>JAZDUA010000825.1:0-496353 GCA_038098605.1 Gryllus longicercus
ACTGAGAGGTCATGCCTCCTGGTATCACTACTAAATATGTTTTTAAACTAGCAAGTTTCTTTTTCACTTCTTCTTTAAGGTGGCCCCTAAAGGCATCAAGGGTTAACAATCCTCTCTGCTGTAATAGGGCTCCCGGTCACTAGTCCCAAAGTTCTTGAAGCCAAGAAAACTTTAAGCTTTCAGTCTTCCACCCAGATTCATTGCATTTAATAAATATTCCACTTAGTAGTTTTTTTTTTTTTTTTTGGGGGGGGGGGGGGCAGATTCTTCCTTTTCAAGATAAATAATGGTAGCTTCCTGCCATCTGCCAACACTCCCAGCATGACCGTAACATGCATTTTTTCGTTTCTAGATGTTTTTATCATAATTGAATTTACACCCTTTTGTAGCCACTGTATTGTTAGAGGGCATGTCGAAGTACACGGGGGTCTCATCAGCATTCCCCATTTGACTCAACAAATGGTTGTGTTGATGGCGCAATTGTATAATGTACTTTTGGTACTCCAAAGGTTTTTCTTCATAATCTGCAGGCAGCTTTTGCGATAGGGAAATTGTTCTACGCAGACTGAACCCTTTATGAGAATAATCGTATGCACCAATCGACATTCGCATTGAATTCCTGTCTGGAAATGTTTTTGCTACCTCTAAAGCTTTCATTCGAATGCTGTTTATAGAAACTCCGAAACCCTTGTTACGATTTATTACGAATTTGACAACTTCATCGTTGATTTCGGGATGGCGCCCCACTTGTGGTCCACGGAAACATTTCCTTGTAGAATTACAAGATTTCAGGCGTTCCTTCATACCTCTCCAACGCCGTACATTTGCTTCACATATTGCATAACGTTGTGCAGCTTCACTATTGTTCGTTTGTTCAACAGATGAATCACTCGCAATTTAAAGTTTGCGTCTTAACTTTTACGTCGTTCCACATTTCTGGTACGTTCTACACTTTTCTCCAGGTGGTCGGCCATTACCACACTAATGTATCAGCACACAGCTACACAACACAACCACCAAGCACTAAACCGACTACCAAACGAGTACTAAAGTCGCGGTACTCAACGCCGCGGATGGGAAGGAAGGCTCGTGGCCTACGAGTCTCTCGTTTGCCATGAGGAAGGCTTTGGCGGCGTCACAGCTGTTACAACACTGCTAACTGCCGCTAAGAAAAGCTTAAATCCTATCTAACGCTTCTGCGTAACGGCTAGAGAATTATTCTACATCTTATTACTTCAATTATAAACACATCCAATAAAAATAAGAAAGAGGAACTTCCATTTAAAATGACTTTCCTTTGTGAAGATAACTTGTATTCTACCAGGAACAACATAATACCGTTGATATTGCGTTTTCTTCATTCGCGAATATAAGACGACACCCGATTTTTAAATAATGAAAACGGGGAAAAAATCCTCGAAAAAAAAAATATATATATATTCGGGTAAATACGGTACGTCTGGAAAAGAATGGTAAAAAGTTGACTGACAGAAATCTTGGGAAATGATTGTTGCAAAGAATGGGAGAGGAAAGCATTGCAGAAATTGATTATGAAAAGAAAGTGAAGATGGGCATGACGCATTCTGGAGTACATTTATTGATGATGGAATGCAAAACATTTGGTGAGGATTGGGGGGAAAAGATTGCTTGATGTGCTTTATGGATTGAGAAAGTACCAAAGTTAGTAAGGAAGAAGCTCAGAACTAAGGAAAATCGAAAAGATGTGAATGCTGGAGATACCTGTCCTAGAATAAATTGATTGTTAGCAATAATTAGCATCATTAATGTATTATACATATCAATCAGACACCTTAGTTTCTTGAGTTTGCATAATTGAGAAATAGAAATAGATGCTTACTTCATGTTTTGAAAAATAATGAGATATTGATGTTCGTAGAGTGGAACGGTTCCACTGGAACCTGTTCCTTACCCCAAAACCGAAAGTGGATATTTGAGTAAATTAATGGTTTTGAAAATAGTTTCTCTAATTTTGAAGACCTCAATTGAATCATTTATTTCAGAAACCCGTCAAACGCCATATTCCTCCTTTCGAGAAAACTGACAAAAAGTCTCCCAATTTTTCTGATTTCAAAATATTTTTATTTATTAAACAGTTGAAAAATGAATGTTTTTCTTATAAATACGAACTACATAATGTGACAATCGTTTTGGAACAATAATCTGCCACTAACGTGTGTTTTAGACTTTGGCATTTGACGGGTTTCTGAAATAAACAATTCAATTGATTTTGGTTGTAATTCTGATAGTAAGTATAGCTGTTAATTATATGAATTTTGATAAAACAAAGCATTATTTCAATTGAGAATAAAAATATAAAAATGTATGTTGTAACTGCTGGACAGAAGGATGCTTGTCTCAAGTGACAATTTTTTAGGTCATCTTCAAGGTTCTAAATCTAATTATTTAGAATATCATTGAACAGTGATCAGAGAATGTAGAAAACAAAATCCAAATATACAACAGAACAAATGGACTGATTAAACATTTTGGAAGGAATATGACATAATAGACTAAATTAGAAATATACAATATGATTTCAAAACTAGTGCTCGTGTATGGATCAGAAAGTTGAACAATAAAACAATTAAAAGTAGGGACTGGCTAAGATTGTAGCCCTTTTGAGAGAATGTGTTTCTGTAAATGCGAAATTTGAAACTCTTTTCACAGAAAACTTGAGGGGAAAAAGGCAAAATGAATTTTATAAAACATCAAATGGCGCATTTAGTACAAAGCGTATTTGTACAAAGCGTTTCAAGAAAAAAAAAATTGAGCCATTTTTGAGAAAATTGATTTTGAGCGTTTTTAAAAATGCAGAATTTTGAGCTCATTTTTTCACAGAAAACTGTTGAGTTTTCGAGAAAACTTATGACATAATCTAAATCACACATAGTCGTAAATGCAATAATTTGGACAAATCGCCCTAACGTAAATACTAAGGTCGTCAGAGTGATATAAAAAAATGCGTATTTAAAAAAACATCAAGAAACAAAACAAATAAATTTGGCGTTTATGTCATCTTATGAGTACATTTAGCACTATCTCTAAAAAGATTTTAAAGAAAAAATCTGGAGCCGTTTTTGAAAAAAAATCTTGTTTGTTATTTTTTAATATTGCACATATTTTATGCAATATTGCGCGAAAACTACTAAAACTTTGTATAAAAAATGCTTGAACATGAAAGAACTAATGTTGGAGAACAAATTTCATTTAAGGAAAACTATCTTCAATTTTTTGTAATTGTTGGCTGACACCGAAAAAACTCAATTGTTTGCAATTTTCGAAAATTTGGAGTTATCAGTGAAAATCGCACCTACATCACCTTTATAGGTGTATTGCACTATTTTTACAAGATTTTAAAGAAACAATTTGGAGGCGGACGTTTTTTTTTTTTGGGGGGGGGGGGGGAAACAACAATTTTTGAGTAGCTAGGGTATGTGTTTTTCCGTTGAAATCCCGAAATCGATTTTACGCAGTATTACATAACTTTCTCTACACTACCTATTACTCCGTTTATACGTACGTATACCAGAAAGTAAAAATGATGCATAGGTCCCAAAAATGACCTAAAAATTGAAAAATGGCGCAATTGACCCATTTCTACCATGTCATGATAAACATTCATTTACTAGCTAGTCTACAATGGCCCATTGAAAATATTACTTGTAATCAGAATCTGAGCTCGATTGTAACATTTTTTAAATACTTTTCGTACAGCAATGGAAATCTGTGTTTTAGGAGGTGTTGAAAAGACTTGATGAAGATTCTAAACAGATGAAAATATGTTTTCTTCAGTTAATGGACATGATAGAGAGTAGTAGAAAGCTAATCAGTAATGAGAAGGAAGAAAATCTGCAGATTCTACAGTTACTTGATTGCTACTGCGGTAAGTGAAGTGTCTGTAATAAGTGTCATCGGTATTTTGTCTTCAGAAAATTTGTTATAGAGACATTTTGAATCACGCTGTGTGAAATCACTATTAAGAAATTTAAAAAAGTAGTTAAGAAGTGAAAGAAAAGAAGTTGAGAGAACCTGTTTATTTTGTAGAGTTGATTTAGAAAACAGTGCTTCTTGTACAGCACTACAGAAAAGACAAAATAATTTTAAAACACTGAATTGAGACAACAGTGGTCAAATTAATGAAATTTAGAAATCAAGACAAATGGTACTCATCCTTTCCTGTTGTACTTTATAACTAGTTATGACAATTAGTATGCCTGATATGTTTTGGTCATGTTTTGTGACCAAAACATATCATTTCCAAGTCTTTTGATATGCGCCACTGTACTGAGAAGTTGAGAGAACTTGGCTGTACGGGTGACGCCGCGTCGAATGCTGTGTTGCCAGCACAGCCTTCGACGCGGCGTCACCCGGACAGCCAAGATCACGCACATGACTCTGGCCTACGACTTCGGAAGCCTACGACTTGAATTCTTTTGATATGTTGTCATTCATAGTTTTATTTTATTGACTTTAAATTTTGTGTCTAAACTTTGTTTGAAGTTATCTCACATTGAGTATTAACTGTCAGGCCCCTGTTGCACAGGGGGTTCATAGGTAAGAAATAGGATTGGGCCAAACCGATTCCTTATGTCTATACAAAAGTTTTGGGCCACGTCAAATGGCCATTCTTCTTATTCTTCTCATTTTCTTTTTCGTCCCTCCCCCCATCTCCTCCTCTTTTCCACTTGCTCCTCCTTTTCACTTCACTTCCACTTTCTCCTCTCATCTCCACTTCCTCATTCTCCTCAGTTTTAAATGTTGTTAGTGTTACGATAATGGAATCTCATTCTATTTTATCCGTTCACCCCAAGAAAAAAACTGATGTAAACGAAGTAAAGAAATCTTTCCGTCACACTACACTTGTAATTGGACAACTTGTAGCGCACTAATTTCGATGACATTGAGCAGCATAACCCACCAATTTAATTGGAATAAGTGCTGTCATGCAAGTGTCGTGAAACTAGTTAACGATAGTCAGCTTCATTAAGTGGATCGATCCCCGAGATGTCTCCATGTTCAAGCAGATGATACATCTGCCACATATTTAATTCTTTCACAACATGCGTCACTACACTTCGCAAACTTTTAAGGGTCACTTGCATCAATGCCTCTTCGAAATTGTCGAACTTCCCAGAGTTTTAATAGTTTATTCTTACGTGCCCCTTTTACTTTACCATTTAATTCCTTTACTTCACACCATATCCGGGGTCGAATTAACAATTTTGCTGCCCATAGGCCAACGAAATATTGCCGCCCTCAGACAATATTTTGCGTACATTTCTTAAAGAGAACATGATTTATAATAAAATTGTCGCATTTATTCAAATATGATGCTGACTGAGAATCTTTATCAGTATATGAACTTTTTACGAGCTTTTTGCTAAACGAATTAATTATCTACCGTATATTTGAGCGATATCTATTATTCGAAAAATTAGGAGAATGAATTTGATTATTTTTGTACAGATATTTTAGGATATCTGAATTCTTGCATCATGATTCTTTTATCCCTCACAGTCACATCCAACTTACCTAAGAACGGTATAAAATTTAGAAATTGGTACCTGTGCACATTCGTCTGAGATAGATTCGTGAATTTTGTCTCAGTCGCTTGATGCGCAACTATGTTTGTGAAAAAAGTACCGCGGCAAATATGAACATAATATAAATCAGTGAAAAGGACACTTTTGTGGGGACTTTTTAATTAAAATTATTCATTGTAAATCCACATCATAATGATTAAAAAATTGCCTATAATTAAATATAAAAAATGACTAATGTATAAGTCGTAAAATAAATGGTTAAATTATTATTATTATTCAATTGTATCTATGTGTTTAGAAATACACACACACACGATTTTAAATTTTTCCGTCCCTAAAAACTTGCCGCTCTAGGCCAGTGCTAATGAGGCCTATGCGGTAATACTTCCCTGATCATATCAGTTCAATAGGGTTCACTGTACAGCGGTAAGGTAGCAATAGCAAAATTTCAAACTCGTGCTGTGTCGCTAGTTCATCAATGACGTACTATTCCGAATCTGTTGATTACTTTTCCCAGATTTTGAGAAGCTCCGCGGTCACAAATTTGGGTTTTAACTGTTCATCCATTTCCGACAACCACTCAATATCTGCTTTACGTCAGAATTTGTTATACTTCGATTTATTTACAATGTCACTTGACGTTTAATGAGCCGTTACAGCAGGGCTGCTCAGCATTTCGCACTTTCACTGACCTCGGGAGCCATGCACGAGCCACTCGAGTGCAAATGCGGAAGGGTAAGGAAGTGTGGGGATAGTGGAAAAAGGGAGTGTGGAATGTTTGTCGATAGATGTCAATGTGAAATATGAATCTAAAACGATTTAGACGTACATGTTAGACTTGTACACCAAGTAATATAAATGCTTAAAAGCATTTGTAACGATGTAATCGCAAATTTAATGTGGCGCTAAAGTCAAAATTGTAATATTGAATCGTTTTTGTTCGAAGATAAGTCATACGCTATTCTTAATTTACTATTTTTAATTGAATAAGACGGTTCAATCAAAGCTTAAAAATCATGCTTACTTTTTGCTGTAATTTCTGACAAGAGTACATTGTATATTTTTAATATCAATTCAGCGGACACTATTTGTTCATAATCGTTTACGACATCGTATAAAAAGATAAGAGTCCTTTGCATTCTATGTAACAAGATCCACAATAATGTCCTGATTGCCCTGACATATCTTCAGATACGTTTGTTCCGTTGGCATCTCGTTTTGATTTTGCTATTGTTGGAAATTATAACATGCCTGGTGAAAAATCAATTTTTAAATTGTACGATTTTGTTGTAATTAAATAATAAATTTATAAAAAGGCTTGTAGTTGTGCCACGTCTGTGAGCTTTTCCAGAGTTTCAATACTTTGGATACATATATTACAGTGAACTCTGCTGGAAGTTCAGCGATTTGTTTTACCGGCAATGACGGATTCCTATGCAAAAGCGAATTGGAAGCTTTCATAACTTTGCGCTTTGCGCCTCATCGAAGAAATTTTCCATTCTTGTGTTGAAGGGCCAGCCACACTCGCAGACCTAAAACGAACTGAGCAGGCCCTCGCAGGCCAACAGGCGCCACGTCCCACGCACCTGACTCACGCAGGGTTGCCATAAGGATAACAATGGAACTCAAGACATCCGAAATATATTTCAAGCAATTGTTTTATACAACTAAATAGTATATCAAATAAACAACTAAATAGATAAATATAAATTATATTTGCACACTTTCAAGAAGATCAGGGTGATCACTCTTTCCAAGACGAATTTCCCTGCCGTTTGAAGGTTATCCAGGTCATTTCCTTATTTTCCCATCCCAAATTTGTGAAGTATTTGAAGATATTTAAATAAAATACTACATAACACACGACTTCGGTCGGTATTAAAACCCTGCTATTGACTGAGCCCTTGTCTCCTTTTCATTCAAGATTCTCTTGCACTAATACATTGTGAAACAGATGCAATTCGATTCAAAACAAACATTATATTTCTCTGTGTGTTTTTCGTATCTCAGATTGTACCATAAAAAGACAAAAAATAACAATATTTGCTTAACAATTAGCCGCGTGCGTTCTGTTATGTAGTGCCTAGTTCCGTGATGCAGTTCACAAGTAGTCCTGAAACGCAGTTTTCGTGTAGGGCTGTAGGGAATTAGAAAAGAGTGTAAAAATAAGGACATTTGGCAAAAACAAGGAAAAATCTGACGGGACAGCGGAACACGTCGATATTCAGGACATATCTCACTTTTTCAGGACGTATGGCAACCCTTGGCCCATGTCGATCAGCAGTTCATAGGCTGAACTGTTAGAAGCTCGTAACCCAGCAGCATGCATGCAGTTCACAGTGGTCTCCTTTTTCGAAACCGTTACAATAGTTAAACGAAAGGTTAATTCAACGAACGATAACAGGTAAATTAGTTCTTGTACAGAGAACTATTTATTTTTGTGTCAGGACCCGGACAGTAGCAGAGCTCATATTGCCAACTAATGAAAATCATCCTATACTTCGAACTTTTAATGCAATAATAATAATAATAATAATAATAATAAATAATTAATAATAGTAATAATAATAAATAATTAATAATAATAGTAATAATAATAAATAATTAATAATAATAGTAATAATAATAATCTTATTTTCCGTAAAGACTTAATACTTTCTACTGACAAAAGAAATACTTCAATCTTTGTCAACTTTCACAATCACACGATAGGCGTACTTCATTATCATTACCGTCTTTCCCACTTTAATACCAGAAGTATTTGGTGGATGATGAAGTCTTCCTCAACAATTAGGCTTTCGTTTTTATTTGCTTTGAACTTTTTTCAGTGTAACATTAAACAAGTTTATTCTGTCTGACATCATGCTCGAAATACAAAAACCCCAGAGCAGTACCCTATTAACTCTGCTGGTCAGCAGAACAGTATAGATCACAGAATCTATTACCAGCACCAGCATACAATGCGTTGTATCGGAGTACGAATTAAGAAACGCGTTGTATCCACGTACATGCTATTACAGCACATTGTGCAATAAGGTATACCTGCTGATGGCGCATTTCATGGGGTAAATGACGCAAGTGTAGATATAGTTCATCTATGTATTTTCGCGGTTAGGTGAGAAAGTTAAGTTAAATTTTATTACTTATACAACAATCAAATGTTATGATGTCGGGGACTCGAAAACGTTGAGAAAAGCGCAGATTCCTTTGTACATCATACGTCTAAGATGGTGCATTTAAAAGTAGTACTTCCATAAAAAAGGACATTTAGACTTTACTTGTAAAATCCACCCGGACAGTTTTTCTTACTTCAAAAAGAGGACGTATGGTAACCGTATTGACGGTGTCATCCAATCGGGAGCTTAAACGTCACCACAGGGACGTCATCGTAATGATGTTCTACCTCCCGATTGGATGACGCCGTAACAGCTGATTTACGTTGTGCGCCATGTTAAAAAATCGAAGTATAACACGTGCATTTGTTTACATCAAGATTTTTCTTAGGGTAAACGTAATAGTCCTACATACCCATACATAACATCGCAACTCGTTGCATGTAATTCTGACTTAATTTGTGTAAATGCAATTATGGGTTTAGTTTGTGCAGATAAGACAACTGTCTCTTCAAGAACTCAAACAGTATCTCCCATGGTATATGGTATACCATTGAAGAAAGCATCTATATCTTTAAAACGATTGGATCCTTTTCAGCACCAACATGTGTCAACAGGTATGTCCTTTTTTCTGCTTCTCTCATGTTTATTTAACCTATGCAATCATCCAAAAAGTATCAGTCTGTTGATTGAATTTGTACCAATCATTGTGTACCACATAATGCAGCAAATAATTTCATCTTATACTATTGTTTTTCTGTAGAGTTTTGTCACGAAATGTACCACGAAACAAGAAGTACCCTAATATAAAATTGCTTACAAATACTTGTTAAAAATAACAAGTAGTTAACATGTGAATATGAATGTAATGGCAAGAACCTGGAAGTTTGACGAAATGTCTTCTTATTATCATTAAGATTTTAAGACGTGTAATTATATGAATTACTTATTGTCCTATGGGGAGTGTTTTAGATTTTAATTTAGTTTGTTGCCTGTGTTAGCTTCCCAAAACTTTAGCTTACACTAAAGCATTTTACCTTATTTTGACTTTTCCTTTTTTGTAATTATTTGCCTTCTTGACCCGACACAAATTTGGATGAACCCAAATACTTAATAGCATGGCGGGACAATATGTGGGCACTGTTGCATGTAGTCTTTATCTGCAAGAGAGATGTGTTGTCAGGCAGGAAGTGTTGTAAACAGGCTCCAGGGTAGGAAGTGTCCATAACGACTGCTTGAGTAGGCCTATGGTCTCCAAATTCTTAAAGGACAGAACTTTCTACATCATGATATGCCTTGGCTCAGAGCTGGCAACGTCAGCCCTCCTTAGCTCTTTGTGGAAACGGCATTGAAAGTGAAATGAATTTGTAGTCATCATATTGAAATTTAGAATGCCATTAACCCTTTTAGGCCTAAGGTCATTTCTGATATATTAACTTTGCTTTACTCTTGTTTTCTATGGATGTATGTCATATGTTCTTTCACATTCTTCATTGGGCATATAAATGTTTATTAATCATAGGTGCCTAAAGTAGTGTTTTATAATGTCGCTAATAGGTGCCAGTTCAATCTCTGATTTGTTGCTAGATTTGCATTTTTTCCCTTGAAAAGTGAATAATGTTTTTACTTTTGTGCATTGCCAGTTAAGTATGTTTGAAAGGTCTTTCTCTATAAGTTGTGTTTGTGCTGTTAGTGAGATATGCAAATGTTTAGTCATGTGGGTGTCAAATTGAGGGTTGGAAATGTTCAAGTTGAAAAATCTGATGATATTGGATTACAATGTAAATAAATCACGGTTTGATTCAAGAGACCAGCTGATAAGCTACTTCAACAGAAAAGATGAAGTAATGGAAAAATATTTCTTCACATGTCTATGAGAGCATTTGTAAGGCAAAAATTGCTCACTGGATCAACAGTAATACTATCTATTGACACTTTTTATTGCCAATTTAACAAAGCATTTTTTGATAAAGCAATCATAGACTTTAACAAAGAATAAATCTTGGCTTCTGCAGTTGCAAGTTCCAGGTGACTCTAGGCATGGCATTTCCCTGAAAAACTTATCAACAGAAAATAAAACAAATCCGGCCAGATGCTAGGTCTCTTGGGAACAAGGGATAACAACAGGGAATGTAAGAATGGAAACAAGGTACTACTGTCAACCCTGTAATGCAGCTGTGTGTGTTCTTGTGTGCTTCATGAAATTCCAAACTAAAGCTGATTTCGCTTGAAAAGATGAACACTTATACTAACATTCAACAACTATATCATAATTTTTCCAATATTGTTGTCGACTGTAGTTCACTACGTTTTTCCCCTTATTTTGTAACATTTTTTAACACACAAAAAGAAGATAGAAAACATCTTTTTTTGTGAATTGCATTCTCGTCCAAATTCTACAATCAAGTGACAATAAAATATAAATGCATCTGGGCATGTGTGTCACACGAGCGTTGCATTGACGCGCGTCTTTTAACACTGATGTCAGCTGCGTCGAGTCCTGCACACGACCCGCTTAATGCGCGTCGTAGATAAACACTTTATTTTCTGCAAAACTGCACGCGAATGCTCGTGACGATGTGCCTAGCGGGCGTTGCTCGTTGAAAACTAGAAAACGTGCGTTATCTTGACTTTGCTTGAGCTGTGGACACAACGCATCTCGCCAAGACCACTCTAGAGCCGTTTCGCATAAGATTAATAATCTACGACGCGCGTTAAAACTCGAGACACGAGCATCGACGCGCGTCGACGTGGCTGACGTAATCAGCGCTAGGTGACGCGCGTCTACGAAATGCTCGTATGACACTGTCCCTAGAGAGGAAAAATGAAACTATATAAAATGATTTCAGTTTCAAATTAATGTATAAGGTGGTATTTTTATCTTTGTTTAATAGCTAAAATGCCAAAGACACAGGAGTTAAACTCGTGCATATCTATTCATGATCGCAATCCTCTGACGGTAGTTTCCTTCTCCTTCCAAAATATCTCACATTTAGCACCTCACGCACTACGCTAGCTACACGCACATCAAAATCACCAACCACCTCTCACTAATAACACGCGCACACAGTTCACAATATACAATGAAATGGAATTGAGGTTAGTCCGACGTTAGACCATGCCTTGGTACGCACTGACGTTTAAACCGGACTAACGGCGGATCTTCTTCCGCCTGTTAGTCCGGACTAAAAAGTACTATGAATACGGCCGATGGCCCCAGGCTCGAATGTGTTAAAAATCATTTTCAGTGGTGAAATAGTTATTGATGGTACAGGTAGTAAATTCCCTTTTTCCAAGTGTGTCATAAACATTTTTTCAAACAGCTTCACTGACTTTCATGTTATTTTAATTCAAGTATACAAATCACCTAATGATATATTAAGGTTAGTGGTAGATGATGCACTCAGAAGTAATTATTTTGTTTTCTTTGGTGCATTCACAAATTTCTATGAACACTTGAGAATTGTCTCACTTTTAGCACTAGTGCCAAAAATTGAATTTTCAGCACGGTGAGCCTGCCTTGGGAGAACTAGTTTTGTCAGGTTACTTTTTTTCTCATCTTCACTTTCTAATATTCTAGGTTGCCAAAATATGTGTTGTGTTTGCAATTAGTCCTGTATAGTGTTTGGAAATTTTGTCTTTCAGATACGTTCATATGTTCTTAATTTTATTTTGAAGTTGGCTCTCCTATTTATTTTGATTGTTCTAATAAAGTGGACAAACAATACAATAATATATTAAATGGCAATCCATAATTTAAGAGAAGAGAAATATTTTTTATTTCGGTAATTAATTTTAAGAAATATCTAATAGTTATGAGCAATGCATATTACTAGGAAGATCAAATTTCCATGTAGGGGTTATGTAAATTTCAGTGTTGGATTAAAATTTCAATATTTTTAATTATGATGAAATTCTTTTCACCACACGTTTTTAACATTAATTTGTCATGCCTTTTCACACCTCCATTTTTCACGGAACAAATGCCTTTTTGCCTGCTTGTTTGCAGGCAGAATAAGTGTCTGACTTGCAGGTTATACCAATAAATAATGACAAATATAAAATGGTTAATGGAGACAAGGTTTCACGATTCCTTGAGCTCTAGCTGCAAATGAACATCACATTCCTGATTCTGGTACTCATGGAGCAGTATGATTATGCTTCACTTAGGCTTGAGCTTAACATGACCCCTCGCCCATGCCCCTCTCTTCCTTTTTGATTGTGCTTGTCTCAATTGAAAAGAATGTAATATTGATTTCTTATTTTTTGTACTTACCATTATAGTTATTGCGGATTCATCTCCTGCCTCAGCTGTAGGCTTTGCTAGAACAGCTCCGAGAGCATCTTTATGTGCCACTATTAATCCCCTTGTAGTTACAATACATTCATCGTCATCGTCAGTGGCATCAAGTTCTTCGGATGCTGATGATAATGACAATGATGATAATAATGCATCTTCAAAAACTCCATTATCAGTAAGTATCTTCGTGGAATTCATGTTTAAATAATGAGAATTGAAAGAATCAGTCTTAAGACCGTTTAATGCTTTTATTATTATGCCCAGAGGTACCGAAGGTGCAGAACATGGAATAATGTAGACAACTTAGTTTCTTCCACATCAGGTCAAGGTAATGATGTCCAAAATTTTGTAGTTTAAATTTTGTATTATGTATTATTCTAATAAATGTATTTTAATTTCAGATTTTCGTCTTAAGACAGCCAGTATCTTGCTTAAACGTTTGGATCCAAGGTCATATCTACCTGAAACAGGTTTCTATGTGATGCTTTTATAATTTTAATCTTAATTTTGCTGTACCAATAAAAGCAAAAGTAAATGGCAGTCTTATTTGAATTTTTGAAGTATGAAAACATTTTTACTTAAATGATTTTGTACTTCTTTCTTTGAAGGCACTTCAGATTCCACAAATATAAATATGGCTTTTCAGAGAAGGGATATAGAGAACAATGTTTTTGATACTCTCTACAGAGCTGCTGTGGAAATAAACAATGAAACTGAGAATGGTTCAGAAATTCTTAGTGAAGCAAATGTAAGTTGAAGAGTCAGTATTGAATTTTTTTGCCACAAACAGACACTTATTACTAGAGACGAGATGCTTGATAAAATACCTTTTTATTATTGTTGTAATTTTTGCACTTTCAACAATAAGAATTACTTAACTGTGCTTCAAAAGTTGTTTTAAATGATAATTTGCCTTTAGTAGTTAAAAGAAAGTATCATATTCCTTAAGTGGAAATTTTTTTTTTAACAGAATGACTCTTGTCAGAGCTGGGTAATGAGAAAGTGGGTACTCCCGTTCCTTATCTAGTAAATTACTTTCTCTAACACATTGTGTATTCAGAATCCATGTTCTGTAGGTCCTTGGCATTTTTGAAAAATTGATCGATGACAAAACGTCTGTCTGCCCGTTTGTGGTCAGTTCTGTGTAAACCATCCAGATGATTTTCTCCAAAATTAAAATTCTGTGATAGATCTGTATGAATTTGAGGCCCTCTGAGTTTGAAATGGATTTCAATTTTTGAATGTACTTCACATGAAACCTTAACATTTTAAAAATATTCTCAAAAATGGCTCCAAAATTTTTTCTATAAATTAAACAGATAGAGTGATTGTTTTTTACGGAGCTTAAAAATCTGGCACAGGTATCATTGTCGTTGAATACTCTGGATTTTCAAAAATTGTTGAAGTTAGAAATAATGGGAGAGGCCTTTAGTTTTTATGTGTCACGAAAAAGAAATTGTCTTTGAGAAACTTGATGATGTAGTGGTGAAGTGCTTGGTCGACAACTTGGAGAACCTGAGTTTAAATCTTGACTTGGAAAAAAAATTAGCTGGTTGATAATGCTTTTGCAAGTTCTTGTAGTGTAATATTGAGTAGCCGTTACACACAATGCAAGAAGTTTAGCCTGTTAAGCACCACTAGTTTACTTTTTATTACTGGCTTTGTCTTTTAATTTTTTTATTTTAATTTTTTGTTGTTGTTGTTGTTGTCGTTGTTGTTGTTGTTGCAAAATTACAACCCATTTTATTTTTTGCTCTATTCAATGAGATAAAGAAAAGTTGTTTAAAGCTGTGGAAAACCGGTTTTGAGATTTTAATAGAAATACAGGTTTTGGGGTCACCTGATACCAAAAATGCTTTTTTTCAAAGCTTCCTTCCGTCTGTCTGCCCTGAGAAGGTAATATGTTAACTGGGATTCTTTGCCTGCATATTTGTCAGCAACATCCTAAACATTTGAACTCAATCTTTTTCCTTAAAAAAAAGTAAGCAGCAATTTTTAGAAATAAACTAAGAAGTATGTACTTTGAGTCTTTTGTGTGTGTGTGTGTGTGTGTGTGTGTGTGTGTGTGTGTGTGTGTGTGTGTGTGTGTGTGTGTGTGTGTGTGTGTGTGTGTGTGTGTGTGTGTGTGTGTGTGTGTGTGTGTGTGTGTGTGTGTGTGTGTGTGTGTGTGTGTGTGTGTGTGTGTGTGTGTGTGTGTGTGTGTGTGTGTGTGTGTGTGTGTGTGTGTGTGTGTGTGTGTGTGTGTGTGTGTGTGTGTGTGTGTGTGTGTGTGTGTGTGTGTGTGTGTGTGTGTGTGTGTGTGTGTGTGTGTGTGTGTGTGTGTGTGTGTGTGTGTGTGTGTGTGTGTGTGTGTGTGTGTGTGTGTGTGTGTGTGTGTGTGTGTGTGTGTGTGTGTGTGTGTGTGTGTGTGTGTGTGTGTGTGTGTGTGTGTGTGTGTGTGTGTGTGTGTGTGTGTGTGTGTGTGTGTGTGTGTGTGTGTGTGTGTGTGTGTGTGTGTGTGTGTGTGTGTGTGTGTGTGTGTGTGTGTGTGTGTGTGTGTGTGTGTGTGTGTGTGTGTGTGTGTGTGTGTGTGTGTGTGTGTGTGTGTGTGTGTGTGTGTGTGTGTGTGTGTGTGTGTGTGTGTGTGTGTGTGTGTGTGTGTGTGTGTGTGTGTGTGTGTGTGTGTGTGTGTGTGTGTGTGTGTGTGTGTGTGTGTGTGTGTGTGTGTGTGTGTGTGTGTGTGTGTGTGTGTGTGTGTGTGTGTGTGTGTGTGTGTGTGTGTGTGTGTGTGTGTGTGTGTGTGTGTGTGTGTGTGTGTGTGTGTGTGTGTGTGTGTGTGTGTGTGTGTGTGTGTGTGTGTGTGTGTGTGTGTGTGTGTGTGTGTGTGTGTGTGTGTGTGTGTGTGTGTGTGTGTGTGTGTGTGTGTGTGTGTGTGTGTGTGTGTGTGTGTGTGTGTGTGTGTGTGTGTGTGTGTGTGTGTGTGTGTGTGTGTGTGTGTGTGTGTGTGTGTGTGTGTGTGTGTGTGTGTGTGTGTGTGTGTGTGTGTGTGTGTGTGTGTGTGTGTGTGTGTGTGTGTGTGTGTGTGTGTGTGTGTGTGTGTGTGTGTGTGTGTGTGTGTGTGTGTGTGTGTGTGTGTGTGTGTGTGTGTGTGTGTGTGTGTGTGTGTGTGTGTGTGTGTGTGTGTGTGTGTGTGTGTGTGTGTGTGTGTGTGTGTGTGTGTGTGTGTGTGTGTGTGTGTGTGTGTGTGTGTGTGTGTGTGTGTGTGTGTGTGTGTGTGTGTGTGTGTGTGTGTGTGTGTGTGTGTGTGTGTGTGTGTGTGTGTGTGTGTGTGTGTGTGTGTGTGTGTGTGTGTGTGTGTGTGTGTGTGTGTGTGTGTGTGTGTGTGTGTGTGTGTGTGTGTGTGTGTGTGTGTGTGTGTGTGTGTGTGTGTGTGTGTGTGTGTGTGTGTGTGTGTGTGTGTGTGTGTGTGTGTGTGTGTGTGTGTGTGTGTGTGTGTGTGTGTGTGTGTGTGTGTGTGTGTGTGTGTGTGTGTGTGTGTGTGTGTGTGTGTGTGTGTGTGTGTGTGTGTGTGTGTGTGTGTGTGTGTGTGTGTGTGTGTGTGTGTGTGTGTGTGTGTGTGTGTGTGTGTGTGTGTGTGTGTGTGTGTGTGTGTGTGTGTGTGTGTGTGTGTGTGTGTGTGTGTGTGTGTGTGTGTGTGTGTGTGTGTGTGTGTGTGTGTGTGTGTGTGTGTGTGTGTGTGTGTGTGTGTGTGTGTGTGTGTGTGTGTGTGTGTGTGTGTGTGTGTGTGTGTGTGTGTGTGTGTGTGTGTGTGTGTGTGTGTGTGTGTGTGTGTGTGTGTGTGTGTGTGTGTGTGTGTGTGTGTGTGTGTGTGTGTGTGTGTGTGTGTGTGTGTGTGTGTGTGTGTGTGTGTGTGTGTGTGTGTGTGTGTGTGTGTGTGTGTGTGTGTGTGTGTGTGTGTGTGTGTGTGTGTGTGTGTGTGTGTGTGTGTGTGTGTGTGTGTGTGTGTGTGTGTGTGTGTGTGTGTGTGTGTGTGTGTGTGTGTGTGTGTGTGTGTGTGTGTGTGTGTGTGTGTGTGTGTGTGTGTGTGTGTGTGTGTGTGTGTGTGTGTGTGTGTGTGTGTGTGTGTGTGTGTGTGTGTGTGTGTGTGTGTGTGTGTGTGTGTGTGTGTGTGTGTGTGTGTGTGTGTGTGTGTGTGTGTGTGTGTGTGTGTGTGTGTGTGTGTGTGTGTGTGTGTGTGTGTGTGTGTGTGTGTGTGTGTGTGTGTGTGTGTGTGTGTGTGTGTGTGTGTGTGTGTGTGTGTGTGTGTGTGTGTGTGTGTGTGTGTGTGTGTGTGTGTGTGTGTGTGTGTGTGTGTGTGTGTGTGTGTGTGTGTGTGTGTGTGTGTGTGTGTGTGTGTGTGTGTGTGTGTGTGTGTGTGTGTGTGTGTGTGTGTGTGTGTGTGTGTGTGTGTGTGTGTGTGTGTGTGTGTGTGTGTGTGTGTGTGTGTGTGTGTGTGTGTGTGTGTGTGTGTGTGTGTGTGTGTGTGTGTGTGTGTGTGTGTGTGTGTGTGTGTGTGTGTGTGTGTGTGTGTGTGTGTGTGTGTGTGTGTGTGTGTGTGTGTGTGTGTGTGTGTGTGTGTGTGTGTGTGTGTGTGTGTGTGTGTGTGTGTGTGTGTGTGTGTGTGTGTGTGTGTGTGTGTGTGTGTGTGTGTGTGTGTGTGTGTGTGTGTGTGTGTGTGTGTGTGTGTGTGTGTGTGTGTGTGTGTGTGTGTGTGTGTGTGTGTGTGTGTGTGTGTGTGTGTGTGTGTGTGTGTGTGTGTGTGTGTGTGTGTGTGTGTGTGTGTGTGTGTGTGTGTGTGTGTGTGTGTGTGTGTGTGTGTGTGTGTGTGTGTGTGTGTGTGTGTGTGTGTGTGTGTGTGTGTGTGTGTGTGTGTGTGTGTGTGTGTGTGTGTGTGTGTGTGTGTGTGTGTGTGTGTGTGTGTGTGTGTGTGTGTGTGTGTGTGTGTGTGTGTGTGTGTGTGTGTGTGTGTGTGTGTGTGTGTGTGTGTGTGTGTGTGTGTGTGTGTGTGTGTGTGTGTGTGTGTGTGTGTGTGTGTGTGTGTGTGTGTGTGTATTATATATATAATCACACACACATCTGGTAAATGTAAATGTATTTTTAAGTTTAGAAGGTATGTAGTCTTATTCCTTAACTAGTTAAAGCTTTTGGAGGTGTATATTTTTAATTTTTTAAAATTAATGTGTATTTTGTGTGGAAGTATAGCAACTGATTGTGTTTTTCTTTTCTTTTAAGGGGCAGAATCATGTTTCATGTCCACCTGCAAATCATGATCCAAGTATGTATCTCATTGACAAAAGCCACCAAATATCTGCAAGCTATAAAAGCATTCCAAGGAAGCTGTGATCAATACAAGCATGAGTTGCTCTTGTTCACAAGTCTTCACATATTACTACTTTTTGGAATTCATATTTGTTATTTGAATTGAAGACTATATTCACTTCTGTTTCCCCCTTTTTCCTATGAAGCCAGTGAAGCTCACAGTTATTTAGTGGCACTTTCACATTTTGATCAAGATGAAAAAATATATTTTTTTACATAATTTCTTTCGTAACCAATTTTTTTTGTAATAGTCAGTTTGCAATGATGGATGTATCTTGGGGGAGGGGAGTCTTGCAGCTTGCAGCTTACCAGCTGTATCCTGGAACTGCATCGCTTGTTGGGGATTTTGGGTATCAATGGTTGAAGATAAATGGATTAAGATATTTCATATTTTGAATTCATTGATCATTAAGTTTAGATATACATTGAAATGGCAAAGGGGAGGAAAAATCTATTTGGCATGAGCTAAAGTTTTGCTGCATTTTTAGAAGTTAGTGAATTTTAATGGTTTTTTTTGTTGCCACCTAATGAAATTTTTTTGTTGCGAAGAGAATAATGTTATTAAATCTTGTTTAATTTAGAATAGATCCTAAAGATAGATTCTTCTTGCATTAATATTTTGGTTTTGTCTATTTTGTTTTTAGTGGTGGTTTTAGAACGATTAGTTCCTTCTGCATGGCCTTGTGAATTGGACTCTCATGGCAATGACCTTGATTTGAGTATAGTGCATGAAAATTGTCAGTCTAATTACAGACCAAATAGTGAAAGAAAAGGAAAATCTAATATGAAGCATAAAAATGTGAAAACAATGCTGCCGCAACTAACTGTGGATTGTACAAGCACTCCAAAGAAAAGGAAATCAGATAGTCTTATATGCAATGTGCAAGAAAAACAAAGAGTCAATTGTAGAATTAATATTGGAAAAGGAATTGAAAAAGAAGATAGTATAAAGGGCAAAAGAAGAAGAACAGAAACCAACAGGAAACAGAAAGAAGGTCCTATGGCTGTTGGTGCAAGTAATGTAAGAACTAATATTCTAGCTGATGGATGCTTCTTGATACTAATTTTTTCACTCATTCCATTTAAATGTTCTTTTTTGTGCAGAAAGTTGATGAAGATCCTTTGGAAGGACCTAGTTGGCTATATAAAGATGTAAGTGGAAAATAATGTAGGTTTTCTGCCTGGGTTATTGTTAAGTTTGGAATGTGAGCACCAAGCAGATGGAATGCAAATGTCATAACCTATCTCTTCATTTGGCCTACAAACATTTTGTTTCCACTCTGAGGGGTTTTCTGTACTGTGTAGGAAGTTAAAGGGAGGAGAACATTCACTGACAATTTTTGTTGTCATAGAGGGACTGTCTTTGTTTATTTTCATTGATGTCAGTGGAGGGAAAACTTTTTGATGATACATGATGTATGGAGTATTGCATTGCATGAGGCCTGCTCTTCAAATCACTGTAACTGGTTTGGTAAAGCCACACTTTGAAGGCTGATTTGCTGCTTATCTGATGTTAATGGGGAGTGGCTTGTCAGGTGCCACTCTGGCATCATTTTACTTGTAGCTAACTTAAAAAAATACTCAAGTTATTCAGTAAGACATCCATTGTCATCTGAGTGGCTTTGAAATATTTTCAGTGACATCCTGCAGGAACTCTTAATTTCTAGTAATAAGTAACATGCTGTTATTTAGTTAGATTGTCTCCTTTTGTGATTAATAATTTTCAGTTATTTTACTTGGACATTTTTAGTGAGGACCTACTTCCTTTCACAAGTTAAATGTGTAAATATTTCTTCCATAATTAAATAAAAACAAGTGGTTCTATTTACTCTGAATCTGCTTTAAGTTGGCCTTTTATTAGTACATGGGAAAAATAGAACATCACTAAAAACACACAGACATGCGGACACACTTTACATAATGTCACTTTGACTGCCTGACCTCGTCATTCTTTACGGTCCTCCCCAGGACCCTTGAACTCTCCATCAAAATTGGGGACAAAGCTTGAAGGTGCTACTATAGAAGCCACTAATGTTGCCGGGTACAACTGCAGGCTAGGCTTACCAATTTTCCCTCATGAAAAATTGCTAATTTGTAAAAAATAAGAATAGTGTCTTTTAATTGTTCAATTATTCATAATACATACAAACAAGAAACCACTAAAGAAAGCGTGAACATCGACACTATCTTTTGTAACATATATGCCCCCTTGCGTCTCATGAACCCATGTGCAGCCACGCACATTTCTAGTATCGTTGGCAGTAGTTTGTATTTTAGTTCCTGTAAGAAGGTGTTGCCAGAGAGCATGCCACCGTAATGGTCTCCTCTACATTATATTGTAGTTGATAGACCCTTGTACACCCTCACTGCCCAATCACTGTCCACCAATCCTTACTGCCAGTCCTCACTGTCAATCCTTACTGCCTATTCTCTCTACCTGTCCTCATTGCCCACCTTCATTACCTGAGTTCTCTACGTATCTTCCCTCACTATCTCTGCTGCTCTCCCTTATTTTCATTGCCACCTCCATTTGATGAGTGTGAACAGTGTTTCAATAAAATCATTAGGGAAGAATTGAGAAGAAACACCTCAAGAGGAAACAAATCAAGATTTGTAATATAAGATTTTTTTATACAATGAGACATTGTCGATTTTATTTCCTTATAAAATACTGTTTTTATGCAAATGCAAGACAACCTCCTAATTATAAAGAAGCCACCTGAGAATTTTTGAAATGTTATAGTATTTTTTACTGATTGGTCAAAATATAATTACGAATTGTCTAGAAAATTGTCTTGCTGATTAATCATTCCATGTCAAATGGCACACTCATAAAAAATCTCTCTTTTTCAGTGTCTGGAGACTTTTGTTTTACGAGGTCTAGGGTTGAAAATAGGGGACACATTTTTTCTTTTTGCTCTAATTCTACTTCTTTCAGAAATGTTACTAATTATATTTTCAAAAGAATCCTATGCATGTTAAGGTTTAAACATTTTTCACACATCTTCCCACACAACCCTTAAATTAAATCTAGAAAGATGTATTTTCATATGTTGTGGATATATTTTTGGTAATCTTATTATTTATTAAAAATAAATAAATTTTAATTTTTAAAATCCAGATGTTATTAGGTTTACTCTTAAATTAATTTTACAAATACTTGTGTATTTTGTAATGTTGTATTTTTCTGCCAAATTTCGAAATGGGACACAAAGAAATAACATAAAAAAATAGTTCTTTGACCAGAGGTTGGCTGGCTGCCTGCCCTCCTGTCTGACTGGGCCGCTCACACCTCAAGGTTTCAATGACATGATGTCCAAAGATAGTAATCTTAGTGTGAGACTTATGTCACGTTATGAATTGCAGAACCTCACACGTAGTTGCAAATGGACTCTGGCAAACCCCTACTGTTTGTCTAAGCTTGTGAATGTCGCAAATATTTCGACCAGTAACAGAGCTGAATAAATGTGCATAGCTGGTGCTGATAGGGCATTCTTACCTTAATGTTTAATTAGTTAGTTATTACCTTATTTTACGTGTCAAGTCTCGGGCTATCGGGCCCACTCTTCTGGTCAACCATGCAAATTTCGTTAAGTTCCGTTCACCACGTAACAGAGAAAGAAGGTATTACTTGGGCGATGAAACAGGTGATTTTGAATTTTGCGCATAGGCTTCTTTTAGGCTTGAGGTTCTTTTACATGCAGTAAATCTACAACATGGGACTGCGGGCTTTACTTCCTCTCAGAAGTAAGGCATATGAAGGATTTTATCACGGCTTTAATTGGGCTTGAACCCACATCGTGGGTTCAACAGTCCGATACGCTAACTGTTATGCCGCTGAACCCGTGTGTATCACCTGACAATAAAGAAAGAGACAGAGTTAGTTTGTCTTCTGCTTCTCCTAGCAGCATTGAGAGTTTGATACCTCTTGCAAAAATGCTGATTAGCAAAAGAAAACTAAAACAGTACAACAAAAACAAACTACAGAAAATCAGGCCCCACTGAAGGCAAGGTATTTTATGTAAAGCCCCAGATTATAAAGAAATTCAGACAGCAGGCAGGTTATTGAAAAATTGAAACAGTATTTCTTGACATGGAAAGGCAATGCAAAAGGATCAGTCCTAACCGACTAGTGTTAATCTGTGAATGTAAGGCAACCCTGCAATTTTCAAATGGGATATTTAGGAAAAAACTCCTCTTATGTTTGTTTTAATACAATATCATATTCTTCATAGTAATATTTCATGAAAATATATTTAAAATTAAAATGTCAATTTTAATATAAGAAAAATTATCTTTGATTGTTCATAATTAAGGGAAAAATTGATACTAATTACCACAGACAGCCATGTCTAGTAGTTAACTTAATAGAACTTATCAACCCATTTTAAACACCCATGTAATGAGAAAATTTTTAACATAAACAAAAGTAATTTCATATTGTTATATCTCAGTAAATTATTTCTGCATCTAATTGAAACAAAATTTTCACTATCTTGAACATTGTTTGAATGACTAAATGAACTAGAAATTTTGTTGCTTGTATAGATTGAAATGCAACTTAAAATCAAATGTGACATTTCAAAAGTAATTTCTACTCTTGATGAAAATGTTATTTTCATATAAGCATTGAACACCCACATGTAGTTTTTTCTTTAATAATAAATGAAATTGATGTAAAATAAGCAAGAATACTATGAATGCTATGAAGCATGAATACTTTGAATATATTATGTTTTCAACCAAGTGACATGTGTATTTAAAACCAGTAGATTTGTAGCCAGAATATACTAGTGGATGTAATGTGCTAATGTGTTCTCATTTAGTCCTTGAAGTTAAATAAACTTATTATGTTTCCTGCAGAGCTTACATTAGATGTTTCGCTTCAATCACTCTTGCAGGGTGTGAAGAAAGAAAAACTAAGAAAATTTAAGAGAATTAGGCAGGGCTACTTAACTCCTCTTTATTATTTGGCTCCCACAATATACTCGAGTACTGATGACAGCGGAGATGAAGCAACTGAAAATGAGAGGAAAAGAGCAAAACTTAGGTGAGTTGATGAATTATGTTCTTTTGTGGAAAATCCAGATATTGCTAATAGTAATTCATTATTTTGTTCTGTAATAAACATGTGTTTCTTAACCACCTCTGTGGAAAAACTCATAGTTTCATTTTCTTTGTTTCCTTCACAGGAAAAAAAAACAGCGGAAAAGAAATTGAAAAAAGAGAAAGAAAAGTAAAAAGACTGTGATTACAAGTGGCAAGTGTTTTAATATATTTTGCAGTATTAATGAAAATAAAAATTAATATATAATTGAATTGCTGGTTCCAGAGCCAGGTATAAGGTGGGGTTACTAGCATACTTACTCAAAAAGTCAGTAAAGCAACCAGAGAAAAAAAATTATTGTGTTTTTAGGTTCTTAAACCAAATATTTGTTTTATTCTGTTGTGTCATCACTTCAGTAAGTAAATGTTTTAAATGTTTATTGAATTTGTACTTAAAACCCAATAATATGTTTAAAAAAGACTAATTTCTTAACTTTTTACACTTTGTTATTATTATTTTTCTGTTTAAAAAATAATTTTTGTATGTTCTCCCAGTCCTTAGTAAATCTGGTTTAGGACACAGCAATCAGTTGACAAGTGCAGATACAGCAGTCATGTTGAGAATTGACCATTCTGTAGCCCATTTTGTTTGTACAGTAAACAGTGATTTTGTATGCCAAATATTACATTTTTACAGGGTACTGCATTGTAGAACTTCTTATATCACCTGATGGAATCATGGTACTGTAAGAATGCTGTATTCCTTGTATTGTTTATCTAGTAATTTGTACTTTGGACTATTGTGCTCATTAAAATTCCTCATTAAATGTCCTCTTTAAAAATCTGGTGTCAATTCTGCGTCATCAGCTTCCAAGAGATCTTAAATGTTCAAAGCATTTTCTTGCTCTTTCTGAAATTCCTTTTATTGTTTTAACTTTTTTGTAATATGTTTAATATTTGCTATTCTATTTTTGCTCTCGGAAATGTATTTATGTAATTATTTCTGTCATGAGGGACATCTGCATGCACTGATGTTTGGGGACAAATGTTTTTATTTATATTATATTTAAATGGTAGACATGTATATTATTCTTAGGAGATCAGATGTAACCAGATGTCTGACATATCAATTGACTATGTCAGAATTTCATCTGGTGCCTGAACTCAATCTGTTCTTTTCGTTTTTACTTACTTCATACTTTGTTTTAATTGTTGAAATAGTACAAGTTTTATTGTGTGAATGGTTTTTGAGCAATTTGAACATACTTTCCCCTTGTTTTATAAACCTTAAAATTTGGTGTCGATGAAATAAGTGTAAGTTTACTACCTGTTTTTCACATAAGGCAAGGAATATTGCAAAATAATTTTTAATTTCTTGTCTGTAAATTGATGTTATTAATATCATTGAAAGTCAAATATTTGATTATGATAAATCTATTTAAATAAGATATAGTTTGAGTTTTAAAGATATATTATTGCATTTATTTGCAATTAGTTGTGGTCCTTCCTTTTGATGTGTGTGAGTGGATGGCTGGGACAGTGTACAGGGAGAAGGGGACCATTTAGGTTTTCATATAATGATTATTTTGTTTGTGAGTTACAGATGTTTATTTGAATGATTAAATACCTAAGTGCCCTCAATTATGACAATGTCCATGGTAAGATGAGTGGTTTTAAAATATTTCTGTTGAACCTGCATGTCTACTATGAAATTATTAAATGCATGGATAAACTTGAACATTGACAGCTGACGTCATAAAAATTTTGTTGTTGCATAAACTTATCTGGCAAACTTTTACCAGCACTAATGTAGCATTTGTTGTTTTAATTTTGAGGAAACCCATCATCGGTGTTTGTATTATCAGATTAAGGAACCTCAAATTCTCCCATACTCTCATGAACATGCGTGCTTTGCTATACTAAATAATAGATCTCCAAACGCACTCATCTTACAATGAATATGTGATGTTACATGCCTGAATGCTATTATGTATTCAGTCATGGAAGCAATTTGCTAACACTTGCTGTACTATTTTTGTACTTTTGAGCTTCACTGTTCTTCCAGTATTGCAATTTTGTCTGTGATGTATGCAGATTGAGTGAAGTAAAATCAGATAATCTGGTCATTTTTTCTGTTTTATTGTGACAAAGTTGACCTTGTATTAGAAACAGCTGTAATATTTATTTTAATCACAAATTGCGAGGGTTATTTAGAATTTTCAATAATAATCATATACTTCAACTATTACATTATAAAATGTATGTAATATCAATTTAACTGGCCTGGCTTTCAACATCCTTTTACCAAGAACTAGGAGTCATTAGCGGGGACACTGTATATTGTTTAAGACCATGCTTTTTTGTTGGTCTGGTTCCTGTACAGGTCTGAAACATAATTAGAGGGTTCTTAATGAGGGAAATACTTCAGTTCATTACAAAAATGCTCAACTGGTTGCAATGATAGTTGATAGATTAGGTGAGATGATTTGTAGAGCAGAAAATATAGAGAACTCTATCAAATGTCTGATTAAAGTTCTTAAATAATGGCATTTGATGTCATTGTAGAAATTTTCATATCTAAGCTGCTAGCATAAGAGTACATTAGGGTATAAGAGTAATGGTGGATCTTCCTGGAATGAAACACATTACTGTGATGTAAGGAGATTAATTTTCATTCTCGTCACTACAATTTCTTTGCAGATGTTACTAGTCAGATTGTCGAGATCTTAGAGGTTAGGGCAGTTCTGTTGCCTGTTCAATAAATCAGTTATTGATTTTATGTCAGCAATTTTCCAAAAATAATTCATTTTGAGAATAAGTAGTTCTCTGGCACTTGTTTTTAGGAGAATTTCATTCTAACTGGTGTGCACGATGATGTCGGATTGAGATACTGTTTCATAAAAAATAACATACTAAAGCATATATTCAAATACTAACAACACATCATGGAAGCTGGATTTCTTTGAAGGATAGTGATGTTGATGATTTTCGAATTGTTTTTAGAATATAGATGTATTGTTTCAGAGCACACACTCTTATAATGAATTGCAATTCCTGTTTTACATTTTAACCGTAATTTATCCCCTTGTTTATTTTAATGATTTCCTGTAAAATCTATGGTCTGGCCATTTCGAAATTTCTTCTCTGCCAGTGTATAAAGATGTATTGAAGATAAACGATCTTTCAACATTGCAGTCTTCCTTGTAAAAAGTAGTGGTGCTCAACAGCTTATACTTTCTTTCATTATTTCTAAATTTGCAATTTTCGAAAATTCAGAGTGTTAACGAAAATGAGATCTGTGCCGTTCTGTTAAGCATCCCTTGTTCTATTCATAGAAATAATTTTAGCATTTTTTGAGAAAATGGTTTTTGTATAATTTGCATTAACTTCAAGCAGAAATTATGTAAAAATTAATAATTTAAAAAAGTTGTACTTGACCTTTCTTAAAGATCAGTGGTTGGGGGAGTCGAGCAAAGTGGACTGGTTTGTGAGATAATGAAACTTCAACTCCTCCCAAACATTCCTGCCATAGCCCATTAATTAGATTAATTAGATTAATTTCGAAGGACCACCCAGATTCCTGTAAAGAGAGAACAGGTTGTAACCACTCTTGCAGATCTGGGACTGCAAGGATGGAGGAGGAGGGAGAGTGCTTGTTACCATAAAAGAGTTGTAGTCTAAGGCATGTAAACATATATTCTAAAAACAAAATACATAAAAATACATCTTAAGCTATACGGGGAGAAGGAACAAAGGGCTGCAGCACACAAATCACAATGTAAATACAATATTAGTGCGGTAGCACAAAACTTGCTCCTCTTGTATCTTGCTGAAGTTGGTGTGTCTGCGGGCGGCTAATTAGGCCAGGCCCGACGGGCAGATGCAGTTCGTGGAATTGTAGTGCCGTAAGTAGCACCAGAGAGAACACGAAACACCAGTTAGACACGTAATGTCGGCAACACAACTTGCAGAACAGTCAATCACAGGCAGCACATGCATGTGAATAAAATTGGCTGAGTACGTGACGAGCAATAGTTTGTAAAATAGATGCACAGGCACCACGTGGACATGAATGTAAATTAGCTGAGCACGTGGCAGTAATAGTTTGCAGAATAGTTAAATCACAGGCGCCACAGATGTGAATACAAAGTTAGCTGAACACGTGGCAGTAATAGTTTGTAGAATAGTTAACCATTCAGCACATAACGTGAACACATGGCAAGCAGTAGTTTGTTGAATGGTTAATTATATGCAACACATGAATCGTGAGCATAAGGTGCGATTGAGCACGTAGCAAGTAGTAGGCGCAATAGTCACCCGTAGCGTGTTGAGTGTAGACGGCAAGGATGGCCGCAAGGTTGTGCGGCGAGGACAGGATGCTCGCCAACCACGTTGTAGAAGTAGAAAATTGCTCAGCAGGAGAAGCAATTGTTAGAGGCACACCATGCGTAGCGTGGCCCAGGTAGTGACGCCAGGAGCGGCGCCGCCCGTCCGTGCAGCTGCAGGCTCGGACAAGCACGGAGAAACTGCTACAAGGAGAGCAGCGTGGAGCATGTCTGCCCATGACATGGGACAGAGCAAATACTGAGTGCGCACCGCAAGGAAGGCAGTGCGGAGCCCATCCGCTCAGCTCGGAGATCAGACGAGAACTGAATTGTTCACGCCGCTAGCAGAGCGGCGCGGAGACCATCCGTACAGCAAGGCGATCGGACGAGAGCTGACTTGTTCACGCCGCTAGCAGAGCGGCGCGGAGACCATCCGTACAGCAAGGCGATCGGACGAGAACTGATTTGGCGGTTGACGACTCGGCAGATTGCGAGGCGTCGGTTGGATTTCCAGAGAATTCCAGCACAACGGAAATTCTGGCAGTGGTGGGGGGCGCTGGCTGCGTGGCCGAAAGTTCTGGAAACTCATACAAAGGAAACGGGTCGCCGGCGCGGGCGCAGCCACTTGCAGGCAGCAGCAGGGGGCCAGCCCCCACCCTCCGGCAACCGCCAGGGAGGGGGGGGGGCGCTGGCGGCGGCGGCCCGCGCGCGGCGCTCGCCGCGGCGGTCGCGGGCATCTCCAGCCGCAAGCGAAGTCAGGCGAGAGCCGAGAGCCGGCGCACTCCGGTGGCAGGAGGAGAAATTAATACAAAGCATAACGGGCGGAGGGGCGGCGGGAGGCCGGGTCCGCTCGCAGTCGTTGGGCGCTAGCGTCTTACAAGAAATGATTTCTGCATGCTGCGCAATATGACGCTGTAAGATTCTAGGAATCCCAGCTGCACGGTTGCTGCCGTGCGGTGGTGGGGGTTTCCAGCGAAGCGAGTCGGTTGCATCGATGTGGCGTGAGGAAAATTCCAAGAAATGAGACTCTGCCACACGTGCTAATCTGCAGGCTTACACGAAGCATGATTGCGAGAAGTTGCACCATTGTTTTAGAACTTCAAAGAGTTGCATCATTGTGTAAGAGCTTCAAAAGATGTACGTCTTTATAAATGTATAAAAAATATAATTATAAGAATAAAAAATAGCTTGCTCTGACAATCAGATTTTTTGGAACAAATTTCATTTAAGACAATCTTGCACTTTTGCGATGCTAGCCTTTTTATCAATTTTTGAAAATATGGAGTGTTTGTCAAAAGTATGACCAACACCCTTTTTTATGCTATTCTTTGATACATACAAATAAAATATAAAGAAAAAATTTGGATCCGTTTTGGGGAGAAAAATTACTTATAAAATTTCCTATATTTCATGTAAAATTATGAGAAAACTACTCATATTTTTGAAAAATTGTACATGACTTTTTGAGATCTGTCTTAAACGAACAAATTTCATTAAGGCAAAAAAAAAAATAAAAATCTTTCTCTTCAATATTCTAGTTGTAAGAAAATGCTTGAAAGAAACTTTCTTTTGCAATTTTTGAAAAATTAAAATTTTGACAAAAATGAGACTTAAACCATTCCTTTATGAATTCTTTAGGTTATTCTAGGACAAAGTTTAATTTAAAAAATTGTAGCAATTTTTGAGAAAATGTTGAAACTTCCTGTAAAAATCACCAAAAATCAAAATATCTGTTTCAAACTCAGAGGCGTCAGGTTCCTTTAAATCGATCAAGCAATATCAATTTTGGAAAAAAATTGGCCAAACGGATCTGGCATTTGCGTCGACTACAGACGGACAGACAGACATTTTACTGTCAATTGATTTTTCGATATTAAGGACCCACAAAACAAGGATTCTGGCTACCCAGTGTGTTGAGACAGTAATTCACTTTCTATAGAAACAAGATTTATCCCCTTGTTCGTTACTGGGCCCCAGCAATGAGTATTTTGTTGAAAATTGACTTTTCCGGAGCAAGAAAGTAAAAAAAAAAAAAAGTGTCATAAACAGTCTTTCTAATGACACTTTTCCACAGCTCTTTGATTTTGATTTTCATCAATAGTTTAGAAAAGTTGTATTGTGATTCAGAAGTTTACTCTCTGAATGTGTAAACTCTCTTTAAATTAACTTTCATCTGAAGATTATCTATTTTATCATGATCTTCATAATCTCTAAGAGAAATAATGTATAAAAAAAATATACAACCAATGAAATGAGAAGATGTATGCCATTCTGTAACTTTCCATGTCAGTATTATGAGATGCAGAATTTGGATAATGTAATGATTTGGAGTAACAATGAGGTACTAATTATCTGAAAGGTTTATTTAATTAATATATAATTGAGTATAAGGGAACAACAGTGCCACATAGGTTAAACGACTGCAGATTAGATAAAAGTTTTTATCGTTTTCTTTGCTCATCTCATTTAAAACTTAGTATTAAAGTTAGTATCTATTGCACCCAAGATTCATCATATGGGCTTTGTGAATGTTCACTGTGCTTGCTACCATCAATTAGCTAAAATTTAAGAATTGTTTTTTTTTTTTTTTTTTTTTTTTTTTTTTTTTTTTTTTTTTTTTTTTTTTTTTTTTTTGGCACTTTTCATTTAAAAAGTAGCATCTTATTTCCTCACCTATTGTACCCCAAGTAAATCAAATGGATATGGGCTTGGTGATTGATGGGGAGGGGAATGGTGTCAATGGGACTGGCTTTAATAACCAAACCCATCGTCCCTGTTCTGCAGGTAAAACTGAAGAATTTTATGATTTTTGTTACTTTTCATTTAAAATGTATTTATTTCCACAGCAATTGTCCCTATGTATGACTCTTGGATCAGGGTATGTGTGTGGTGGGACTGGGGACAGAGGGAATAGCATAATGCCTTGTTGCATTGTCACGGCTTCATTACTTTTTGCTAAAGTGGCAATTTTTATGATTTTTGTACAAAACTGTTATATCCCCTGGCCAAATTTTAATTGCACAAATCTGAATTTTCTTGGAAATGACACTTTAACAGACCTGATTCCTATGGTTTGGACCAAGTTTGAGCTGAAAAGAGCCAAGGCAGACTCAAACATGTGCCTGAGACACACACATCAACGGCTCCGTGTAGACATCATGGCAAAAAACACTTTTAGTTCACTTACTAAACCTACTAATGAACCTTTACATGCTTCTGTACTATATGTATTCAGGGAAAAGTTTCTTTGTTTTTATAATATATGTTTTTATAATGAAGCTGTATGTACCATCCAACATTTGATCACTCCCTTTCCCAGTGAAGATAAAGTTTTGGGCAGAAGATACTTGTTCGTCTACATCCATACCTTTCTTTGCAGTCTTTATATTTACAGAAGATAAGTTGTATCAGTTTCCCTGAAGCAGGGGCCTGCAGACTAGTTTTGGGGGTTAAGCCATCCCTGGTTACACCCCAAACTACTCAGGTTTTAAATAATTCCCAATCAACTGCTGCACTCAGTTGAAAACCATAAGTCTGTGTTGATAGACTTAAGCTTCAGTGAGGGGGGGGGGGGGAGACAGTATTTACAGTAATCATACTGGCTGATGTTAAGTAGTGCTTTGATCTCGGCTTCAGTCGGGTAGATTGGTGATAACCTCTATACAGAGTAACTAGAAATTTCCTCCAGCAGTAGTAATTTCCTTCAGATGGGCTGAAGGGTCAGTGAATTTTTCAATGTAAGGTGCTATGAGATTGGGAGAGGTTTTAAGCAATTTCATCTTGCTTTGATTAAACAATACTGCTTTTGAGGTGGGTTTACAATAACTTATTGCATGGCGGAGCAGTACATGGACGGCTACACTCTTCTTTGCAGAACTTCCAGGATGGATAGGAGGGATTTTCCCTTTGCTTGGTTTAAGAAAACGGGCATTAGTAGAAATCTGAAGACCTGTCATTTTGACCAGAAGGTCTGTGTCTTCCTCACCAACACAATCTTTTAAGCTGAAACTAAAGACTGCCTTTCACACTATGAGTGCATCTGTATCTTTGATTACTTGGTTGCTTACAGACAATCCAGATGTGTCACATTTCAGAAAACATCATTCTCTCTTGGATCAGGTGTATTTCTCCATTGCAGCGTTACATCTTCTGAAAGGGCCAGACACTATACACATCTGGGATGAAGCCCAAGGCTACACATAGTATAATACAGAGTAGTTGACCAACTTATTAGGGTCAGTAGGCAGATTTGTGTAATTTCATTCAGTTGAAGTTTATTGAAAACTGTTGCAGTAATGACAAATTATTCTTTTTTTCCATTTCCAAAATAATCAAAACGTAAGTATTTGATACTTTCTGCATTACTTTTACTAAATTTTGTGAGGGAATTTTGTTTTAGTTTACAATGTGACGTCACAATCTCGTAGTTCTTATATTTTAGTAAGATAAGGCTTCAGACATGTCCCCAAGGAAAATTAGAGACAAAAAACACTATTACTTCACTCCACACATTGTCAGAGAGATATTGTAACTACTGCAGATGTTTCGAAAACCGTTGTTAATAAAATAAAAATTGATCAGAACAAAGCCCTGGAAACAGGTTGTGTTGGTAAATGTGTCAAGAAAAGGATCACCAGTCTTCGTACCAATCGTATAATTAGGGAAATCTGCTACAAAAATTGCAAAAAGTGTTGCCTATCTGACTATGATGTTAAACGTCATGGAAGAATTTCGAAAAGGACACTAGGGATGGTTGGCCGAAGACAACATGATCGGTGTTTAAACTTTTTTTCTTTTCTTTTTTCTTCTTTCTTTTTTTTTTTTCAAACACGGCATGAAATTTGTTGATTAAATTTTAACCTCGGATAGCTTATAGGATGCTTAAGAGATTTGTGATGGTCTCATGTTCGTTAAAATCCCGGATTTTTCGAAATGTACAAAAATTAATTTCTTTTCGGCACCTACTAACAAATACAATTGTGAAGATACAATTTTTTTCTTAATGAAATGTGTTCTTCAAAAACATCTTCAAATATAGTCATGTTTAATTTTTAGAAAGTAAAAATATTTTTTGTGTAATTTGGCATCACTTTGTGAATGTAGTTTAAGTGCTTGGAGGTAGTTGGATGGTACATAAGTTAAGATTAAATATCATTATTTCAGATTTCTTTGTTCGTTTCTTACATTTGAGCTTTTGTTATAGGTTTACAAAATTAATCTTTGATAATTATAGTTTTTCTCTGTGATGCAAGGAATGTCTTTGTATTCTCAATGTATTGATGTATTTTCTTTCAAATAATCTGTAAACCGAAAGAGAATTTGGAAAAAAGAGTACCATTAATTTGTGCAAACCAGTTTTAATTGTCGAATTTGTGTTGATATTTGCTTGAAAATATTTAGTTTTCGCACCTAATGTTCTATGATTTGTAACGAGTGTTACAAAACGTTATAATTGAGATGTGTTAAGTTAAACAGAAGTTAGAGTAAATTTGTAGTTTATGTAATTATTGTATAATGTTAAGTTTTATTGCTCGAGTACATGTTTTGAAAACAAGTGACATTAGGAGCGAGTTTTCAAATTTGTACAAATGCAATAAAGCAACATTTTAATCGAGGTGCTTATGATATTTTTTTTTATTACAGCATTATAAATTTACAAGAGAATCAAACTTAATTTTGCAAAATAACTTTCTTGTGTCGTCTCTGTTATTTGACATCTGTGTGAGAAAACGGTAGTCGGATATTCCGTTTACTTTACCTCCTTACAATTCTCTCGCTGCAATTGGCTGAACGCGTGATTCGTACCGTAAAATACTAAGACTTCATCATTTGTGACCGATTATGAACGATTTCTAGTAACAGAGATTGTTTATAATGCTGATATACAAAAAATAGTGTTACTGTTACTAAGGGCGAGAAAGTATGTGCCATTTTAGCTCAAAATAATTTTTCATTGTTCTCTGTGAAGCTGATCTTCTCGTGGTGGCAAACATAAAATCCTAATTCAGCACCTCCAAAAAACGTAACGGAACCATTGAGAAAAAAACTTCTGGTTCTGTTTTCCTGGATCAGACCCTTTTGACACCAGGTGATTGGACTAATAGTAGATACTTTAAAAGGGCTCTTTCCAGATATTTTCATGGTGTACTTGTAAAATTTCCATTTTTGTTTGGATTCAGGGTAATTTTTTGACTTATCTTGTTGCTACAAGTGATAGTGAGTTTTCAAGGGAAGATGTATTTAATGAAGACAAAAGAACAATGTTGTTTTCCATTGACTATTAAAAATATTAAGTTAAAAATTGTTGACATTCATATATTGAAAACTAAAGGACTACATTCTATGTTGATATAAATTATTTTGTTATTCTATTAAAAACTATTATATTTTGTACATGTACTTAATTTTAGAATTTGTTTTGGTGTGCAAGTACATCTACACTATTTACATACAAAAAATATAATTATTTTAAGAATATGAATTTTTACATTTTAACATTTACAAAAATACTAAGTACATCAGAATCAATGTCAAATAACTGGATAAACCCACTTATTTGTAACACTGCTAATTTCACTTAATAGAATCTGGAGAAATAGATCAGTTTTATTAATTTTTCATTAGTGAATTTGGTGTATCAAATCTTTCTACAAGATTAACTTTAATATTCTAGGACTTTCTGTCCCATGGCCAGGGTGTGAATTGACAGCGGGATACCATTTGATGCCTTCTGCTGAAAAAGTATTAATTATTTAGGTGCTTCATTTACGATTTTCACAATTTGAAATTTACAAATGTAGAAAATTGGAAAATTTTCCTACAGGCAATCTCAGGATTTAGTCAGACTCTTAGAATAAATCAAGTATTATCATTAGTTCGTTGGGATTGATCCTTCTGCTCCCCCCCCCCTCCCTGTTAAAATTTGGACATCTCCTCCAAATAAATTCACACTCTGCCAGTGGGTGAAATGCCAGATACATGAAAAGTGTAGGCTATGAAACAGAATAAACAGGACAGTAGAAAGAATACTTCTTGAACTGAAATCAGGAATGACAGAAGAAAGGTAGAGACACTGACAAAAGATTGGTAATTAAATTATCAGTTCAATACAAGAAGAATAAGACACAGAAATAAGAAGCAAGTAATGAGAATAGTTACTACTGTTAAAACAGTTTTTAGGCAAAGTTAAAATTTTTATAAAGATAACAGATGAGATAGATTTTTAAGGGAGATAGGTAGAGGATGACTTTGAAAAAAGTGTGTGTATAATTTTATAATTAATTATAAATAATTAATGAATAAAAAGATTAAAGTGGCCTGAAGATGTGAACTGAATATTGAATGAGAAAACAGGATTAAGATGTTACTTTTAATTAATGTTGTCTGATGACAAAATGGTAGTGATGAGGTCTATTGGGTTATATGTAATAAATTCAATTCCGTCTGACCAAAGACTGAGCATATTTTCAAAATTTTCTCTTTTGAGAATCTCATTAATTATTCAGTCTGAGAAGAAAAGTTAAGATAAATATTGTTTAAAATATTATTTGAAATTTAATTGGTACTTTGCAATACATCTAAAGAGTAATAGATTCAGTGAATTCAAACATTGGAACATGTTTTGTTGAATTGTGGTTGAAGAGGAATGAATTAAATCTCCGAACCTTTCGCAGATGTAGAATGTTGGTCATTTATACAATATTTATAAGAAGAGTACAACAAAGTATTGCAGAACTTTGAAATTCTAGTAATATAACTAATAAATTTAAAAAAATTTCTTAGAACAGAACATCAAAAAGATCAAAATAAACACTCTTGGTCTTAGAGATACTCGGGATCATGAGAATGTTTTTCTTCTCTAACATAACCAATGAGCCTGAGTATTTGTTTACATTAATGGCTATTAAGCATTACTCATCTGGTTTGTGCGTTTTTGAATTTCTCATTGTGAATTAACTATATCTCTTCTGATTTTGAGGATTATAATTTGTTTTTGGTAAATGCACATTTTATTGGAGTAAAAGTAACCAAGCATTAAAATATTTATTTTATGATATTATTAAATTCATTGTATTTTGTGTATTTTTCTCATTTAAACCTTGGTTTTTGATGCTCTTACTTTTTTATTTTTGTATGAGTCAGTGTTACTTCAAAAAGCTATTTAGCCAGCTGAGTAATTGCAGTATTAATAGTACAAAACATCTTTTTACTGGGTGTGTGATGTATTATTAAGACCAGTGAGTCTTCTATATGCTCCATAAGTCATTATAAATATACCATATGCCATGACATAGACACAAATTGTTAAAAAAACAATACTGGTCAGAAATATGCCCCAAATGTGAGGTCACATAGACATTCCCTGAAGAATAAACTCTTGCTGAAACATGGTATTTCAGACCTTAGAAAGAAGATCCTGATTCATGTAAAAAAATGTAATTTATGATCACTCTCTCTAAAATTAAAACTAAATGTTTTGTGATTAAAAATTTATGAAAAATTCTAATTAAATGGGGATTAAGTTAATTTTTAATTTTCTAGTCATTTATTGCGAACTTATTTATGCTCTTTCAGTGTGGCATTACACAATGATGATCATTTCATTGCAAGATGAAAAGGTCCAGGGGTCATTCCTGGTTGAGCATTAGGTCTGGAAAGGAAGAAATCTTCCTTGTGTTTCTAAGTGATACATTTGTTCATCACACTTCCTTTCTTCAAATTTCCTACATTGTTCTTCCTTAATGATTTATGAGGTAAAATGATTAAGTATGAAGATGATCAACAAAGAACCAACATAAGAACTTCATTGTACAGCAATACCATGAATTCAAAATAGATTTGTTATAAATGAGAATATGTTAAAAATTTAATAATAAATTTACTGATTTGCAGAGAATGAATTTAAGATTTAATTTTAATTTTATAGAAAGTGAAAATAAATTAAATTTTAATATAATTAGAATCTGAGCTTCGTGCTGGTAGAATGCCTTCTGGTTTGGAAATGTACAGCACACGCAGGACTAGGCAAATTAGGGGTCCTCTGGGATATCCAAAGGATCTACATCATCAACAGATGATGAGCCATGTTCATCAAAACCTGGATCTTCACGTATTATGGCCCCAGTTACAGTCTTTGGCCTAATTTTCATTTCAGTTGCTTTCAGGGATTCATCCCCCAACCAATGTTCCCAGATGATTCCACGAAATTCTTCTCTGTGATCTTTTGGGGTGAAATATACCCCATTAAGATTTGCTTCAAAGCAACTGAAAATAAAATAAACATTCACAAAGACAATGTATGACCAAAGATATTACTAAAACTATTACATATAATCAAATATATATATTTGTCATGTTACAAGGGCCTATGATTTATTAAAAATTCCTAAATCAAATTTTCCCTTGAAACCTGAGATGTCCTGCAATACCAAATTTAGTTTTTTGAATAGTAGTATATTAAAGGGTGTTTTGAAAGTTAATGAGAAGAATGACATTTGCAATATTTTTTAATTTGTTTTGAACACATTGAATAAAATCTCTTACAAAACCTACGGGCTGTATACTCATTTTGCTTGAAGTTATGTCTATATATCTTAATTTGCCCATAAACGTATTCTAGATGCCTTACAGGAGTTGCCTTACAGAGTTCAGTCATGAACTTGTTACTGCAGTAAGGTGCCTTTTAAATAATTGAATCCAAATTTGATGACATTAGGTATTTACAAATGGTATTGATGGTGATGATATTAGGTATTTACCCATGGGAAATCCTCAGTTTTATTTTATTTATTCTGTCAAGTTGGTAAAGAAAATATTAGAATTATTAATGAAACGTCTCTCATGTTATACTGTATATAGAACAAGAGAGCAATTTTTGAATGCCTTTAACACCAATGATTCAGTGCTACAATTTACCATGAAAGAGACAGATAAAACTTAAATTTATGAATGTAACTGCCCAGCACAATGAAGGAAAAGTAGAAATAATTTGGAAAGATTTTATGTCTATTAGAACTTTAAACTTGTTGATCTCCGCTGTGATCTGTATTCAGTTATTTTTTCATTGATAGAAAATGTGTTAAGTTCCTGTCTTATTTCTTCATTTTTTTATTTTATCTATTGGGATGCAGTGTTTTACTCTCTGAAGGAATTTCATTTCAGACGCTTGTATTGATTCACACTCATAAAGCAGTTGTGGTACTGCCATGACTTTATAAAATTTTGACAGTGTTTCTTTTCTAGACTTATTGCGAAAGTATTTGCTTATTGTTCCGCAAGTATGCTGGAAACGTAATTTTATTTTCATATTGTTACAGTAGCTGTATGTGGTGTCACTGCCTAAATAATTAAAATGTTTTACTTGCTCTATTACTGTGCCTTCTATTCTTATTTTATTTCTAATAGAATATTTGCCTCGGAATGCCATCACTTTAGATTTAGAGACAGATATTGAGAGACAATATGGTTTGTGTATTCTATTTAGCTGGTACAAGGACTTTTGCAGACTTACTTCATTCTCTTCTATAATTATATGATCATCTGCATACAGAAGTGATTGCAAAGGTGTAATTGAATTTATCCAAATACTTGGTTTACTTAAAATTTTCCATTCTCTTAGAATGTTGTCAATATAAATATTAAACAAAGTGGGGGACAAGCTGTACCCTTGTCTTACATCTCTATTTATTTCTAACTCTTATAGCATTTGATTCCTATCTTGTAAATTAGTACTTGTTTTGTGACAGGGATTTGATCACTTCTATCAAGTAGAAATGATAGCCCCTTTTTCGAAGAATCTGCTAGAGAAGTTCACAATTAACTCTATCAAACTGTTTCTCACAATCTATAAAAGCTATGTGGATCTCTAAATTGAACTCGTCTCTTTTTTATTGTTTGGTTTATGGTAAGCACATATCTGTACATGATCTTCCTTGCCTGAAGCTACTTTGTTCTTCCAATAGGAGTGTATCTGAGGTTGTTGTGAGCCGTTTATTTATTATTTTTGTGTAAACTTTATAAGCATTGATCAACAGGCTTATTCCTCTGTAATTCTGTGGCTGGCTTCTATTTCCTTTCTTAAAAGGAGAGATGACTTTTGCTTTCTTCCATGCATCAGGTATTTGGCATTTTCTATAACAGTTATTAAATAGTTCAAGAAGTCTGTTCTTCAGTTCTTCACCTCCATATTTTAGCAGTTCTGCATTGATATCATCTACTCCTGGAGCTTTTCTATTTTTCTGCTTGACAGTGCATATTCCATTTCATGTTTTTCCTAAAGGGTCTATCTGAGGGTGGTTGTATTGTGACTCATCTTCAACAATTACAGTTGGGTCTAATAGGAGATCTTTATAATATTTTATCCAGCCATCTTTCTTTTAGTTCTACGCTGTCATTTTCTGCTGATTTTACATGCTTTATGATCTTGTATGCTATATTCTGCTTACCATGGATATAATTTTCAATTGTGCTGATAAAAAGGTCCCGATTTCTGGTGAGCTTCTTTTACTAATTGCTTTGCATGGTTCCTTTTTTGTATGTAGTTTTCGTTCCTCTCTTGTGTTGATTTCTGACGTAATTCTTTTTGTGTATGGCTTCAGCAATCTCATCTTTCCAGATTTCCAGGCCTCTTTTTCTACGTTTACTCCTTTTACCAATAGCTTCATATGCTTCAGTGTTTATCATATTTTCAATATTGTGCCACTCTGCATTAATGTCATCTTCTAGAGGTATATGTGTGTTTCAGACGTATTTGATAGAGATTTCTTATACTTTCTTCTCTTAAGAGATGGACTTTGTAAATATCTGTGCTCATAGATTTCCCGTTTTTATGCTATTTTGCCATAATTTTCTTCCATCGGGCTATAATTGAGGTCTTTGAAACTACCAAGTAGTAATCGGATATATCACTGCCTCTGTAAACATGAATATTTCTATTCTGAGATGCTAATTTTCTGTTCACTATAACATTATTTATTAGCAATCTTGTAATGCCTTTGTTCCAGGTAAATTTATTTATATCTTTTTTCCTGAAGAATGTATTCATAATTTTGAAGTCGTTAATAGTAGCAAATTCTCTAAGTTCTTGCTCTTTTCTATTGATGGTTTCTTCTCCAAAGCACTCAACATTTGGAATTATCTGTTTTCCTACTTGGACGTTTAGATTTCTTGCAATTATTGCGTAATAATTTTTGTTACATTTATCTAAACTCCATTGAAGGGTTTCATAAAATGCATCACTGTTCTGCCTTCTTCTGGTGCATACACAGCTAGTACAATTAGATGTCCTCTTGGAATCGTGTTTCCAGTATCCTGTCACTCATATATATATATATATATATATATATATATATATATATATATATATATATATATATATATATATATATATATATATATATATATATATATATATATAGCAAGAGCTTCTTTTTCCATTTTGAATCCATTAATAAAGCAACCTCTGCACGCTCTTTTATTGGTATATTAGTGTGTAGTCATAGAGATCTTTTGACCCTTTACCCTTCTTTTTGATTTCAGAAGCAAAATTTACATTCCTTTTAACTTTCACTTCAATTCTGCTTCTTTATTATTTAGTCCTCTCACTTTCCATGTGCCTGAAATTAGTGTATCTGTTATTCTCAATCGATTTCATTATTCGTGCTAGAGTTGTTATAATGACCGTCTTGTTGTTTCACTTGGAGCTTTGGGGTGAGAATTTTTCCTGGTAAGGTTACCAGCCTTTTGCGGGATTGTGATCTGACAGGGCTGCTGCCTTATGACTTGATCACAAACCACCATGCGTACTAACCCCACATGGGGGTTGATCCTTTTGCCCTTTTCTGGCCCTTGGAGGCTTTGTCCTTGATACCCCGGACATGCTTTACAGCTGTTTGCAAGCTGTAAGACAGCAGCCCTTTCAGATCACAATCCCTTATTACTTTACTTAGAAAATTTCTAACTCGAAATCTTCAAGTGAAACCATATTGTCGTTGGTGGTGGAGCTTGAGTACCTCCATGATCCTTGAGAGCTATGCAGGCGGTAGCGTAGGGCCTCCCTTCCCGGACAGGTCGAACGAATTGCTCCAGAAAGGGCCAGACGAAGTGCTCCAGAAGAGGACCTCAATGGCAGTCCAGGTGAAGAAAAAAGAACTTTTAAAAGATGCAAATAGCTTTACCCTGTGACCCAATTTTCGGCATTTCTGGCCATTCTTATTACGGGGATAAGGAACTTTCCAAAAACCTTACTGAACGTCTAAAAATGGCTTATTTTGTATTACGGCATAAAAAAACTTAACTCGTGTCTATGGTCACGATAACTTGGGATCGTGAGGGAACGTAGGGCATCATCTAATGTCACTGCAATGCTTCTGACCGCGAGGTCGCATGGTTCGAGTCCTGACGGTGGTAGGATTTTCGGCACTAGCTAGATAGTTTGGTAGAGTTCAGCCGCTGTCCGGAGGAGAATTCTAGCGACCGGCTGCTTTGATCGGTTAATCGGAGAAACCACGGAACATTATAGTTTTCCGTGTTTTTTCCGATCAACACCAGGCAAATGCCAGCGCAGTCCCCTAACAAACGGGCCAGGAACTGCGTGCGATCTTTCCTTCCTCTTCCTTGTCCTTTCCCCCCTCACACTACTTACACTTGCGCTATACTGCCGTACGTGTTGGGAGCTTAGAGCTTGTCCCAACTTGGGCGATGCCCCGCTGGGAGATACTTGGTTGGGGAAATCCCCACGACCCGACGTAGGTTGGCACCGATTCTCACCATCCAGCGGGGGGACATCACCGCCACCCCCGGCTCTAAGACATGCGTTACACTTACGGGACATATGACCTTGGCAGTTGATCGGAATCGCAAATCAATAAAAAACGATAACGTGGTCCGAGTTATGCACGATGGGTTGCAGGGTGGATTGCAGTTTATGTATTTATTGCGGGTTGTACATATGTATCTGATGTTTTCCAAATAAGTCATAATCTGTGAATTTTAATGTAGTTTTTTTTAATCTCTTATGCAGATCCAGAGGTATTTTTTCTGTCGAGCAGTAGGATGTTTAGGGTCCATTGCTTGTTATACAACGACAAAAAGTCATATTTTCTTAGCATATTATATATTGGGATAATTAACGATTTACTCTAATTAACTATCTTAAACCGCTCAATAATGTAAATAAGCAATTAAAATTGTTACGTAAACAGTACTTTCATATAGTATGATCGCCTCTTTTTATCCCTTTATTTGTTTGGAGTTTTCCAAGGTTCCAAATTTCACTAATGCGTAGGAATATTTTTTCGCGTCTCGTGGACCTCCTGTGATTCGGAATCAACTGTGAGCGCGGGTCGTTACCTGTCGAACCACCAGCCGCCGCCGTACGCCGGCGCGCAGGGGCAGCACGCGGGCGCAGCGTCGTTGGTTTTGTCTGCGGTGCTGAACGACGCTCCGTCGTGCACTTGCAGCGAGTCCGTCGCGTTGCCCGAGTAGCCGCCCACCGTCAACCGATAGTTGCTCTCGGCCGCTCCCACCCTATCATGATAAAAAAAACACACAGAAATAAACCAGTATGCTTAATAGTTGTTTATGCAACTAGTTTATAATGCTAAACTTTATTGCAAGAGTACATGTTTTGAAAACGAGCGACTTTAAGAACGAGTTTTCAAACGACTCGAACTTTAAGAGCGAGTTTTGTACGAATGTAATAAAGCAACATGATAAAAGAGTTGCATACTATATTTTTTTTGTATTACAGTATTATACATTTATAAGAGAATCTAACTTAATTTTGCGAAACAACTTCTCTGTGACGACTCGGGTATTTGACATCGTGCGAGTAAACGGTGGTCAGCTGTTCCGTTTAGCTCTACCTCTCCCAGATTCTCTCCCTACAATTGGCCGAATGTGTGATGACGTAATCATTCGTGACATAAAATCTAATACGTCATTTGTGCCGTAAATTGCCCGATTATGAACGATTTCTTGCAACACAAAAGGTTCTTTTATAATGTTGGAATACAAAAAAGTATTTTAAACTAGTGATGCTTCAACAGTATCTTTGTTTTTCACATTATTTGCAACGGTTACGAAACATTATAATACTACTTGTACCCGCCAAAGTGTGTACCGAAGGTCCCCGACGGATCGAAACGATGCAGTTTTGGAAACTTAAATTTTTAATAGAAATGGCATTTTGTTAAGCTAACATCGAGTAAAAAAGATAAATACAAAAATTGATGTTGTTTCTTCTAAAATATTGTTTATGGACTTTTTGAATTGGCACAATTTCGCTCAAAATTATCCGAAACTGCTCGTATTTTCAAAAAATTGTATACGGTATTATTTAATGATCTAATTTTGAAGATTTCCTTAAGAAAATTTCTATCTTCAATATTAATGTAGTTGAAAAAACTGTAAACGTTTAGTAGTTTTTAAAAATTCAGAGGTTTCAATGAAAATACTCGTAGGACTTGCACCATTTACATAAAGGAATTATGAAATTCTAGCTGAACGCTTACAATTACGTCGCACAAAACAAAGAACTTGTTAATACTAATATTAATTTTTTATTATTATAAACACAGAAGATGCAGAAAACTGTAGTTTCATATATACTTCATTTCCAATCTCATAAAAAGTTTTAGAAGAAAACATGCACAGATTGTACAGACATTTACCACAAAAATTTTTTAGTCGTTAAATAAATAAAAATTAAACGAGTTATCGTCGTAAAGTGACAAGTAACAGTAATCCATACTTAAGTACCTGAAACTGGAGTATTCTGCCCAAGCCCTCTTCCCACTGAACGCCTCCAGCTCAATTCTAAGAACCATGTCCTTTTGGTAAGTGAGTCTGAAAGCATTGCGTAGATTGAAGAATAGTGTAGCACATAACTCCAGACTTTGATTAATGTAAATAAAGTGGTATATACCGATGGATAAAATCATTTCCAAACCAAAATTCTTTGTCTAAATCTCCAAAACCACGTTTGTAGTCTTTCCATGGTAAGGAAAACTTTTGCCTTCGCCCATGGAAATTTCCTCTTCGTTGAATCACCTGAAACATATGAAATGATATTTTGATGAATTACCCTTGTGCGTTGTTTCTTTGGGTGGAGAATGAATGCTTTATAAGCATTATGAGCACAATCAAGGAGAGGGTGCTTTTATAACTTCTGTTTCATAAATATTTGATTTTTAATTCCCTGGAGATAGATTTATTATGAGACATTTTTAGATTCTTGCCGAACAGATAAGGAGTCTCGCCCGTCTCTGGAAATGTCATTCCCGTTCTGTCGAAATATTATGATGGATTGCTGGCAATAAGTGCGAATTATTGATTCTGGCACATTTCATTTCTTTTTGTAGTGTTTCATTAGTGTTCATTATCTCCATTCTCCGACGTTTCAGTAAACCGTTTAACTGGATCTCCCTTTCAAGATAGAAGCGCGAAGTAGTAGCGCGCGCCATCCATTGGCGGATCCAGTTGAACATTTTGGAGCGGGGCATCGTAGATTTTGTTAAATAATAAACATGTTTGTTATTACATTGTATATTATTTATGTTCTATAGATATGATACTATAAATTATTGTTTAAATAATTACATAATTCGAACATAAATATTTCAATCAATTTTGTCAAGTGAAGGAAGGTAAACGAAAACTCTCGGCCTTTGAGTGTGTGTGTGTGTGTGTGGGGGGGGATGCTTCCCTCTGGATCCGCCAGTGGTGCCATCCACTGAACAGGGTGGAAGACCAGAGAAGTGTAAGTGTGACTATTGCTCTAACAGAAAGAAGTAATGACACCGGTGGCTTGCAAAAGGGGTGATAGCGGCTCGCCAATATCCTTGCAGTGCAGGTATTGCTTCCCTTCAATGGTCATTAACACGGGGCCGTGCTGCCCTTCGCTGCGCGCGGAACTCTTTTTCTTTTTGAATTAATGCAAGGGGCGTGAATACAAGTGAGCAAATTTGACTACCGTCCAACCTCCTCCGTTGGTGTGCATGTCACAGTATCTGGTGTAGAAGTCCCTGCCCTTGGGGTTGAGGTCGTGGCCGCCCAGCTTGTAGACGCCGCTGGCGCGGGGGCGTCCGCCGCCGCCCCCGCCGCCCAGGAGGTCCTCGCAGTTGCGCGCCACCACCGGGATGAACGGGGGCTCCACGGCCCCCTCGCCCTCCGCCGCCCCCTCGGGCTCCGCCTCGCCGTCGCCGCTGCCGGCCCCGTCCCCGTCCCCGCCCCCGCTGTCCGCCTCCTCGCCGGAGGTCACCGGGGGCGTGGGGAGCGACGGGGGCGTCGGGGGCGGCTCTTCGGCCCGGCTGCTCGCGTTGCCGCTGGCCGCTGCACCTGCCACACGACGTGCTTCATTAAGCCTCATTCGTAATGCAAACGAACACAGAGTAACCTAGACACAAAATCTAGAAATGAGTTACAAAGCGAACCCATTCACAATGCCTTGTAATCATACATGGAATTTCCATAACACGGGTTCACGGAAACGAGTTCACTAGCACCAAGCATTTACATTAACTTTATGTCGGAATTTTACCGAAGACCAATTACAGAGCAGCATGGAAGAAACAAATGCACAACAAAATACGCGAGAAGCAAGTGAAAGATCTATTTCAAATTGGGTTCAGGTAGTTTGTGATTATGTCATTTCATTATTGTAATGCAGAGAACTAGTTTACGAGCGTTTTTGATACGTGTAGTGAATTTAAAGTTCGAATTTGCGCTATTTTCTTGTAACTTTAACTTGCCATGGCGAATAAAATAAATATGTTCGACGAATTACTCGTGAATTTGGCACAAGAAAATCCTTGTTTATAAAATAAAGGGAATGCGAGCACTAATACACCTAATCGCATATATATATGTCCACCATGCTGTTGCCAATTGATCAAGCTTCAAAACATTGAATTCTGATTGGTTCAAGCGAAACTTACGTTCGTTATTGTGAATGCTTATTTTTAAGTGTAAATTGTACTGCTAATTTTACAACATTACGCTACATTTAAGTTTGCGTTGTGAATGAGGCCTTAGTGGAGGAGGGCAGGAGCCCCAGGAATGTATTTTATCGTTGAGTTTACAGATATCGAAAATTCAACTTTTAAATACTGTTGTTTTGTAAAATTTGCACCTAAGGATTACGATGTTGCTTGACTTCCATCAACTGCTATAGTATCTACATCTCCTTTTGATCATGCACTTATTTAAATATTGAAATAATTAAATTGGCTCCAGTATTCTAAGTTCTTTTCTGAACTATTCAGTACACAAGTCTCCAAAAATACCTTGAATGATAGTATATAGGGTGTTATTATAGATCGTAATTGAGGTTTGATAATCGTAATGTTTTCAAATACGAAGTACTATGAGTGCCAAAAGTGTGTCGTCCTATTTATACAATAATTAAAAACAGCAATTTAACAGGGTATACGGTTTGGAGAATTATAAAACAATACAAAAATCTACAACATACATCAGAAGAAATATTATATTGGAAGGACTCGCTAATTTTCTCATTAGAAGCCATCCGAGCACGTGTTTAACTTTTGCGGGCTCCTCTTGTAAGTCGGCTAAATCAGAACTGTTAAGGTATATTTCTGAATTTCAAGAGAGGGATTTACTCAACCCATGACAATTGCTATAACTCGTGCTAATACCAATCGAAGAAATTAATAAAATTATACAATATTTGGATTTTAAGCCTTTATTTTTTGAGGTAATTCTGGTTTCATTTACTTGTTTCAGGTATGGTAAAAATGAAACATCAGACTCCCACAATTATGATTCATATAAATAAACAAGAAGTTTTGACTTTGGATTGATTAATCGATATTTTGTGTTTCCGCGCGCAGGAATCATTAGACCGTGTGTTGAATGCATGTTAACTCGTGGGAGGTGGAGCTATTGTTCCTCCGCTACTACGTGAGATACTGCTTCGACCTACATGTCGGCTTGCGGGGGTTTCTCTCTCCAGGGATCTCCGCCGGCGGGGAACGCTTCCGGCATGTGTGGTGGTGGGCGCGGGTAAAGGAGGTGGCACCCCCACAGAAGGACGAGGGAGCAAACACCGCGCGCAGTCCGTGGTTCATTTGTAGGAGTTGTGTTCCGGAATCCGCCTGGCATTTATCGGACAACCTTCGGTAAACTATGGATCAGAGCTCCCGACCGCTAGAATTCTCCTCCAGACATCGGCTGAATTCAATCCTTTCAAATTTCTTCTAGTATCGAAAATCCGCCGTCGGGGGGATTTGAACCCCACTACCTCCAGATCAGAAACCCTGCAGTGGCAACTGTTGTTACTCTGAGCGTCTTCAGCCGGTAGAAGAGGCCCTGGTAGTATTTTAGCCGCCGAAGAATATATGAAACAAGCATGTCTGTGCAGAGGCGCACCCGGAAGGGGGGGGGGGGGAGCTCAGGAAGCTTCAGTTCGCCTGAAGCCAATAATACATTCAATGTATTAAAAAAATATAGATTTTATTAAGTTTTCATACTAACGAAAGTATTTCAATACACCAATTGTTAACACTAAATGTCAACCGTAAGCCAAATTAAAATACATTTTAGATTCAGCATTAACGAAAATTTCATTATAAAAAAACATCAAATCGGTTAGACCCTCTCCGCCAGAGAAATTTTGGGTGCGCCTCTGCGTCAGTATCATTTTGTGCCACCACTAGTCGACTTTGGAAGCAAGAGACCAAATAGGCCAACCAACAAAATTGCGAGTTCTACGGAAGGGACTTGTCCGTCCGGGCGCGCGAACATGTGCGTGTGTTGCAGTTCGGGCAGACGCTCCTAGGGAAGGCAAAAACATCTATGTTTTCGAAAGATCGACATTTGCAAGCAGAAAGAAACATCAATATTATAACATTGATGTTTTCAAAAAAGTGTATATATATACTTCGCTAACAACAGCCATTTACAACTGTCACTATTGTTGATATTGTTGATCTCCAAGCGCACAAAACTGTTTGGTATTCGCAACCTTCCTCCAGTATTTTTAAAATTATTTTTTACGTGGTAATGTTAAACTATATTTTTAACTTTGACTGCATAGATCGTTTAGAAAATGAAGATGAGAGTCATTTAAGGCAGAAAATACATTCAACGTGACTTGACGTGATTTGTATGACATTAGAATCAGCACATTTTACTTCGATATGTTTGATATCGTTTAAAACATCGATAGTTTAAACGGATGTCTTTGTGGATGTTTTCGTCGACATCGCAACCCTTTCGCTGGTGCGTGGAAATGTTCCGTGCCATCGGCCGAGGGACGCGCGGGGAACGCGACGCCGCGCCCCACCTGCCACGCCTCCCAAGGGGCCCGAGCGCCACGGACACTTTGAGCCAAGTCAGTGCCGTGGCGAACAGTGCTTTCTTAAACCTAAAAGTGTAGTGCAGTGAAGTGCGAATGAATGGGAAGAATGAATGGTTATGTATATAATGAAACTAGTATGAATGATGTGTGAATGTAGAAAATAATAATAATAATAATAATAATAATAATAATAATAATAATAATAATAATAATAATAATAATAATAATAATTTACCAACAATATACAAATTACGTAGAATATATAAAATAGAATTACAAAAATGATTTTAGTGTAAGTTAGTAATGCCAAAGTGCAATTAAGATAACTTTAGGTCCAGATTGTAAATTAGTTGTAAGGAAAAGCCCCGCCTGTAGCTGCTTAAGCCGCAAGGCAGCAGCATAATATAAAAACATTTATAGTTAATAAATTTCCCTTCTTCACAGGGTTACTGTGGAGGGGACAAAAGGAAAAAAAAGTGTTCCGTGACTGGACGCACCGCGGTCGTGGGCGCGCGCGGGGTCGCAGGTGGCGGGGGCGAGGCGTGCGAGGCGGTCGAGGCGGGCGTCGTGCGCGCGCGCGGCGTCCAGCAGCTGCTCCAGGCGGCGGTCGGCGGCGGCGCAGCAGCGCGCGGCCTGCGCGGCGTCCGCGGCGCTCTGGTGCTGCGCGGCGGCGGAGGCGTTGGCGGCGGCGCGCACCGCGCCCTCCAGGGCCTCCAGCGCGCGCGCCGTGCGCTTGAACGGCGACGTGAGGCGCCGCCACAGCCTGCGCGCCAACAGAGCGGTGGCACCCGCGTTAGACCCGCTTAAACGCCCATTCACAACACAAGCGTAACGCATAGACACAAACTGTAACATAAGTGATAGGCTGAAGTATTCACCATGTCCAACATAAACATAAGCAAATTAGTTTTTCTATTGTCTGTGGGACATTCTAATTCTCTATTGGTTGGATATGAGAATCGCGTTCGTAGGCTCCCGCGGCCGGAGTCAATACGTTCTTCGCTATTCGGGATGAACCGCGTCTCGGACAATTGTGCTGCGGCCTTCTTCAGAGCTATCCAGCATTATAGCTCTGAAGAAGGCCACAACAAGGTGGCCGAAATGTCAGAACAATTGACCAAGACGCGGCTCATCCCAGATAGCCAAAAATGAATATGAGAATCGTTTTCGAGGTATCGACTATGTCGATGGTACGTGGCGTTAGTTCGTCTATCAACTTCCATCCTATTTCAATAATCGATTTTGATTTAACGTACTGTGATTGATTTATTTCTTACTTAAACAGAAGTACGGAAACTTGAAGCTTGCAAGATGTAAAGTTAACGTTTTACGTGTTATGCTTATGCGAATACATAGTGAATGAGTCCGCTTGTGGACGTAGTCCTAACTTTTATGTTAACGCCACTTCTAAGTTATTTATGTTTGCATTGTGCATGAGCCTTTACACGCTACATTTTGAGGAATGATTTCTGGAGTTTGAGCGAGCGCGTGCTTACGCTTTCGGGGCGACATGGCTGCTCTGCGCATGCGGACTTTCGCTAAACTCCCGAAATCGTTCGTCAAAAGGAAGCGTGCAAAGTGGGTCCTAAACATGAAATAAGTGCCATAGCTCGATAGTTCATAATATACTAAACATTACGTACATTTTAATTATAAGGTAGTACATCAAAATAAATGTTATACACTTCTAGGACCTGTAGAGTGTTTGTTGATCACATTTTGTCAGTGAATATGTAATGGGAAGTTTCTGATATCAAAATGAATATGTGACATTTGCTCCTGGTATGTAGGCAACCCTCCATGCACTGATGTTTGGCAGGTCACGTTCTGTCGCATTCAAAGAGCTTTCGTATACCCGCAGAAAACGATTGCACGAGGTTGACAATCAGAGAGAAATGACATGTGTTAAACTAATTTACATGAAATTTCCCACCTCGTGTTCACAGAAGGTGAACATTTATTTTGAGACACCTGTATATAAACAAAAATGATTGTGAAATGAACAAATATTTAATATTTTAATTAGGGTTCCAAAACATCAATACTTAAGTTTAAACAAAAGTAAATAAATTAAAACAAATAAATTAAAACAAATAATTTTAAATTATATTTATTTTTTTATTGTTACGTTGTTGCTTGTTATTGCCTTCGATAAGGAGCTTGATATTCACTGGATAACTTACCTGGATTGAGAGGATCGTGATTATGAGGGAAACATGAAAACAGTAGAAAGATGCTACATATTCTCTTACGGAGGGAATTATGAAAGGTTTTTTTGGGGGGGAGGAGGATGGATATGAAATGACGAACCGAGTCAAGTTAACAATTAGTTAATTAGTAAATAAGTAGTACAATTAAAATTAGGTAAAAAATAAAATCGTGTATATACCACGGGCGACAAAAAGCAGTCGGGCTTTTAGTAGGCGCTCAATCATTAGAACCCTTTGAACGTCCTTGGTATGCAAATAATTATTACATTGTATATATTATTGTAATATTCACTTTCTAATCGCGAATTTACTAGTGTTATTTTCTTATTCGTTTTTATAATTAAGCCTCTACGATGGCTAAAGGGCAACGTATTAGTTTTCCTTAGGGTGATGCCGGGTTCGATTCCCGGTAGGTATATAAATAGAGTTGTAGCTTTTCTTTAAAATCGTTTCAGTTTCTGTAGGTGTGTGACGAAGAAAAGTTCAAGCAGTCGCAGGTTGCTAGTTACGGGGAATATGTCATATTCGCCAAATGTTTCTCTTGACCCCAAGCATGGGGGACACCATTAGCTAGCGAGAAATGTCGACCCAAATATGAAAAATACATAAACTTACATAACTTATTTTCAATATTTCAATATTATAAGAAGCACAATAATTTGGTTGCGCTTTAAACCCCATAAGGTGTTCACCCAGCCCTGACGTAATAACATTGTTTAATATTGAAACTATATAATTCTTTGTCTATGGATTTATCGCACTGGTATCTTCTTCCCGCAGACCCTCCGCTGACTGCGACACACTCACAGCATGCTACCGTGCTCTATATTCTCTTGCACTGTGGTAAAAAGCGTCAGCAACCAAAGGCATCGCCAGAAGAAATAACGACGAATCCTGTCTCTGTCTCTCCCTATTAGCCTCCCACGCGCTTCCTCTATCTGCAAATGAGTTTTGATGTGATCCTGTTATTAACGTGCGACACATAATTTCTGGAATCTATTAGAATTTGAATGGGGAACAGGCCGCCCTTCAGATTTCAAGTAAGGTGGGAGCGGCCACATTTTCCCAGTAGCTGGTCGGAGTTTCACACCTTTGCCACTCCTTATTGAGCGACATACGCAGTTGTGGAAAACAAGCGCAAAATTTCAGGTTTGTGCTAAACAAAGTAAGGAATGATTTACCACTGGTCCGATAGCATAGGTGGTGATCAGTCCTTGACGATAAATTCAGAAATGCGTGTTCATCTCGGGCGCTCTGGTAGATGACCTAGGGGGGCTCAATGTTTTGTGTGTACTATTTTATGTGTGTTGTTGTATTGAAGTACATCAAGATCTAAAAGATTTATCCCCTTTTACTTTCTCGCTACCGCTACCGGTAGAAAGAAAGTTATGTAATGCTGCGCGAAAAACGGCGAATTTTCGGCAGAAAAACTATTACAGAGCCGTGGAAACGAAATAATGGAAATATCCCGATGCTAAATTTAGAAACAAAATCCTCTTAACACGTGATGTAGCCAGAATCCATGTTTTGTGATTCCTTGGTACCGAAAAATCGATTGACGGCAAAATCAGGCGGTCCGTCAGTCCGTCTGTGAACAACGCTAGCGGCTGAGTGTCTCCAAAATTGATAATCCTCAATCGATCTGGCTGATATCGCGGCTTCGTGATTTGAAACGATCGGGGGTAGTTTACATGAAACACCTGGGACATTTTCAAACTTTTCAAAAAAAATGGCTCCAATGTTTTAGATTAAACTTTGTTATTGGAACGACGTTTATGAGAATGGCGCGGGTTTCTTGTTTATTTAAATCCCTGATTTTTCGAAAGTTGAAAAAAAATTGGTGGCTTCTTCCTAGAACTATAATTATGAAGATGAACGTTGTTTTCTTAATGAAATGCGTTCATGAAAAAAAGATCGAAAAATAATGTCATGTTAGTATTTTTTGCGAAATAGTGTCAAACGAAGGGAATTTTTATTTTCTTTATAACAATTTTTTCTTAAAAACGGCACACACGTTTTTGATTAAATGTGAACCTTAAAGAGCGTAAAAAACGTTTAAGAGAATGGTGAAGGTTTCATGTTCGTTATAATGCTTAATTTTCGAAAATCTAAAAACAGTTAAAAACTTTTCGGCGCCTTCCTAGAACTACAATTGTTAAGACAATTTTTTCTTAATTAAATGTGTTCATCAAAACAGATCTTCAAATAACGTCATGAAGAATTTTTTGAAAATATGAGTTTTTTGTGAGTAATTTGGCGACAAACGTAGTCGCCCGCACCGAATTTACTGCGCTGCGTGAACGTAATTCCAGGCAGTTGGATGCTTCCTAAGTTAGAATTTGTATATTATTTCATATTTCTTTGTTCGTTTCTAACAGCCGAGCTTTTGTTATACATTTACAAATTTATATTTAAGAAATTATTTAAAACCCATTTCAGATATATGAATATTGCTAACGTTCAGGGAGTATCAGATTGAAATGCAACAATGGCTCGGCCACGTTGACTCGGGAGCTACTTTCGGTGAATTACGTGTTATTGTTGGAACATGATTTACCTGTATGAAATGCAGTTGTAACTGAAAAATTGTGTTGATATTTAATTGAAAATATTTAGTTTGTAATGAATTTTATAAAAAATAATGACTGAGATGCATTAATTCGGAGAGCAATTGTAGTATAAATAGTTTGACATAACTATTACTTAAGTCGAGAAAGTATGTGCTGTTTTAACAGCACTAGTTTCTATATTTAGCAGGGACCGGCACTAGAGTTTTTTTTGTGTGTTGAATGATAGCAGAATTTTGACGCACGATTTCAATACTCGTACTTTCGCCCCTTACAAAGTGAGACGAAAAAGTTAAAAAACTACAACACTAAATATTTCTAACCCTATCCCAGTTGAATATCGGTTTGTAAAGAACCGAGGGGAGGGGAGGGGAGGGGGAGGAGCAGAGGCCCTTACCGCTCCAGCATCTTGTTCTCCGCCAGGTCGCGCAGCTCGCTGACGTGGATGTGCGCGAGGCGCGGGGCGGGCGGCTCCGAGGCGACCAGCGCCTCCGCGCCCTCCCCGCCGGGCCCCGCCGCCGCCGCCATCTTGTCGAACATGACGTCCACCTTGGCGGCCACGTCGCGCACCAGCTCCTCCAGCGCCGCGGGCGCGTTGCACCGGATGATGAGCTTGCCCCGGCCCAGCGCCGCCACGCTCGCCGGCCCGCCGTCCTCCGCCTCCACCCCCCACGCCGCCGCCCCGCCCCCGCCCCCGCCCGAGCGGTTGCCGCTCGAGTTCTTCCCGCCACCTACGCACACACACACACACACACATGCTCTGAAGGCCCATCCACAATGCAAACATAAACATAAGCATAACGCATAAGTAATAGACTGAAGTATTCACAATGTCTAACATAAACGTAAGCAAAATAAGAGTTTCTATTTGTACACGTAAGCTTCCGCGGCTCGAATCCATAAATTCTCGGCTAAACGGGAGACGTCGCGTCGTCGGCTGGGAGGCCGACGTTTCGCCTGACATGTCGCAGGCTTCCTCAGGGCAGTAACTGCCACGGCCGGCTGCCCAGCCAACGACACGGCGTCTCCCGAATAGCCGAGAATTTAAGAGTTTCTATTGGCTGTGAGAATTTCTAGTTTACTATTGGTTGGATGTGAGAAACAATTTCGAGGCATCGACTGTGTCCATGGCCTTTATGGCGTTAGTTCGTCTATCGACTTTGCTCGTCTATCGACTTTGCTCCTCTTTCGATTCTCGATTATGAGTCAACGTACTGTGATTGGTTCGTTTCTTATGTCTTACTTAAGCATAAGCACATAAGCTTAAAGCCTGCAAGCTTTTAAGCTTACGTGCTATGCTTATGCGAACGCATTGTGAATGAGTGCGCTTATGGACGTAGTTATAACTTTTATGTTACCGCCACGCACATGTTTATGTTTGAATTGTGAATGGGAATTTGAGGGGGCAGCGCGGTGGCGTGTGTGTAAGGCATAGGCGAGGGCTCAGCGCTTACCTTTCCCTCCACCCCTTCCTCCTCCTCCTCCTCCTCCTCCTCCTCCTCCTCCGCCACCGCCGTGACCCTCGTGATTCTTGATATGTGTAAGTCCCACCTAGAAAACAAAGCCAACAACTATAGTGCACCAGGAAAGTCTCCCCGCACTGGGTCTCTCCCGACTCAGGGACGCCCATCAAAAATTGCATTTATTTTGGTGGCAAACGTCGCTGAGAAGCAAGTGAACAACACTTACATCATCTGTTATGATTGTGGTGAGTTCTGTATTTTCGTTTTCTTTTGTTAAAAGCTGTAGCTCGTGCTACCAACATAATTTTTTTTGCGAGTACTCTTACTAGAAAGGTGACACTGCGGAGAAGCTTTCCTGGCACGCTGTAGATTGCTGATTGTATAGACAACATAATCGACTGATCCTGAGTCCACTTATTAAATAAATATGAATACAGTGAAATTTCTAACCAAACCATACTTATAAGAAACTACACTTAAAGTATATTTAAACTATACTTATAAGTAAACATTCAGTTGTACCATCTAATGAAAAAAATCACTCCCTACATTCAAACAAGGATGTCACTGCTCGCCAAAATATCGGGTTACGTCAAAAACGAGGCAATCTTGCAGTTGAATGAATTGCAGTTGAATTATCGAGAGAGAATCTTGCATTTGAATTATCAGTTATGGCCACGGCATTTATAAGCTACTATGCGCTCCTCAGAGATGCGAACTGTACTGCATGTGAGACTATTTATTCTTTCAAAATTGTTATTAGGATGGTGACGATATCTCAGATCGCCGCACGTGTCAAGTCTTCCACAGGCCTCTGCGACATTATCTTAGGGCTCATTTTCTCTTGTTCCAAAACATGTTGTTTTATTTACTTTCTTAGCCCATTTCATCTCGTTATTCATCCTTCTTCACATTAGTCAGAAACTCTTATCTTAGGAACTTGTTATTGTTCTCTTTCGGTTCATCTACTTTTTCGACGCCAGTTGGGACTGACTAATTTGTGCGATGGAGTTCTATTTGTAAGGTGATGAGACGATTGCCTCGCAGTATCCCTCTTCTCTGGCCAGCCAGACGCAATTCTGTGATTTCAGAGATCGGGTGTTTTTCTGCCATGTTTGGTAGATATTTTTTGTTATCCGTTTTAGTGAAAGTTGAATTGCTAAAAGCACCTCTTTTCATTCAATTTCCGTTTATATTTAGTCCTTACTTCATCTACAGTCCTCAGAATTGGTTGATCGAAGATTCAGAAGCCCATCTTCGGCGGGATGTCCAAGGTCCTCACTATGAGTCGCGATCGTTTTTGTCCAGGCCGACAACCGACCCGGCATGCGTCTACTTTTAAGAGTCCTCTTCATAAAGTTTACATTTGCCAACGCAACTATTGCAGGTCAACTGTAACACCACTTACTCACAGCAGATATTGACAGGCAAGTCGGTTTCTTCTACATCTTTTGGTGTCAGGCTTACAGGAGCTGACACTATCTTGACAACATACTGTGTAATTTCTTATCGATAGCCTCAACAAAGTCATCATTCCTCATCTATTCTTTAAGACAGTCCGTCGAAAGGCCTTATTACCGCAACCATGGATTGTTGCTTCATTTAACGAGATTCGAGAATTAAGTTCTTTGTGACAATTTTCCAGATTTCTCTGGAATCATAATTCACATTGCACCTCTTGAACTTCTATGTCTCAAGCACAAATAATTTTCTAAACGAAATAATAAATTATTACTACTATTATGATGATTCTTGTCATTATAACCTTTCAAGTCATTGTACGTACTCTCGATAACATGCACGTAGCTGTACGAGAATTATCCTAGAAATCATCTGACAATGTTCCCCACACCTCATGCCCGCTGGTAAAATTCGCAGCTCGGGGGAGCCTGACAAGGAACCATCTGGAATGCCGAGCATGCAGCCCTAGCCTGACAGTTTGCGGCGGCGATGGTGTAATGGTCAGCGTATCGGACCGTTATACCCGAGTTGGCGGGTTCAAACCCGAAGGACGCTGTGGATTTTTAAGGGCGAAAAAATCCTTCGTATGCCTTCCTTCGGATGGGAAGTAAAGCCGTCTGTCCCATGTTAGTAGATTTACTTGCATGTAAAAGATCCTCAAGCCTAAATGACGCCTCTGAGCTAAATTCAAATCGCCTGTTTCTCGCCTAAGAAATACCTCCTTTCTCTGCTAGATGATGAAAGGAGCGTAGCGAAATTTGCGTGGTCAGACAGAAGAGCGGGCCTGATGGCCCGAGTCTCGCCACGTAAAATAAGGCATTAATTCAATTCAACACATCTGCAACAATTTTTAAAAATATTTTCAGATTTATCAATAATTTCGAATTGTGCATTTGTGAGCTGGAAATCGAAGTGTCGTTCCTGTGAATGTGTACTCGAGTGAATTTTCTCACCGCTGGAAGGGGAAATCAACTGCTTTATTTTCTCGCCTTACTAGACACATTGATTTTTTTTAATGCTGTACATGGTGTGATATTGACCATGTACCATTGATGTCGCCTGTGAGCTAAATTCAAATCGCCTGTTTCGTCGCCCAAGAAATACCTCCTTTCTCTGCTAGTTGGTGAAAGGAGCGTAGCGAAATTTGCGTGGTCAGACGGAAGAGCAGGCCTCATGGCCCGAGTCTCGCCAATTAAAAATAAGGTATCTATTCAATTCAATTCAATTCAATTCAATTCCATCCGATTCAATTCGATTCGATTCGATTCACACCTGACTGTTGCTTAAGTAATTAATGCAGGAGAAATGTCTGTCTGTGTCTCGAGAACTGCTTGTATTGCGTCGTGGTGCGTACCTGCAGGCGGTCCACCTTGCGCTCGATGATGCGCAGCGTGCTGACGACGCCGCGCGCCGCCACGTCGCCGAAGAGCGCGTACGAGTCGCGGTGCGCGTCGCGGTGCGCGTCCAGGGAGCGCGCCAGCGCCGCCAGCCGCGCCTCGGCCTCCCCCACGCGCCCCGCCACGCGCTCCACCTTGTAGTCCAGCGCCTGCAGCGCCGACAGCTTCCCGTCCATCACGTCCAGCTTCTCGTGGCCCCTGCGCACGCGCCGCGCGCCCGCTATTCTCAGACGCGCCCTCCGACACCACCCGCACCCCCACGCTCACCCCATCCCGCCCCGCCCCGCAACCCTCTCCCCAGCCGCATCCTCAACCCTTGCCCTTTTTCATATGGCCCCGCCCCGCAACCCTCTCCCCAGACGCACCCCCTACCCTTACCCCACCCCATATGATCCCACCTACCCCCAACCCTCCCTCCAGCAGCTCCCACAACTCAATCTTCTCGCTTCATGACACCTCCCCGTCCTGGAATCCCCCCAGCCACCCCACGACCCTTACCCCACGCCGCATGTCTCCGCTCCGCAACGCTCTCCTCAGACGCGTCCCAACACTTACCCCGCACTTCCCGATTCCGCCCCGTCCCGCAAACCTCTCCCCGTACCCCCACCCTTACTCCTTGTCATATGGCCCCGCTCCGCAACGATCTTCTCAGTCACATCCCAAACTTTACCCCTCACTGCACGCCGCCACTCCGTCCCACTATCCTTATCACTACCGCACCCCAATCCTCCCCCCCCCCCGCGCTGTACGACCGCGCCCCCCCCACTGCACCCCACTCCCCAGCCGCACCTCAACCCATCCTCCATGATCCCGCTTTGTCTCACTACCCTCTCCTCTAAAGCCCTCAGCTCGTCCCCTGCTTCGCTCCGCCCTGGGGTCCCCTTTTCAGCCTCCCGCCAGCCCGTCACCTGCGCGACACGATCTTGTCTCGGGCTGGAAGGTGCCCCTCTCCACCCGAAAATCCCCTCACCACAAGGCCCCTATCCACTCTGCCCTTTTACTGACCCGCGCCCCGCCTCGTGACGCATCACTTTCCCCTTCGTTGGGCCTATCTGGGCGCGGTGACTCACCTGCTCAGGATGTCGACCTTCTTGTCGAGCGTCTTGATCTGCTCGTTCCACGCGGCCACGTGCAGCTGGAAGGTGTCCCACACGTGCGCGCGCTCCTGCAGGTTCTTCACGTTGCTGTCCACGCTGCTGAGCGCCGTCGCGATCGCCAGCATGCGGTGCTCCAGCTTGCCCAGGTACAGTGTGTTGAAGCGGCTCAACTCATCTGCCGGCACACGGCCTCGACGCCTCACACTTCGCCCCGCACGCGCACAAACACAACAAAACGGTTGTTATCGACATTACCCTTCTATTTTGCCAATAAAATCGCCGTTTCTAATATGAAGATAATACGAAGATACTTGGCTTTCCGGGAGACGCCATATCCTATTCAGTTGCCAACGTTTCGACCGCCATTCTGCGATGTTCCTCAGGGCCAGTGTGGAAGGTTGCAGTATGACGGCCGAAACGGTGCCATCTGCGCCAAGGACGTGGTGTCTCCCGGAAAGGCCAGGATCTATTGACTATGGCCGCGGATGCCTACGCTTGTATTTGAAGATAAGTAGTGTTTTGTCGTAATTCTTCTCTTTACATGAAGCCTTTGTTAGAAGATGGAAACAGCTCCACGCGAGAAACGCGTTGGTGTTTCGTATTTACTTGTAAAAATATGATCCCAAAGGCAAACGTTTTACGTTTTGGTGATGAGAAAATGACCCTATCAAGTTATGATAACCGTACAAACAAGTTTCGTACACTAGATTAGGAACATTCTAAATGGGACAAAGGAAATACCGAATGCTATTTTTTCTTTTTTTTTTTTGAAAATTCAAAAACTGTTACTAGTGCCGGACTTTTGTTTTTGTCCCAAAATATGCCGTTTCTGTTCGAAACTATTAGTCAAAATTAGCCAAGAAAAGTAGATTGTCATGAAAAACATATTGCAAAATATTATTTATTTATTTATTTCTTCCAGCACAAATATCCGATTTAATGTCATTTCCTACCACGCGGAAGAGAGGTGTTGTCAGTGCAAACTTTAAAATTGGCTTTTTCTGTAAGCGATCTTCAACATGCGTAAGATTGGTATGCCACTATCGGTTTTCTGCCCTTTGGAAAACCTGCGACTGTTCAGAAGCGAAGCTTTAACTCATCGTGGGAAGTTACGGAGCTTTTAGAAAAAATAATTTCATTGTGTCTAACGAGGAAGTCAAAGACAAATTTAGATTATGATTTGGTGTAATGGCACTAATTTTTTCGGAACTTAAATTACATTTTCCTGTAATTACAGCGTAAAAATGGTTCAGTACTACTAATATACCAACAACTTTATCTTATCAATTATAGTATTACAATTTATTTTCATAATTACATTTTTGAGGCATGTGACAGGATAAACCCTACAATATTGGAAAAAAATGACGGTGTATGCCAGGAAGATAATATCACCAGTGACCTAGATAAAATCGAAAAACAGAGTAAATTGGTTTTGAACATCCTGGCAGAATGGATAATTGCCGCTTTCCACAACAACTTCTCAACTACAGATTTCAAAGAAGGAATATGGGACGGAGTGATCAATTTTAAATCTAGTATTAAAATACTTGCGTCCGGAACAAACGGCTTGGTTTAATTCCTGAAGTTGATGATGATAATTTATTTTACCTTGAAGTATATCAACCCTACCGAGCGAACTCTAGAGAATCGATACTCTTCCTTGATATTAGGTTATATTTAAACATGAGTATAATGTTTCATTTTTTCCATGTATAGAATGTTTAGTAAAAGTATGATATGTCGTTGTCGATGACATGTAATGTAATCGGGTTTCGATATTAAGGCGTCAGGTGGGGGAGTTCATTACCATACACCGCCCAGTAGACGGACGAACGGGAGGTCGGCGGCTGACAGGCCTGCACGTTATGAGGATCTTCGCCACGACTAACGACACACAAGAGAAAATGTTTGGCGCCCAGAGAGGGATTCGAATCCCACACTCTTGGGCCAGAGACGTGACCTGACCGCGTCAGTCTCCAGATCTGTGTGAAGTAATTGTATCAAACCAAAATGTCAATTTTTTATTTGAACAACAAAATTACGTCATGAAATATAAGGTTATTAGGAAAAATAAAGAGTAACGATTGGAATATGATTTATTCTTTTTTATTTGAAGAACAGAATAGTGACGACGTGAGAGAAGATCCTGTTTTAGGTAGTAATTATTTTTACGAAGTACTTATTTTTTTAGTAGCTTATTTTTACGAAGTATTTACCTCCGCGTGATAGGCCTTTCACTTGCACGGTCCGCGCTTCCCCCCACGACGCGTGACGCAGAGCCCGCGAGCATGCGGACTAGCCACAACGCGAGGGAACCTCCAGGTCCCTTTAATGCGTCTCGCCAGACGTGTCCACAGTGGCGCCCAGTGGAGCTATGTTTGAGCGTGGCCAAATTTAACTTCGCGCGGCGCCGGGGGCGGTGCAAGGAGGGGCGGGGCGGGGGGGGTGGGGCGGTGTGGAACGGGGCGGTGTGGAGCGGGGCGGGGCGGGGCGGAGCGGGGCGGGCGGGGCTGTGAGTGGCGGGGCGGGGCGGAGCGGGGCGGAGCGGGGCGGGAGGGAGCTGGAGGGGCGGGAGGGGTGGGGCGGGAGGGGGCGGGGCGGGCAGCGGCTGGCGGATGAAGGCAACCGCGGGCGGAAGTTGCCGCTCAGGGTCCCTCGAGGCCCGCCCCCGTCCCATAGCGGCCGGATAACCTCTGGCGCGTCTGGTTTCATGACGTTTAACGAAGACGGCCCGTTACAAGTTCATTCCGGGGTTTATCACCGTCGCAATATTGCAAATGGTATTAAGAATGCACTACAATACTTTCTTTAGAAGACGTATACTACTTTCTTTTTAATTTTAGTAATGAGGCGGTTTCCTTGTGACCCAAACGGGGGCTCTTCAAGGCCATTACGGTGTGTCAAATGGTGAGAAGTTGCAAAATAATTTGCATTTTCCTGTTTGGCAACTTTGCGTGATGGACACCGGTGCTCGTCGCCCGCGACCAAATGCAGCAGACGGTGGTTGTGACAGCCGAGAAGGAAGGGATGTTTACCAACAGGCGTCAGATGAAGAGATAAGGCGCCCGGGCGGAAAATGAAATTACGTAAGTTCAATTCAGATGTCAGGCGTACGAATCCCTTTCCCCGTTGAAGACAACAAACAATCCACAAGGAACTCCGAAAAGTGCAGGTGACCTCTGACTTCGGCTGTAGCAAGAAGTGAACATGCAGCGCGGAGTGGAGAAGAGTCAGGGGACAGGGGAAACACATGGGCTCATTCATATTCGCCTCCAAGTAATAGCTTTTTGCCCGGCTGAAGCGCTCATTGAGAACGTAATTAACGCGCAGAGCGATTTCTCACAAGAAGAAGATAATAACCTGCAATGAAGTAATTAACTGCCGTACCTATTTTGTAGTCTGACGGGATAATGTTCGCTTTATTAATCTTCAGGATTTCGCTCGTTTAGAAATTGGAGGGATAGGGATGCGATCCGTTATCGATCACTATTTCGCAGACATAAACTCCTAGTGAGAATAAATGCAATTGAAATACAGTACTGTACGCATTCAATGAAAAGCGTGAGTAATGTGTTCCTTCTTGTTTAGTTTTGACTTAAACTTAGTTATCACACGCTGAAAGTTACATTTTTGTAGCTCTCTATCATTTTTAGGATAACATTTAAAACGTTGTTTTCACGGATATACACTTCATTGTAAGTCCACTTTTCTCCAGAAATCGGGTCGACTTAATGTGCCCTTTTATATTATTATATGTTTTCAATTTTTTTTTCGTTTACCTTGAACTTCCCATTTTCATCCTACACATAGGACGAACTACTGAAATCTTTCTCTTCAAAGTACAGAAATTGCCTAACGTGAGGCTTTCCCAGCGAAAAATATTAAAGTAACAAACAACAACAAACAGTAACGAAATTCAATCCGAGATCCTCGGGAAAAAGTGTCTGAACCATAACACGTCTTCTGGGGCCACCCCTGAAGATATTCAATTTTCGTGGCATAAATTTCCTTGAGCGTTTAGGCGACGCCGGTGGGCGTATCCAAAGGGCCCCTTTCAAGTCTCGCCCCGCCCCCGCGCCCTTCCCCCGAGGCACACGCGCGTGCGACATCACGCTTAAATATACGTGCGGCGCAGGGCACAGCCGTAGGCGGGGCGGGGCCGGGCGGGACGGGGCGGGGCCGCCTCTGAAATGTGTCTCAATGCCACGGACGGAGGCAAAAAGCGGAGGCGCAATGACTCATGCCTTCACGCCAGATTTCAGCTCCCGCGGAGCCGCGCCGCGCCGCGCCGCGCCGGGCCGAGGCGGATGACCCCTGCGGTGCTAGCCCGCTCCCCGCCCCTCCCCGCCACGCCCTGCCGCGCCTCCACACCCCCTCGGTCTACCGCGCGCACCTCCTCCTGCTGCTGCGCTCCTACGCTGCAGGGCCGCCAAAATACTTTGTAATGGACTCCATTGTTCTAATAGGATTCCATTTATTATCTTGTGATAGTAATACTATTTGCATTTCAACACGGAAGAATAATAAGCAATGTGCAAACGAAAGATAGCTCTTTCGATTGAGCGAATAATTCGTGTTTTGATGTGCGTCAACTTCTATGGTCGTTGGTCCTGTAAGTGTAGTGATGTTATATCTCGGAAAGTGGCAGTATTCTTGCCTCAAGAGAACGTGAGATCTGCCGCCTACCTACACGTTGGCTTGCGGAGTTTTCCCCAGGTATCTCCTCCAGCGGGGCATCGCGTCAGCCGGCAGAAGCTCTAAACTAATTCCTGGTCTTCCGACATGTGTTGTAGAGTAGCACATACAGGTGTGTGTACGTGCGGCAACAGGTATTGCCCCGACATTCGCTTGGAATTGATGGGAGAATCTATACGGGAAACTACAGATACGAGCAGCTGGTCACTAGAATTCTCGCCCAGACAGCGACTCAATATGACCCAGCTCTCGTAAATCCTCCACCTACGGGAGTCAAATCCTACGACATCCCGGTCAGAAACACCGCAGCGTCAACAGCTGTTGCTCTGGGTTCTCTCAGCCGGTATCTCGTATCGAATGTGCTTTCTTTCACGAGTCTCAGTCGCCATTCAGTCTGTGCAGCGCCTGTTCGTCGCCCAAGAAATACCTCCTTTCTCCGTTAGTTGGTGAAAGGAGCGCAGCGAAATTTGCGTGGTCGACGGAAGAGCGAGCCTGATGGCCCGAGTCTCGCCACGTAAAATAAGGCATCAATTCAATTCGATTCGACTCGATTTGATGATTCGATTCGATTCCATTCCATTCCATTCAATTCAAAGGCCCTAGGATTACAGATCCAAAACAAGGAAAAGGAAAGGTGTGTCTCCTGTGAAATCACAGTTTCGCTGAAAGCAAAGGATAACCAGGATGACCACAGGGATGTTAATGCTTTCGCATCCCAATAGATCCCTGAAATGCTTCTTCCGAAGTAATGAAGGGGCCGCACGCGGTTCCTCGCCTCCCACTTGGGGCACCCCTGTGCCTGCGCTGCCGCGCCGCGCCGCGCCACACGCCATTCATATTCTCCGTCGCGCGGCGCTCGCTCGCAGGCGTATTTTCGTAGAGGTTCGCCCTCTGCCGCCGGCGGCGCGGCGCGGCGCGGCGCCCGCACACGAGGCGTGGTCAGGGCGCGGAGCGAACAACAGCGGCCGCCAACGCCCGCGCGAAGCGAACACGGCCGAAGAAAGGACGTCCATAAACAAGCGAAACTCCGTTGGTTTGCTTTTTCTTCTGAACTCTCCTTTTTGGTCCTATCGGACACTCGCAAATATCTAGAAATCAAGTTCCCGAATTGGATTCTCCGATAGTATTCAAAGATCCATGAATTCTCAGATTTTCGTAGTGACATCACCAAGGTTATATTTAGCTTCTCTGCATATATTCATGATAACTAAGAATATTTCGGTGCCAAGTCAATTTAGGAGAGCGGCATCAAGCTTTTCAGTATCAACAGCACAGCGCTGATCGGGAGTAACTAGTAATGTGGAAACATTTCAGAATTATTGAAATGATCATGAATAGCTGCACAGACAGTTATGTCAGATTTCTATCGATTCCTAACTAGCAAATGTAATAAACAGTATTTTTCTTCTTAGGGCTTTTTCCAGCCGTCAGCCGGTTACTGTTTGCGTCCCGATAACACTCATTTTTGACCATACACTAGACATTACCACGCTTTCCGGGCTCCTCTGATCTGTGGTCAGCAGAACGGAAGGCCCTCCGCGTACATGAAAGACAAGGGATAAACAACCATGCCCAAGGCGGGACTCGAACCAGCGATACTTCAAGCCGAAGCGCTGAGTCTGCACACGCTGTAAGCCACCTCGGCCACCCACGTCGGCGTAAACAGTATTCTTCTCACTATTATCACATTCAGCATTTTCTTGTTTTCCACAACAATGATTAAGAATAAACCCATCAATTTTATTTTTGATTTGCAACTTCCGGCCACGGCGGTATTTTGAAGTATCCTATCCGGAACAGACAGAGGCAGGAAGAGAAAAATTGGGAACCTGATTCTAAGTGTGTGTGTGTGTGTGTGTGTGTGTGTGTATAAGAAAGTGATAGAAGAGGAGAAGGATGTTGAAGGAAAGATCGCGCGCTGCCTATTCCCCTCCTGTATACTCCTGCTTTGGAATTCGCGTGGTATTGATCGAGAAACCACAGAAAACGATCGAGAATCAACCGATCAGAGCAGCCGGCAGCCAAAATTCTCCAGACTCTAATTGCTGCTATCTGTAGCTAGTGTCGAAAACCCACCACCGTCTGCACCTAAAGCTCCCGGTCAAGGACCCTGCAACGCACAACGCAAGCGTCTTAGTCTGACTGGAAGCTGAAGACGCGGTCTTCGTTCGCACGAGCGTCAGCGCCAAGACGCGGCTGACGAGGAGTGACGCTGACGAAACGTGGGGCCTTCCCTACGGGCGAGGCCGCGACGCAAGCTTGCGGAAGATTGATCTCGGTCTCCCGGCTCTATCGCGCATCTAAGGCCTTCCTGTCTCTCGGAGACAGATGTTCTACTTCGTTCCGGCACAGGAGACTTTTTTCACCGGCGGCACGCACCCTCTGGGCCTAATTCGTCAGTAATTTGACCTTTTGATTTGGGATATTATGGTTCCGTGTTGAAAATTGTATCAAATGCATTTATATTAATCCGAAGATGTCATAAATGAACATTAATATTTTTATACCTTCAATCTCTGGAGAACATTGGTACCCTGGAACTGCAATAACTGGTCTCGCAAAAATAATCATACGTCTGTCCTTTAATATTCGAAATATTAAATACTGTGATCGTTTTCTAGATTATTTTAATGAAGACATTAAACATTTTCGGTCGATTCTATGTCTTGTGAAGTATCGTAGCATTGATTGTAGTTTGCGTTGCATTGCATTGTTGTAAGGTAGTAAATGTACAAGAACGTCGCGTCAAATGGATCAGGGTCTTAAGCTTAGCGCGCATTGGGTCAGTATGGCACGGACGAGATTTTTTAAAATTTATTACATTGTTGGCCAACCTGGTTGACCGAGGTGGCTGAGACCATGTGCCGACTGTGTTTCAGTCTGTGAATTGTGAAGCGGGTTCGAGCGCCGTCTTGGGCATGGTTGTTTGTCCCTTGTCTCTCATGCATGTGTAGTCGCGGAGGGCCTCGCTTTCTGCTGAACCCAGATCAGAGGAGCCCTCAAGTGGGTTGGTCTCTAATGTATGGCCGAATATGCGTCCCATCGTGGTGTAAAGAGTAACCGACTGTCGGCTGGTTAAAAAAACCCTCGAAAGAAGAAGCTTACATTGTTTCCTGCAAGGCTCACGGCCGGGACGAAACGATCCGCATCTTCCGCCGTTTGAAAATGTCTGAGGGAAAGATCTTTGGACATCCGGCGTGCCTATCCGTCCGTAACGATGACGTCATTGGCAAGTGCATCAGGTCGGGACGGCCTTTCCTCAGTTTCTGACGTGAGGCTATGTGAAGCGGGCCGTGCGAACATGGTCCAGTTAAATTATGCTGATCTAGAATTATCCTGAGTTGTACAACATAATATTAAGTTTCATTTAGTGTATTACGCAACACTCGGAAGTGAAATTTAAGTGATTAACTGAACTGTCTGTATCAAGTGTATAATATTTGCCGAATTTAAAATAGTGGATATTTATAAGAAGCTGTGTAATATTAATGAAACTGGATACATTTGAGGAATAACTAATAAAAACGCATATTAAAAAGTTGAGTTTGATGTGCAATCGTGTAGTTTTTAGTACGTTCTACACGTTCCTGCTTTCATATTTCTTCAAATTCCATTTTAATACCTTAAATTAAATGCGTTTTGAATAAATCGATAAGCAGGAGTATGTAGAGCGTATTAAACTACACAAGTTCATATCAAACTTTTGCTACCAGTGGACAATTTTGCCAGTTGCAACCAGTGGTTTTGATTATTTGATCCTCATTTGTGAACGGTGAATTAGTTATATTTTGGAGTGGCAAATCGGTTATTAATCAATGTGAATTATTTGTGTGTCTATGTTTTGCATAAATTATTTTGTCTCGTCAATGGCGAATATTTTCTTAAGTTTCCAAATAAATTAATGCAATTATGATTGTACCCGAGTTCAATATAATTGTATATAATTACAATACTTACCAACATATTTATTTATATAACTTTTCAAAATATCCTATTAAGCTACAAAGTTATCATGAGACATCTTAAAGTATTGCAATAATTTTTCATTTTCCGCTAGGTCGAAAAATTTCACTTGAAATTCCCCTTTTGTCATTCTCGGTCTGTTTGTATAATGAAAGTAGGATCTAGGCTTTCTTCGACTCTTTATCTCATTTCCTTTCGCTATTAAAAATGAACACAAAGCGATTGTTTCTTTACGTAACATTGTGAAGCCGTCGCGTATAATATAATTCGCGGAAATGGGAGCCAGACTGGTTGAAGTTGTTTGAAGTGTCCATTGCGTCTCCTCCGTCCGACCCGGCCCGACCTAGTGCACTCGGCTCTCACAGAAACTGCCGTCCGTGCCAGTGGCGGATCGTTCGGGCCCGCAAGGCCCGCGATGCGGGCGGGACCGGGTAAAAAAGGGACCTTTTTAGGGGATATTTTTATTATTGAAGGTAGTAATACTGTGTTAAATGTATACTTTTATAAAAGGGGCCCGGATAAATGTTTTGCGGGCGAGCCCGCAGTCATTTTGTTACGCTACTTGTTCGTGCCGTACCGACCCAGTCCGCGCTTAGCTTTAGGAGCCGTTTCACCTGAATGATCCTAGATTGTAATCCGCCTGCTGTAAGTCCCTGCGTCACTGGCAGCTGGCATTTTACAAGTTGTACAATCAATAAAAAGCAGTTTTTCTCATGTAGGAGATTTACTGCGTGCTAGAGATCCTCAAGCCTAAAAGAAGCTAAATTCAAATCGCCTGTTTCGTCGCCCGAGTAATACCTTCTTTCTCCGCTAGATGGTGAAAGGATCGTAGCGAAATTTGCGTGGTAAGAGGAAGAGCGTGCCTGATGACCCTAGTTTCGCCACGTAAAAGAAGGCATTAACTAACTAAAATGTATAGAGTCATATCTAAAGCCATAAAATGTCTGATTGAAATATTATTTCTGCAAATTATATAATTACAATATCCTCCATAAAATTGTTTGACCATCACACCGGAACAAAAATGAAAATTTTCCAATGTCAATCGAGTCTCTTGAAGAGAGAAAGCTTAAAATGTTTGATTATTATTGGGGATCAATGAACCCTCTCGATGGGATATTTTGACTGGTTTCTCTTGATTCGCCAAGCACATGCTCGGATGGTGTATTATTTTACTTCTGTGAAATAAATGTATATGTGTTGGGCCAATGAAACTAGCAAGACTTTTGTCGCAACGTCGGTGCGTAACAACGAATATCATTGTTTCTAATAGGTGGCATAGAATATAAGGAAGCAGACTGGTGTGGTCTGTCGGTGCAGTGTGTTGTTTACATCTGCATAACTTTGTTGAACTGAATACTTTCACATTATGGATTTATTCACAAGGGCCAAACGATCAGTGATTCAATTTTTGAATGCCGAAAGAGCTAGGCTGCCGAAAATTTTCGTAGGAAAAGATGTATGGAAATACGTATTCTCATGTGAACGTTTTTTCTTTTGGCTAGAGAGGACTCAGGGTCGAGCTGTCAACGAAACAACACACTTCACTCCCTTAGAAAACAAATCGGTCATGAATCAGCGGAATAAAAAGAACAAGCATTGTTAAAAATAAATAATTGCTTTGTTGCCGGTCAAAACACGCCCTCGTGGCGCAGGCGTGGCGTTTACACTAACGGATCACTCGATGTACTTGCAACCAGATGACGTGCTGGGACGTGTGCCTGAACGAAGCCACTATGTGTAGCGGATGTCATTCTTATATTAATCTTTCTGCATGCTACTCCAACTAGTAAATCATTACAGAAAAAAAACACTTTTATTTGGGCCAGCCTTTTAGATGTTCTCCCCCTCCACAGTCGTAACAAACATTTGAAAGCATAACCAGCCACGACCGTAGTCAAAAGAAACTTGGCTGTCCGGGAGAGCATTCTTGGCATAGTTGCCAACGTTTCAGTCGTCATACTGTAGCCTTCCTCAGGGCGAAATGCGCGAAAATTCCAGGCGCGCATTTTGTTCTGAAAAAGGTTCTAGAACGACGGCCGGAACGTTGGCAAATATCCTAGGACGTCGCCTGGACAGCCAAGTTTCTATTGTCACGTACATTTGTTACCGCTTTTGAGATAAATAAATACATATTGCGCAGTCGATTCGTAATTTTGCCTCACAAAAGGTTTTATTTTTTATTTTGTTTATAATGCTATTAATAAGAAAACCCTAGCGCAAAATTTTAATCGTAAATCCTAGCGCAAAAATAGCTATGTACAATTTTGAAGGACATCATTTTTTCTACAAATTTGCTTTATAAATTATTTCTATCAAGCAAATAGTAACAGAATTATGAGATTTTAAAATTTCACCAAATTTTCCTTTGTATTCTGAAGTTTCCTCAAATTACTAATGGTTTTTCTAATGTAGTATTTTTGAATTCTTAAGGTAATTATAAATAAAAAGCGATTTAATAGTAATGTTTTTAATACTTAGTGAGGTTAAACTCGCGTTTGAAAGTTCAGGTAAGAGGTAGAGTTGGCCTATATGTTTAATTATTTATTTTATATTTATTTATTTATTTATTTACGTCAAAAAAGTTAAAAATTGTGTGTGACGTGTTATGGGGAGAAGTTAATTTGAAGTTACATTTATGACCAAAAGCATAACAAGGGGCCATCTTAGCGTTTGCTCAAGGAAAAGGGAAACTGCTTAGGGAAACTGAACGAAAACCTGATCGAGATGAGGATCATTAATCCAGAAGCTGAAGTACATTCTGAAGATACACCAGATGCTGAAGTACGTTCTAGGTACTACACGATTTACTTACGTGAAAAGCATTTGAAAATAATAAAATTACGTTTGTGTTTTCTTCTTACAACAACAACAACAACAACAACAATAATAATAATAATAATAATAATAATAATAATAATAATAATAATAATAATAATAATTGTTAGTCACACTTTTATTCTTTTTTTTTTGGCTGCCAAAACTTTTCCCGAAGTATTTCGAGGTGAAAAACGTAGGATTTTCTTACTAATAACAATATAAACAAAATTTAAAAAACTCTTTTACCTCGCCCTTTGCAAGGTGGACCCCCCTTATGGCTCCCCATCGACTGCACTAATAATGATAAGAAGAGGACTAAAGAGGGCTCCCGGAGGAGCGGTGTGCAGGCGCTGTCTCCGCGCCGAGCAGCCGGGCCATTCGCTGCGGGGCGGCCGCCCAAAGGCAGCGGCTGCTTCAAACGGCTGGCGACGGCCACCGACGCGGCGCGCGACGTCGTTACGGCGCCCACGCGCCCATCAAACGCTCCGAGCTGCGCCGGATTTAGGTCTGCACTGGCACGTGCAACACGCTGTCTGCTGCTTTATACTTCGTGCATCAATCGAAGCTTTTATTGCGCCAAGAGCACTTTTTTATTTAAACAGTCACAAAGAAAATACTTTTTTGGATTTTAAAATTATTTTACTCCTTGTGTTAGTGAATAATCTAATAAATGAAAATATCTGCATCTTAACTCACGACACCTTGCACAATGTGAAGAAGCGTACTTGAAGACTACTAATAATAGAGTAAAAGCTAGCATTTTTCAACAAAAATACCATAAATAACTCTTTAAATGCCCCGTTTAAAATAAGAAGATATTTATAAATGTGTGCCTAATGACAACCTGCCGCTAACACTTGCCATAAAGATGTCAGAAAGTATTAACCAGCATTAAGAAAACCTTATTAAAATGTGAAGACAAAGTAAAACAAAAACCTCATTAAGCGTATCGTGTTATATATAAAATACTAAGTTAAAGGTTAAAAAGTTGCTCTGATATTAAACAATTTTTGAAGGGGATGTCAAATTTTGGCATCGACTCCATACGTTCGTTTCTGCTTCCGAGCACGTACTTTAGGCGCGCTTTAGATACCATCGCATTTCCAAAGTAATACAAGCTCTTTGTCGCTGTAAGCATTTTAATGAGCAGTGACCGCAGCCAAGCTTTTTCAATCGTACAGTTGTTCGAGACCTATAAGCTTTGCGCTTTACTGGCACATTAAATTCACTTGCTGTATGCTTGTCCGCCTACCTGGCCATGTGTCACGCCTAGCGGGGCATGCTTACCAAACAAAACAACAACAACAAACCAATCGTGATTTTCAATGCGTTGAATGTAACCGACGACTTCCGCATATTCTTCCAAAATCTTCTCACACCCTTATGAAGCAATCTTACTGATCATTTTCTAAAATACTTTGTGATAATTAACGAATTTATGACATCTATCTATGAACTATATTTGTAATTGATACGTTTTGAAGATCGTGACAGGTATTGTTCACGTTTGAAAAGGCAATTCATTTTCTTTCTGCTCCATATTATTAATTATGATTCACAAAATTTCTCATACTTTTTTCCACCATTATTTTGTTGCTTTAGTGATTGTTTACCTGTCTATTAATTAATATATTGCCTATTAGTTTTGATTTTTGATATTGATATTTGATTGTGTTTGACGTATTTAATAACAAATGTTACGCATTTTGCGACATTTTATAAAGGAAACAAAAGTTTGTTTTCGTTATAAAATGTTGTTTTTTTTCCTTAAATAGGTTAGTTTTCAGAGCTATAAAATCGATAACGTTAAATTGAGAGTCATCCCTCTTATTTGAGTAACGGCTAGTGTGCATATGTGGGGATCTGTCACTCATCGAAAACCACTTCCCGGGCACCAATCGAGATATATAAACTGTCATTCGATGCGTCTGGGTCTGATGGAGGGGAACTGATAATAATTTGTTTTCGGATCCGACAAGAAGATTCTAAGAAACTCCCAAAAAAGTTTTTGCGTGTTTTAGCGCTACTATCTTAGTGCATCGGGAATTACATCATAGCCACTTGAATAGATCTCCGTAGGTGGGGTTGATTAAACTCCCGCGGCAATTTTCGCTTCACGACGCCATACGTTTCTTTTATGAGGATGGCAACACTGATTGTGGCCATTTCTAAGTTAAACAAAAGAATCGTGCGACAGTTTTCATTTCATTTTCAATCGTATTACCGTATATTTTAAAATTAATTTGCAAAAACCTACGAACAGTGTCTTGGAACTTATTAAATATAATGTATTATATTATTATGTATTATATTATTATGTATTATATTATATATGTAATATATTAAAGTAAATACGGAGGAAACCAAAGAAATTAATGTTAGATAATGAAAGGAAATTTACGTTCTTACGTTTGATTTCTCATATTTACGTTTTAAAGCGTGCAGATACCGTTTTCAAGTGAATGTGACTAACATTATACCTAAAACATAATTCACATAAACATACAAAACAGTCACCTTTTAATGTTAATATACATTTACCTACAAATCGATTAATAGAGCAATTGCGCGAGTAGAAATAAACACAAATTAGACTGAAAAAGCCTCGGTTTGAAGGGTCGCGTTCGAGTCCCGCCATGGGCATAATTGTTTGACCTTTGTCGTTAATGTACGTGTGTTGCAGCGGAAGTCTTGTGAGTCAGCTGATCACAGACCGAGGAGCCTGCATGTGTGTGTCTAGTGCAAAGGTAAATTTGTATCCCCATGAGGGACATAGGGGGGTACCAGGCGCGAATAGCCGAAATCGGCATCTACTGAAGCTGGAAAGAGCCCCTGGAAGAAAAAATCTATTGAGGAAAGTAGGGGAAAGTGTATGTTAGTATTTTATCTATGGTGTTATTCAAAATAAGTTAAGGAGGACGAGAGAGGGGGGGGAGAGGGGGAGGGAGGGGGAGGGGGGAGGGGGGAGGGGGAGGGAGGAGGAGAGAGGTGGAGGGGGGGAGGGAGGAGGGGAGAGGGGGAGAGAGAGGGAGAGAGAGAGGGAGAGAGAGGGAGAGGGAGAGAGGGGGGGAGAGAGGGAGAGAGAGGGGGAGAGAGGGGGAGAGAGAGGGGGTGAGGGAGGGGGAGAGAGAGGGGGAGAGAGGGGGGGAAGGGGGGGAGGGAGAGAGAGGGGGGGGAAGGGGAGGGGGAGAGAGAGGGGGTGAGAGAGGGGAGAGAGAGGGGGAGAGAGAGAGGGAGAGAGAGAGGGAGAGAGAGAGAGAGAGAGAGAGCAGATAGAAATAAAAAATGGTGCAATGGAAAGTAGAAAGGACGAACAGGCAGCCAGATAGATGAGGGCTTGGGGGGAGAAAGAAGTCGCAAAGAATGAAAATAAAATAAATCTGGAACAAAAGCAAACTGAGAAAACAATTTTTATCGAATACGTCTGGCAAATTCTCCATCTCGGTTGCTATCGTGTGTTGGTTTGCTTACAAATATGTTTACGTCAGAAGCAGCCGGACTGTGACACGGAGTATGCCGCCTTACACTGCAACGTCCATTACAGTGCAAAGGCCACCTGGTACCCTTAACAGGTGCTGAGCGGGCTCGGTCGCCAAGTCAAACGGAATACAAACAACCAGTGAATTCGCAGGCTGATTCCTTCCCTAATTTGGAACCCGTAGTTCCTGGCAGGAATGCTTTTCCATGAAAGGGAAACACGCTCTTACTTTTTTCTCCAGAGGGTGCTTTTTTATATTGGTAAAGTAACTTGAGTATAACGATCATAACAAGATACGTACATGCTTGGCCACGCCATAATATACTTTATTTATGATAATAGTACGTTGTATTTTGATGATAAAAAATGTTTAAAGTCAATGTAAGGAGAGTAATTGCCTCATATGTGTTAACTTATCAAGGAAAACTGAATATATTTACACCCAATTACTGATAAAATCGGCCACAATCTTAATGGTAGGATATATTCTATTTTTCAAGCGGTACTTCACACTCTGCATTAACGTTTGCGGTGAGGCAATAACGTTCGAAATTGCAAAATGTGCAACATGTGCGGCAATGAAATGTTTTACTGCACCTTTTGTATTAGAAATTCTGCAAAGCCTTCCAGATATGGCAAAACACATTTCATATCAAATAACGTAAGAAAAAAAGACAATATATAGTAATATTGTATCCTGTATTATTTATATGGTAGCCAGTGTTAGGTCATAAATTAAAAACCTTTGTTATTTTATGTAATTTATTGTTATAAATTTCACGAAGTTTCGGGAATTTTCCCGAAACGTGAAAATTATATCAATATATTGTGGCGTCACCGATTAATTAAATATAATTTTATTATGGCATTGCCAATAACCGATAATTCCTGCAGCTGGGAATAGCTCGCGCCGCGGCTCAGAAGTAGGCCAAGAGGGGAGGCCCTCGCAGCGAAAGGGTCCTTTCGTCATGCCGCCCACCCCCCGACCGCGCATAGGTTTTTGTCCAGAAGGCAGCTGGTTTACTGCAGTCATAAAAGCCATTCTTGTTTTCGAGCCGTTCGCCGGCCCTCTCCTGGGACAGAGCGCGCCCCCGCATCCCTTCTCCGGCCGCGCGACCGGAGGGTGCGAACCCCAAAGAAAGGATAGGCCGAGTGTCAATTAAAGACAACGACGCATTTACGACACGTAGTAAGCGAGAACCTTTTTCGAACAATGCTAACCACTCACATTCGTTCTGGCACGCGCCTCGACACGCGCCTGGGTAGACACCCGAATCCCTGCACGGGCCATTAACAACAAATTAAATACAGTAGGCAGTCAAGTAGCCCCTGCCGGCCGTCGGGAATCCGTGAAATGCGCTTTTTTCGCGCGCAAGTGTCCACACAGCTGCGATCAGCTCCCGGAGTAACTAACAAAAGGGAAGCAAGAGAGAGAGCGAAGCCAGCGACAGACAGAAAGCTTTTAGGGAAAACTACAGAAAAATCGACACGAGATTGGTTAATCAGAATCCTGCGACGCAGTCACCCTCGGCCAATGGGAAGCTTCGCCATGAGGGAGGGGGGGAAATTTGGTGTTAGGAACAATTTGGGAAGGGGAAAGGAAATTCTCTTATAAACGCGATGCAGAGTAGGAATAAGACTTGTTAAAATTTCTTCAGACTGACTTTGTAAAATTACTTCGGCACTACTTCTGAGATTTTTCTGACACGACTACTTCAAAATTTCTTCGAGAGACGCTCTTTGTTAAATTTATCCGAAGGAGACTTGTAAGATTTCTTCGAGAGAGACTTGTAAATTTTTGTTGCTACGGGAGAGTTCCAAGATACTCCCTGGTAGCTAAACGTGCCTAATTATTCAGTCATTCACGATCGGGACGCGACTTGTAAACTGTTGCGGAGGAAACTCGGACGGGAAACTACCGAATCCCGCGCCGTTTTCGCTTCGGCCCGCCAGCCTTGCCGCCTCTCGTCCCGGGCTAAGTGACAGCCCTCTCCGTTACGTCAGCGCCCGTGGACACTCGCCCCTCTGAGCCTGTTCGATTCGGCGTCCTGCAGAGAAGGAGACGCACCGCTGGAGTTCAGCGACCTGGGACAGCCGCCGCCGCCTCTGTTTGAGGCCGCCGCCTCGGCCCGCCCACGAAGACCAGCAGCTATTGGTGAAACTATGAGACGATGCCGTCTCACTGAACAATTACAACAGCGAAAAACTGCGAGTGGCCGCGCTCAGGCCCATCAGAGTAACCTCTTGTAATTCATTCACAGAGTAGTTTTAGTATTAAAAGAACTTGCGTCGCCAATTGCGACATTGTAATTTACCTGGTAGCTTTTGGTGCCAGGAATAAACAGTTGTTTGTCACAAATGACTCAATTGCTCATTCTTGACCTCCCAACTCTTCCATTCAGTTACATTTCAGGAGCTGAACCTGGCGCCCTCCCCCGTGCACATTAGGTTTGTTTACATTTGGCTGGTCCCTAGTCGGGCTAGTTTAGGCGACTTGATCGCTTTTATTACATTTGGCTGGTCCCAACGTGGGGCTAGTCGAGTGCAACATTAGGTTTTATTACATTTGGCGCCCAACGTGGGGCTAGTTGAGTGCAACAGCAATCACTTATAAATATTACAATATGACATAAAATAACAAAAGTGTGCATTGTATGACCCGCAACTGGCAACCATATAAAATAAAATAGAACGTAATAACGTAATATTACTAATATATATAAGACAATTGTTTATGTGGGTTTGTGATAAGCTAAATTTGGTTCCCTGTAAACAGTTTTATTCCTTTTTATGAACAATAATTTGAAAAGTCTATTAACATTATTTAATATAATATTATAACATTAACATTATTAACAAAGACTATTTGACCTAAACAAATTGTAAACTTACCTGTAAACAGAGAAACGACAATTAAAGCTGACTAACCGCTTCTCTGTTTACACTTACTTTAATAACTTAAATTTCAATATTTTTCAACAATCGTCCACTCATTCCCTCTGGCGGTCCTTAGTTTCAACCACGCGAAACCACTCTTAACCACGCGCCAAGGGTGGGAATCACGACATGTTCAGAATAAAGAAAATATATTTTCTTTACATCTTCCTCCTAAGGGTGAGACATATTAGGGTACTGTGATGTCGGGTATATTCTTTATTCTTCTTTTTTTGCCTCCCTCTTCTATTGGTATGAGTTTTGATATGTGGAATAAACTTGTATCTGACTTTCTATTTGTCTTGATTTTGTATAGGGAGTTTGATACTTTTTCTATTATTTCAAATGGTCCAACTCTCAAATAGTCAAGCTTTTTCCTATTCAGTCTATTTCCGTTTTCTATATATACCATGTCTCCGACATTATATTCATAATGTTTTCTGTTTTTGTCATACAGTTTTTTATTATAATTATGCGATCTTATGGACTTTTCCAAAGCTAAGTTTCTATCATTGATCCAGTCATGTTTGTTTTTGTCTCTTTAGTTCTTCTGGTATGACACTCGTGTCCGTGCCATTTAGTAAATATTCTGGAGCAAAACCAGTGACGGAATGTTCTATCTTATTATATCTATTTACGCATTCTCTAGCAATCGTTGTCCAAGCTCTTTTTTGTTCAGTTTCATTTATTTTACATCTGATTTTATTGATTAGAGTCTGATTCAGTCTCTCCTTCAGGCCATTTGAAAATGGTGCATTAACCGCTGTAAATATTAGTTTAATGTTTTTTCTTTCAGAAATTCTTTAAATTCTTTTGAATTTATCCCTGGATATTGGTCCGTTATTATAATGCCAATTTGTTCTGTTGTTGACACGTTCTGAACGAGCTTGATAAAATCAATGGCATTCTGTGTCTTTGAAGTTAAAATAAATGCGTAACGTGTGTAGTGGTCGACCAATAAGTGAAGGTATTTTTTTGTTAATCTTTGTCCTCCAAATCCTCCAATGGTGTATATAGACATAATTTCATATGGTTCAGTAGCTGGTCCCAAGTGGGACATTAATCCAAATTTTCCTTGGCCTCTTGTTTTATTTTTTATACATATGTCACAAGTTTTACATATTTTTTTTATATTGTCTGTCAGATTCTTTGATGTAAAGTAAGGGCATATTCTGGTCATAGTTTGTCTAATGGCTGTATGGCACCATTCCCTATGTATATCTCTCATCAATTTGATGCTGAATTCTTCTGACAAGATAATTTTTTCCTTATTTCTGATTTTCTTATAAAATATTCCGTTCTTTCTTATTAGTCTTGGTTTCATTTTGTGTATTATTTCATTGTGTTCTTGATCTGTTCTTATTTCATCTATTTGTAACAGGTTTACTATTGTTAGAGCCTCATCAGTGTTTTCAATCGGTTCTAATACCGGATTTCGGCTTAAGCAGTCCGCTTCAGCGTTATCTTTACCCGGTACATATTTTATTTGGAAGTCATATTGTGACAGATAATAGGTTAATTCACCTAATTCTTCATCAGTTCTCGCTTTTATGTTCAGATTTTCAAGCGGTTTGTGATCCGAGTACACCTCAAACTTTCTTCCAATCAACCAGTGTTGCCAATATTTTACTGCTTCTTTGATTGCCAGACATTCTAGATATATTGCCTTTTTCCTTTTTTGAGCTTCATTCAACTTCTTTGAGAAATATGCTACTGGTTTTTCTTGTCCATTTATTTGTACTTGCTTTAATATGGATCCAATTCCTTCTAGCGATGCATCAGTGTAAATTTTTATTGGTAGATCTTTATCAAATATTTCTAAAACTGGTTGAGAACATAATAAATTCTTTATTTCCGTAAAAGACTTCTCACATTCTTCTGACCATATGAATTTGACTTCTTTTCTCAATAGTCTATGTAATGGGTCTAATATTATTGAGCTATTTGGTATATATTCATGGTAAAAGTTGATCTTTCCCAAAAATTGTCTGATATTTTTTTGCGTTTCACACACACACACACACACACACACACATGAAAATGAAGGTAGCGAAACAAACTTTAATGAAAACAAAAATAACTTTAATATTAGGAAATGTCCCCGAAATAGTGTTTAGTACGCTTTTCATGATTCAGCAAATTCAATTACATGAAGCATAAATTAATATGTCTAATTCATGTATTGGTGCGTTCTAGCAGTTTGATAAACATTGTAATATGGTGAAGAAGAAAGGAGGACATAGATATTAGAATTATCTATTAGTATCCTCACGGCGTACATAGGTTTTTCTTCGCCGAAAGAAAGAAGAATTGTAACTTCTGAGTTCTATTGCTATGCTACGTCTGCAAATATAAAGCGAATATCTATTGTAATTAGCTATTACATTATATTACAAACGTAATAAGCTTCTACTTTATTACATACCATAATGAACTGGTACATAAGTATTAGGGTAAGAACTGTATCTACCTATTCAACAGCCCTTCCTAGAGTGAAGGCAGGTGAGGCGAACAGACGTTGCGTGGCAAGGCGTGGGCCTGGGAGTATTTCGGGCGCCCGCCCGAGGGCTTCCGCGGCGCCCACCCTGCTTCCGGCGCTGCCCCCCCCCCCCGGGGGAGGGGCGAGGGGTGCAGAGCGCGGGTCAACGCTTTAATCCTCCGTGGGAGAGATTGCGCTGCTTCACGTGCGTCCACTGCATTTATTATTCAAAACAACATTTTTTATTTACATTTCAGTGCTGCAAATTTAATTTTGTTCCAAAAATAACAACCACACGTTTTAAACTGGCGTGTAAATACGAGTGTCCTTTATTTTTCGAGTCGCGCATAAACGTTTTGTCGCCATTCAGCTCGCACATACGAGTAAACTAGTATTTTCGGACCCGCGTCTAATGGGGGCATTTGAGTTGCTCGGTTGAGCCCACGGGCCCCGCAAATTAGATTCGAAAGGGTCGATGAAACGTTTTGCTGTTCGTGAAGCTCAGTGGATATTCACATTGCACAGGCATGATCTATGTAATCCGCAGGGCCTGTAGTAGTACTACACGAAGCGCTCCCTGTAATCACCTCGGCGACGATAGACATAATTTTTCTCTTCGTCGTCTGAGATTATCTTTTCTTGTTCTTTATTTTTGTTTTGTTAGTGGTGTTTTGTACCCAGAGCCCATTTTGTTGAACAAACGATAATAACTACTTGACAATACGTTCTTTCGCAGTGCTACTATGTACTTGTGACGCATGTCTGGTAGTGTGTCATCACAACGCAATTTAATAAACGATTGAACTTGAACTTGGACGAAGAACATTTCCACAAATTACCTTAGAGTCGCCTTTAAAGCTTCAAATTCTTTTACATGCCGCAAAACCATATTTCGTTTCCGACGGATGAAGACGAGTGAATGTTTTTCGCCCTTGAAAATAGACTGGAGAAATCAAAACAAATAAATTTGTTATTTCGAATCTCAAGAGTTTTTTCGGATTATTGAATACACAATCTACATACTGGTATTCGTTTGAGGCTCGATAGGAAAAATACTTGAACATTCGAGATCAAGAAAGACGAATTGTATTCAGAGGAGAGTGTAATGTAGTACTATTTTCTTTACGTAAGTAAGTATAATTAGTTTACCGCGGAAGTATATACAGAACGTCGAAAACTATCATGTTTTATAAATAAAACAATAAAGCTTAATATAGCTACAAGCGGCGCGCATGTTTAACTTTACGGCAAGTCCGTCAATGACTATCTTTGTTACAAAGCCTGGGGATGCTGAAGTACTATCTTTCTGCCGTACTGGTCCCAAAGTGGGTGTCCCTCCGACTCGAAGCAGGATAAGAACACACTTACGGGCCCTACGACAACGAGGTGCACACGTTGCGAGAAATTCCACAACTTTATTGTCACACATGTGAAAAATATAGGCTCACAAGAACGGCGATCCCCAAACTGCCGCGCCGCCTTTTGCATACGGGCGTTGAGTTTACATTGTTAATATACTCCTACTGACAGCTCTAGCCGTCCTTTTTCAAGTGTAGTAGGACAATGTACAGGAAACATTCTACCCAACATCTACTTTAATTTAACACTACCACGTAATAATACTACCCACTATTTATTTAAAAAGTGCACGAAATTGCGTTTGAATTGCTTACTTTTACGATTTCCCTTCGCTTATTAATTTCTCTCCAAATGAACTACAAAGCAAGAATATGTATTGTTTACTCCTATCGCTTATAGATTGAATTAAGGAAAATGAAGTAACTCTTGGAATTCAGAATTTGCATTTAACTAACCTTGACTAACATTGTATTGCTTGCAACAACACTGATGTCACTACAAACCGCCTCATTTCCATTCTGTACTCACATTCTGAATTATTTTTATTAATTTTCCTTTCACTTCTCATTTTATACGAGGTGACATTTTATCATCGATATGCATTAGTCGCATTAAGATACCATTAGTAAACACAGTGTCTTATCTTTAATGGACGATTGCTGAGGTCTTGGGTTTCTGCTCTAAGTTTTCTCACTATTTTCGTTTCCCAGTAATCTCCTGCAAAAGAAAACTAAATGACGCATGACTCGTGTCTATATGTATAACGTCTATCTTAGTTATTTTCAAGTCAATGTGACCTTAATGTGCACTTCCAGACATTTGCCTTGAAATGCCAACGAAAACTTAACGTCTAATCAGACGCGAGATAGCAAAAATCCACAGATTATGGGCACAAAAAGTCATGAGAGACTTAACCACTTATTTTCTCCCCTGGAACGAACAAGCCTCCGAATGTCACGACACAACATAACCTTGCCTCTCTCACAACATTATTCTTGAACTGCATTTTCAATTAAAAGCTAAAAAATTATGCACATAAGAGAAAACGCGCATCTTCCGTTTGTCATATTATCTACCTGAAGATATTTACCCTCTTTGCGAGAGTTCAGGAAGGCTTTTGGTAAAGGAACATATTTCATATTGTCATTAAAAAAATGGGAAAAAAGAGACAAAAAGGGAAATGTTGGTAGATCCAGAATAAAAATGTATAGGATTGCGCTTTTAATTTCTTATACCCAATTTACAGATTTCTTTTCGACCAACGATTCTAGAGGTTTAGCGATCGCAAGGATGAGCAGTGTTGCTTCCGGAGTTGCAAAAACTACACTACACATGCACACGTTCGCTAAAATTTCAGAATTGCTCCCCAGTAAAGGAAGCGTGTGAATCAGGCCTTTTGAACTCGAAGTCAAGAGAATTCTACCAAAAATTTAGCTCCGACAGATTTTTGATCAATTGCTTGCATTCATGGAAGAAAACATTCGAGTTATTCCGTAAGGGGTTTCACCGATTTCTGGCCGTCATGTTCGATGAAGCCTCTGTAGAGGGGCCATGTGCCATTTGGCCGGCGCCCAGCCGCGCGTTAAATCGCGTGGAAACGGCGGATCGGCTTAAGCGAGCTGCCCGTTCCCAGAAATCGAAGCGGGCGCGTTTCGGGCGTCGCGTCGCGTCGCGTCGGGGTTTTGGCAGTCGGCTGGAGGCGCGGGGCCCCCGCGCCCGACCGCCCGCCCGTCCACCCTCGCCCGCCCTCGCCCGCCCTCCCTCGCCCGCTCTCGCCCGCCCTCCCTCGCCCGCCCTCGCCCGCCCGCCCTCGCCCGCCCGCCCGCGCCCGCCCGCCCGCCCGCGCCCGCCCGCGCCCGCCCGCGCCCAGGGTTGCCACACGACCTGAAAAAGCGGGGTATGTTCTGAATATCGACATGTGTCCCGCTACTCCGCCACATTTTCCTCTTAAGGTCGTTTTTTAACAACTTGGTCATATAGCGCCCACTGTGATTGTTTTCACTGTAGTGGGAACTGTAGGAAGAACACGCAAGGACAACACGAACTCAAACAAACATCCATGCCCGAGGCGGGATTCGAACCCGCGACCTTTCCATCCAAGGCAGACTTAACACCTCGACTATCCAGGCCTTTTGTTTCTGCCAAATGTTGCGAAAATACTTTGTTATAATTCCACACAGACCTTAAAAGTCTTGTGTACTACATCACAGAACTGTGCGCTACAAAAGAGAACGATAGCGGCTACTTCCTTCGTTAAGCATATATTGTTATTTTTGTCTTGCAATCTAAAAACTGAAAAATTTATAAACAAATCTACTGTGTGTTTTGAATCGAAGTGCATCTGTCTCCCTCACAATGTGTTAATACAAGAGATTCTGGAAAGGCGGAAAGGGCTCAGTCAATGACAGTTTTAACATCTAACAAAATCACGCTTTTTTAAATACTAGTGGAACCGGCAATGCTTCACAATTGCAGTGTAATACACATCTCACACAATTGGGGACGTGATTATTAATAAAGTTTTACGCTACGCTGTGCTAAAATTCTAACAGATGAAAGACTTTCTCGCAAGTATGGATTTGTTTTATGTCCTGGTTTATACATGTTTGTCAAGAAACTTATTGTTAAAACTTTGTCCCTCAAATTTGGACCTGCATTCATTAGGACACTATCACGGAGAAATTTGCTTCACGTGTCGGAGATTCAAGAATAATTCCGGCCGATATTTTATTGTTGCAGGGGCAGAATACTTGTATACACTGAACACATACTTAATCCTTGACTGTGCGGCGGGTTGCATAGAGTTCAGGGCCGCTTGAGTCATCATAAACGAATAAATCACCAACATCGCCCGCACAAACCACTCTTGAAACATTCCCATTACTAATAAAAATAAAGTTTGAAAACGTCAGAGAAATCGGTCGAACAGTTTTTGCGTCTATGTGCAACACGCATATGCACATTCCCTTTTATTTATAAATAGATATTTGTTAAAAATCGTGAAATACTTCACAAATTTTGTCATGGAGAAATAAAGAAATAACCTGGATAAGTCAGGAAAGTTCGTTATAGAAAAAGAGTGGTCACCCTCTTAGTCTTGAAAGTGGGGAATGTAATTTATCTGGATCTACTATTTAGTTGTAAACTTGATATACAATTTTTTTTGTTTTACGATTTACTTGACATACTATTTAGTTGCATAAAAATACACCATTTGCTCTGAAATTTATTTCGGATGTCCTGAATTATATCGTTGTCCTTATGGCAACTCTACCTCGGGCCGAACTGAAGGGGCTCGCTGGCACCAGGGTTGCGCGAACGGTTTCGCCGCGGGTGATGCATTAATCGCCGCCGAGGCACCAGAAAAGTGACACGTCTTAAACATTCTTCTTTTGTTGGGGAAAGTTTTAAATCTGAGCCGAACCGTTGAGGTAGACCAGGGATTCCCAACCTTTGTCGTTCATCGATCCCTTTTAAAATAATTGTTAGCTCCATCGACCCCCTTACTGAATTGTCTAATTCCCTCACTGACCCTATTAATTCTCTAAAATGCATAATTATAACACCAAAAATGGATGTCTTAAAGACATCCATTTTAAACATTAAAATAATTTCTTGCACCAATATTTTTATAAATATCTAGATTTTCAATAACAAATGGTATGCATTTCGAAGACGCCTCCACTTCTGAGTAGTTGAGTTTCTAGCTAATCTTCATTGCTGTGCAATTGATAAAAAGTGTTTTTAAATGGCTAAAACATTTCTCCAGTACATATTGCAAGGAGTATTTTTTTTACATAGAGCAACAAAACAAATAATAATATATTACAAATTTGCTACTTTCAGCAAAAACAAAAAAAGTGAAAATATAATACTGTTTTTCCCTTTTCTACTTATCCTAAGCCGTAGCTAGGTTCTGGAATGCCCCAGCGCAGAATGTCGAAATACGGCCCCCATTTACAATGAACGTGAATTTAAGTTTTAAATGTAATTGGTATACGGTAATAATATGGTTGGTGCAATGGAGAAAATAAGCATGGAGTACCATTCGTTTTATTCTTTGTCGTTATCCGCTCGCGGGGGTCCTTATTACGGTTCCATTACTTCAAGGGACTGGGCAAGGCCTCGGTTACACCAGTCTAGCTACGCCTGATGAACAACAGGCACGAAAGAGAAGCGAATTTGTAATTTATCAGTTGCAATTTATCAGTTACAATATTTGTAATTATTGTAATCAGTTGCTCTATATCAGAAAGAAATTAATTATCAAATTCATTTGATATTTTTTTGTAATCAATGAGATCTTATTGATGATTATATTGACTCCTTGAACCGCGAGAGGCGGCTCTGGGCATCAACTGATCTCACTGCAGTGCCTCTGACCGGGGTTCCAGTCCCGACGCTGGCAGGATTATCGACACTAGTCAAATACCTTGGTCGAGTTCTGTCGCTGTCTGGAGGAGAATTCTACAGGCCAGCTGCTCTGATCGGTAGTTTTACGTGGTTTCTCCATTCAATATCAGGCAAATGCCGGAGCAGTCCCCTAATAACGGGCCACGGACCGCGCGCGAACTTTCCTTCCCATTCCTTGTTCTATCCTCATCCCTTACACTTACATGCACTACTCTACCACACATGCCAGGAGACAGATCAGGAGCGTAAAGCTTGCCCCGGCTGGGCCGGTGCCTCGCTGGTGGGAGATACCTGGTTGGCGAAAAGCCCGCTAGCCGACGGGAGGGCGGCGCCGCATCTCGCCATCCAGCGGGCCAAGATTACCGCCACCTCCCGAGTGAAAAACTAGCACTACATTCACGGGACAAATGACCTTAGCAGTTGACGCACCCGGCTAGTAATCAATCAAACGACGCTTTGGTCGTCACAGGCCCCCTTCAAAATTTTAATAGATTCCCAAGGGATCGATACCAATCCTGTTGGTAACCCGTGTAGTAGGCAAAGAAAGTGTTTCGCTAAACGTTGACTGTTTTGTAAATTTTGAATTTTATGAATATTTATTAATTTTGTACTTGTAAAATAAACTATTTTCTAAGTATATTTCTTCGTTTATCTTAAAAATGACGATTTTTGACATGTTGGGTTTCTTGTGCACTGACAATAGGAACATTCTCTCAATTGTACTGCTTATCTACAAGCTTCCAGTTTTTTATAATTTTACTATTCAGATTTTCTGAAAAATAATGATTTCGCGTCAATCTGAGCTGATAAATTCTAGGAGAATGATCCTGTATTTTTTAAGTGGCCAACGTTCCTACTTTATCAAACCGGGCGTACATTTTAGGGCTATAGCATTACATATCATTATATAATACGGTCGTTCCTTATCCTGTAGCCATATAATCTTATTGTATAATCTACAGATAATTGAGAATTTTAGACATTTACTGTTACGAGATAAGTGGGCGAAAGTCTTAACCCTTTTAGGAGAGCAGATACAAGCCTTCACCATGTATTTTATCTTAATCCAATCGGCTGGGAGGATTTGTTCGTCAAGGGAGGATTTAGAGGGAGCCAAAAAGAGATACCAAAATAACAGTGAGCAACGCGGTTCAGCAAGATAATTTGCAGAATCTTGTCTGGGGTCATATTCCTGCATTCCGTTCCCATCCTTTCCGTAGCGTTACGTTGTTTCTTCGTATATATTCTTTGGTGGCCAGCTGCTACCAAAAAAAAGTTTAAAGTGTTTTAAATGATTCGCATTTTTTCATAATGCTGTTCTGTTATATCCACTTAACGCAACAAACAGGAACGAAAACTACTCTTAACGGCCGTCGTCCGTTAAGGATTTAAGAGTCCGCTGTCGGTTCAGAACAATCGAAACAAATGTAGTTGTAGCTAAAGATGGCCACATTAACTTTCACAATTGTTATTTACTGTTTATACGATTTTTGCTCGCTGGTACGGCGTCAAGTGGTGATAATCAAACGAGCGATAACACAAGTAACAGACGCAGCTATTTACTCTACAACGGCCAAATTACGTTGATAACTACGACGAATAAGTCCGGCTCTTGCGACAGGTTTTCATTGCCTGTTCCCTTTGCTTTCCGCGGGCGAGTTGGCCTCCGTTGTTTACGTTCAGAACAGCGACGGCTTTCTTCGGCTAATTAGTGGCCCGCCCCCGCTGGGCGGCTGGCGGGGCCGGCGGGCGCGCGTGTGGGCGCGGGCGGCGCCTGACGTCTCCATCGCCCGTCGCCCTAATGGAGTCGCCCACGTGGGCAGCGCCTTAATTGCCCAAATGCAGATAGCGGCGCGAGGAGCGGGCGGCGCTCGGCCGGGCTTCTTCCCGTCGCAGCGGTCGTTTTGTCCCGCGCCCGCCGCGCCGCCGCCCGCCGCCCGCCGCCCGCCGCCCGCCGCCCGCCGCCCACTGCCCGCCACCCGCCGCCCACTGCCCGCCGCCAACTGCCCACCGCCCGCCGCTCGCCGCCCACCGCCCACTGCCCACTGCCCGCCGCCCGCCGCCCACGCACAGCGTATAAAGGGCCATTCCAAATGGAAAACGTTCAGGTAGACGTGACCAAACAAACATGAACTTTTAACGCGGACGTATCATTCACAATGTTCGTCAACGTGAACGTACTCATTGATATCGATACAATAAATATTCGACACAAAAATTCTATATAATTCGACTGAGTTAAAAGCTCGTTAAGTATTACGAACGACAAAGTTAAATGACCACTGTCGTGCTTGGGTATTTATTTTGCTATGAACGCCACGAATGTTTTTACGGACTGTTTCCTGATCAATGATGATGATGACGGTGTATGCCAATTTATGCTTTTAGAAACTGCATCCGTTCCCGTCTACCAAAAAAAGTTAGACGTTTTTTGGATCTTGATGCAGTAGATGATAATGCGTTGTTCTCACATCACGTTAGCGGGAGCATGACTACTTGCAGCTTGCGAACTTTCACGGTAAAGTCTGGTGTTTTAGGTTCACTTTCACGTTCATAGTAACTGATGCGAATGATTCCATTGAATAGTATGGCACCAAGATTTTGAGTTTACGGACACGGTTACGCTTAAGTTTCAAAGTAAATGAACATATTGCAAACAAGGTGCGGTCGCTGCTCCTCAGAATGTTTATCGCAAAGGAAAAATTTGGAGGCTAATATTAACATCCGTAGTTTGCATGGATAACAAATTACAAGCCGTCGCTTGTAAGGGTACTCCGGAGAAAAGTTTACTTATATCCGGTCTCTCTACATTAAGAAGCAATATTCCATATCTAGCTAGTCATACTCGTGTCCATTGGTAATAATATTTTAATAATCTTATCATAGGTGATGTTAATTGCGAATTATTTAGTCTCGAAATACTGGAGTGTGCATTCTTATATCAGGAGCGTACTACGAAAAGAAAGACCCAATTAAGAAACACTGTCCATGTGCGCTGTGAACGTGACACACATTACGGAATGCCTGACCTGCGGTATCACCTTGCTCTTCAACCAAGAGGGGGGCGGTCCGAAACGCATATCGAGCCGCCAGAGGTCACGTGTGATTCATGGACTCGACCCTCGTGAGATTCGGAAGCTTAAAGAGTAGCATACGTGACAGAATAACGCCTTTACAATAAAATGAATTGGCCCCTGTAGCTGATGATGCTTTTTTAATGAATTTCGTGGCTGTAATACTATTGCTCTTAATAGTGTGACACGCCAAAATAATGTGACACGCCAAAAATGATAGGTGAATTCTTCATTATTTAATTTATTAGATCGGAATTCTACACATTTTCAAGACAAAACTAATTAGATACTTTCGTGGTAAAGCACAAATTTCTTTAGTGAATGTAGTGCGAAATTGTGAATACAGATATCTACGAATTCAAAACTCGAGATCGTAGTTTGCTATATGGATTTGATTTTCGTCTTCTCTCTCTACAACTCTTTATTTTGTCATGAACGACCCCTATGTTGTCATCGGCTGTCCCTGCACGATCGAGCTGATCAAAGCCGCTGTTCGCGTTCCGAATGCGTGCGCGCGCGCGTAGTGTTTTGGGAGGCGAGCGCGCCGGTGTTTGAGGTCAGTGATGGCCCGCTTGACTAAGCCATTGCGCTGTCGGACGGGGCAAATTGATTTGGTGGACGTACATGGCTGCGCTGGAGGCCGCGGGAAGGCCGCCCGGGGAGCCGGCGCCCGCTGCCAGGCGCCCGCCTGCGCGGGGAAAGCTCGCGCTGGCTTCGGGCCGCCGCCGGGGGCAGCACACGCACATATGGCACGGAGTCCCTACGTACAGAGAGCAGCGCTTTCCTTGGTGCCGTTTTATGCCCAGAGGTCGCCGAGTTCGAAGTGTGTCATATTGTATGTGTTGGTAACCACCACACGAAATCAACATTAATGTACTGAAAAAACAAAAGCGAAACATAATCTCATAAATGGTTATTACTTCTCATCAGCATCTGAACGCTGTCTGGGAGGTTATCGTATGAGAGGGTTTTATCCGCGGCAGTTGTATTCAGTTGCCATGGCAGTTCGTACTATGCGATATTATGTGTGTTGGTATGCCATTCCACTCAAAATCAGTAAGAATACACTTCAAAATCCCCATAATCATCTGTGGTTATTTCTCATTAACATCTGAATGCCGTGTGGAGGGCCTGTCCGGTGAGAGGGTATTAAACGGTCAGGTTACGCTACTCTCGCTCATCTAGGGACTCTATTGTAGCAGAAGCAACTGGAGCTCTGAGAACGAGAACACTTAGGAATCTCGGATGTTCGGGAGACGTGGCGTTCTGGACGGTTTAGCCAATGTTTCGATTCGATGATTGACGACCGAAATTATTCGAAAATATGTAATGGCAACGGTGAGTAGGACGGCGTCACCCCCCCCCCAACAGTCATAATATCATTGATTTCCGATTGCAAAACCTTCGACTCCAAGGGACAGCTAGGGTTGAATTCACAGTGAACACTTAAAATGATTGTTCCTTAAAAGATCTATTATTATTCAGAAACCGCCCTTGTTCTTAAACGTGTGGGTAATGAGGAACCACGTATGCGTATTAGACAAATAGCTCATTCGGTATCTTTATCGGTTTGGGTTATAACGCAGCGCTGACTTCCACAATGCAAAACGGTGGCAATTATTTCGCTGAAAATCCTTTTGCGATCTTTTCCGTCAAATTTTTGCAATCGTTTCGCTATTTGCTTCTAGACTGAAATATTGAAAGTCCCCAAAGCAGACCTTGAAGGCCATGCAAAGCCCCCGAAGAGGCCCCGAAGAAGGCCATGCAAAAATGGCTAACTGGCGAATGAATTGGTGTCGCGGCCGGAGAAGCCTGCCTACGGATTTAATTAATTTCAGTTTTGCATTATCGTTTCAGTATTCTAACATTCACAAACTGCAAGTACTAAATAAAACTAAAAGAGAAAAAAATCTATTCATCCTCAGAGGGTGGATTACTGAATGATAGTGCCGTGTTTTTCGTAATTTGGAAGATTGTGTATCTCAACGAAACTGATTAATCGCAACACCAACGTTTGATAGTTCACTGAGCCTGATTTTTCTTCTGAAAGATAATTATGAATTATAAATTGGATGATATAACATGTAGTAAAAATATTCATGCATCTTGATTAATCAACATTCATTAGCGGTTAATATACTCGTATTTTTGAACATACGTTTATTCAATGCAGTGAGTAGTTTCGTTAACAATATGGATTCTCCAATAAGATGTTGCCTTTTAAAGACTATTTTGTAAAACAGTTCAGAATACATAATGTACAATGAATTTTCCCAACATTTTATAACGACCTTTCTTAGGTATGCTGATTGGTGAAGTCGTGTTTGTACTCTCAACTCCAATCTTCCCTGAGTTAACGCACACATCACTCATCCATTCTGGAGGATGTTCAAGACACTCTCCCCGGCGGATGAAGCTGTGTAGATATCCGGGAGCGGCCACTATGGTACTTACCATGGCTCTCTCACTCCTCCTCACCAATATGACCCATGAGTCCTTAAATTCGGAGGGTAATTTGCTAAATCGCACTAGCGTAGGCCGTGGACCCCACCGCGCTTAGACCGGAATTAGCGGGAAGAGAGACCCATGGTTGCACCTACGTACCGCTCCTCAGTTGGCGTGAGAACATGCGCCCCCCCCCACAATGGTAGGAAGACGGCGCCGAGGAAAGGTACCGCACAGGTAAAATGTGTACTCTGCCTACAACCCATGCAGGTCGGCCTGGAAAGTTGGGATTAGGTTAGAAAGTTAATGCATGGTGAGTGAGAGAGCCCACAGGTAAACACCCACGCCCAGTCACGATTCGAACCCGCAGCCTTTCTGTCCAAGACCGCCACGGCACTTCCGCGACCTCGGACTGCGGGTCTCCCTTAAACGTTTTGTATTTTTTGTTATAAATGAAAACAGAAAAGACAGGCCGACCTGTAAAACATCACAAAATATTCCTGGCAAAAGTTTTCATTCCCTGATAACCCGTTTTCAGTGTCTTGAGAAAACCAAACAGTTTACTAAAAGCGTTCACGAAATCACGCATTCACGCGTAATACGACGCTTTTCACGAAAAAAAATAAACGTATAAAAGTATCCGGAAATCCAAAATGATTAAAATCAACACAGAAAGACTGCTGTAGGACCAAAAGAACTTCATAGGAAAAATTAAGTCAAGACAAAACTTAATGTTTATTTGTATTATGAAATGGTATTAAAGAGACCAACATTCATGAGGACAAGAAACAGCACTCTCTCACAAGTCTTGTGGCAGAGTATGCATCAGTGACATCCTGCCAGATTATTTGACCGAGTTCAGATGAGAAGGACATACCTTCACTAGTCAACTTGAATTAAATTGATTTAAACAACTGAAGAAAAAATCCTCTATAAATCTGAAGCCGCCTCGATTACCGAAAACGACATATTTTGATTTTACTGGCGGCTATCCTTAAGACAGGTTATAAGGATTAAAGGGCATTAGGCTTCCGATTCGTAAATGAAGTAAAACTTCAGCGCTACTTTGACACGTGTCACGAAGGGAACCGTAACGATGAGTGACAACGTAAAACTTTCAATCGTAGACGCGTGAGGTTATGCAATCGCCTGGAGTGGGCATTGAGAACGACAATATTCCTCGCTGTTGGCGAATATCTGAGTAACAATTCTTTGTTGCTCGCTATACTTTGAAGGGTTATCGCATAACATATTTCTACTTTTGTAGAACTTACTCGAATGTTTATCTCATTTTCAGCACTTTGTACTGACTTGTATTGACTTGTCATTAAAGAATCTCGACCAAACGAATCTATATTACTAACTTCGAATAAAGGCGTAAATTGTCAGGAAACTAAAGAGCCTCTAACCAAGAGAGGTATCAGTGGTTTAGTTAGACACCCAAGTACTCGAAAAAAATACTAAAGCAATAAAACAGTTTAGATTTGAACTACAAAATGCAAATATTTATGTTAATACACAATTCATCATATGTGGTGTTTGTCCAAATTTTCATATTCACTGCGTGTTGCAGCGTCATGCGATGAGAAAGAAAGAAAAATGCTTCAGTTTTCACGTGTGTTGTTTAGAAACAACTAAGTTTTGCTGTTCCAGGATCATTTTCTTTTTTTATTAAATCTATTATATATAATAGATTTATATACATTAAACTGATTTAATTTATTATTATAATTTAATGATATAATATATACTTTTTACAATTAAATTATATAAGTACTGGTTTTAAAACGTGCGCTTTATTTCAAAATGCTAGTTTAGTAGTAAATAGAATACGGCAAATTACGTCTTTCGAATTGATTACTGATTCGTTCAACTAGTCTACTATTTCTTCACAAAGTACCTTTCACAACTTTCCTTTTTACACTGAAGCAAACTGGGAATTAAGTCTCGACTACCAGGAGAAACGGATCAGTGGTCGGCGGTTGTAAAAATATGCTACAATAGCACGATGACAAATTGCAGTTGTTGTAGAGTGAGAAGGAAATAATGTATCTTTGACAGATCTTCCAGTCAGAAGAGATTCAGTAAGCGACGAAGACTGAAGACAACACAATGGTCATCCTGTGTTTGTGTTTCTTCTCACGTGCGCTTCCACACGCCAAACTCTTCATTCACGGCTTTATGTTGTCTGCTCTGCAAAACGTACATGACCGTGCACCTCAAGACACGCAGACAGGTTAAAAATGTACATCAATTAATGATACAACTTTGCAACGCGATGTTTTTATTGTCCATCTGGTCACGAAGTAGACTGAGTGCAACATGTACTTTTGAGGGATGAATTATGATTGTGTGGATGTGTGAATTATGTGCTTTTCTGAACCTAATTCGAATCGCGCCTCTTTATAGTCGACTTTAACTTTTTTTTATATTTAAGAGTTAAAATGTGAGTTATGAAAACCTTTTTTTGAATAAAATGAACATGACTTTTCGTTTACAGCGACTAGTTGAAAAACGTGTCAGTACCTGTGGAATATGAGGAGAAAAGTGTAATAAATTCAGATAAATTCTGTTTCATTTTATCGACATTTCTCACCCGATTATGGCTCTTACAATAGCGCAATTATCACAATTCATTTATTAAGCTATGTTATTATCAATTGCCTGAATAATAAGATATAGTAGATGAAATAATTTATGTATAAATAATTGTATGTGTTTAGTTAAGGAAATAAAGTAGTTAATTAGTTTGGAAGCTATAACTGAGCTGAAATTCCTTTTCGAGAAAACGAACAAAAATGTTAAAGGTTTGAAATCTCATCAGATCAGACAGATTTCATTCGGAAAGCTCACAACATACAAAGATCGCTCTGCGGTATTGTTTTTTTTATGGATACTGAGGAATATTGTCGACATGAATCCACAAGGAACATGGCAATGTAATCTTATTTCTCTACATGCGGATGTGGATAATATTATTCTTCTCTGATATCCTAGCATTTCCTACATTTTTATAGACTGTTGGAATGTTTTTTCGGATGTAATTACAATATAACAAGAGAAATTTCATTGAGAATATTACAATAGAGAATGAATTGGAGCATATTATTACTTGTTACAATACCAAGGTCTTGTATTGAGATGATTGTATTTTCGATTTCCACATTTCTTCACAGCATGTGGAGAGGTCCAAAGGAAAAGTTTTCGTGGATTCTTTCATTACAAACTTTTAGTGATTTAAGATGTCTCCCAAACGTCTGTTGATAGGATTCTTTCTTAGATGCTTTCAATTTTTTATTATGGTGTTGAAAGGTGTTGAAAAATCGCTATTATTCTTATAGCTTCACACAGTCCACATTATTCAGAAATTAACTGCAGGGAGATCAGATGCTAGCGCAACGTTGCCAAAATCCTATAAGGAATACAGACCTGATAATGTAATTGAAATGGAAGTTATTGACGTATGGAAAGAGGGTCAGTGAAGGGTCGTTGTGAGTGGCTGACCAGGTCAATGAACGGTATCAGGAAAAGCAACGAGAAGATAATGGGGGGAAAGAAGGGTCCTTGGCCATATGTTGAAGAGGTGCTCCTGTATTTACTTGGAATTTCTCCGTAGATGTTTTTAGTAGCTTAGAGTAAAGCGTAAACAAATCTTACCTAAGGACCTGGGGATTGTAGACAGCTCCGGAACACAATTCCAGTTCCGGGGTCACCAATACTCGTCTCTAGCACTGATAAAAAAAAAACCGCTAAATTCTGTTCTGGGACGGCGTGGTGCCGCGTGGCTTTTGGGCCCTTCGGCCGGCGACTGCCTGCACTGTGCCGGGGGGAGAGCAGGGGGGGGGGGGAGCCGGGCGGGCGCCGCGCCACGCCGCGCCGCGCCGGCCGAGCAGCCATGACCTACTGTCAAGGTGCAGCGCCGCGCGGCGGTGGGGGGGGGGAGGGGGAGGGGGCACGGGTCCGAGGGAGAAGCGGCGCGGCGGCTAGCCACGCGTTCGACGCTCGCGCCCGCCACCGTCCACGAGGACCACGCGGCCTTTCCTGGTACACCACAACCACAAGGTGAAAACACGCAGATTCCAACCTTAAATCGACTCCTCGCATTCGGCATTCGCCGAGCAGCTCGCCCAATCCCGTGCAGCCGATGTGCTCGCTTCCTTTGACGTGACCAAAAAACCGACGCGTGATGGTTAGGGCAAGCACCGAATGTTCGTCGCTCGGCAAAAAGCAACCATCCATACCCAATCACTGCTTGTGATTCGGCGAGCGGTTGCTCGTTCCTCGTCGGATACCGAATGTGTGGAGCCGCCTTATGACGAGTAGCGAGCGACGGCTCGCCGAATCCCAAGTAGTGTGGATGGATGGTTGCTTTTTGCCGAGCGACGAACATTCGGTGCTTGCCCTACCCACCGCATGTCGTTCTTCTGGATACGTCAAAGGAAGCGAACGAGTCCATCAGCTGCTCGGGATTGGGCTCGCTGTTCGGCGAATGTCGAATATGTGGAGCCGGCTTTAGGCCAGAGCATTTAACGCGTCAACTTCTTAGGTCGATTACAATGGGCTCCTGTGTTTACCGCGGTCTCAAGTGATAGCGATCAAGCAACTGGAAGCGACCGCAGACCCTGACCTTCCGCGAACCGAGTGAAAGCACGACCTCCCCCAACCAGGAGCGACGAAGGATGAGACTGGAGCATCCACCCCGACCTCTGGCAAGGCGAGGAGGATAGAGTTCAGCAACACCAAACGCAGGTGGGTAGATTCCTTTCCAACGTACCAGTTTTGTGGTCCGGACCTTCCCGCCTCATTCAGTGACGAGTCTTGTAAGCAGAAAACCCCGCGAGAGGGCTCTTGTACTGGTTCCGAGAAAGCTAGGGCTCCCGCTGGTTGCAGCGGAAAACCAGATGACCTGCGAGTGCAGTTGGCCTCTACGCACACTAGGCAAGCCCCGGCCGCCCCTCCCCTCCCCTCCCCTCCCCTTCCGTCCCTGAGCGACAAGCAACGAATCGAACTGAAGAATCTCGAGAAGCAACCGGATGGGCATCTCGCATAGCAAATACACTGTGAGCACGTCAGCTTTAGTGCGAAACTCTCTTCAATTCTGGGATCTTACAAGACAACTTTTAATTTACCATAACCTCGGTACTCCATGTTTCATTCATGCCTCTATCGTTCTCTTTTTCACCTTTCGAAGGTTTTTCTTTGCATGATTTCCCCACGTAATAATCAATTCTTTCATCATGCCCCTGACATATGTGCTTAATGGCAGGTAAAACTTATATCTTCTGTTATATTCATTTCGTGGTTGTGTCACAATTTCTTTGCCAAGTCGTCCCCTTTAAACTATTTTTTTCTGCATTTCCTCTTCTTGTTTTTTTTTATTTTTCAAGAATCTGCTGTTTCCATCGCGAAGGTTTCCTTACAGTTCTATAACATGGTTGTTTTCGTTCAAACGTAGGCAAGTGGTGTGCCATGTATTAATCCGCGATATACCAATTACATTAAAAATAATAATATTTAACATCGTGTTTTATATAAAATTGATCTTTTCCATCTTTCATAAGGATTGGGTAAGAAGAAAGCCCCAGCAACGCCGGGTAGTTTAGTGCCTAGTAGTGTACATTCCATCCCCTACAATAGAGAACTAATCAGTCAGTTTTAACTTAACTGCTTCGGCTAGTTCGGCACCGAGGTTAATAGAATACGAAACGTTCAAAGTTTCAATGAATTGCGAATAGAACTATTTGCACAGACGCGGCAGTGACGCTTGTGGACGCAAAGAACTTCAGAATTCGCTGTGTTCGATGCCTGAGGTTGTCTTTTGCCGTATAAGACCTGCGGTGACTCTGCAGAACGAGAGCTATTTCTGCAGGTGCGACATCGCTTGGCGGCAGGCTGCGTCTCAAGAAATAAGAGTAGCTGTGATGGCGGCGAAACATCTGTGCCCTGAGAAACAATTAAATCAAACAATAGTGGCCCTACCGCTGAGCAAAATGTTAACGGCTGGGCTTCTGCGCCTTAAGAATGTTAGGTTTATCGACCCTTTTAACTTAGGCTAGAATTTCAGAAGTACGAACCACAAGCCCCGGGTGGGCACACATTTCTCGTAAATTTTCTGTCAATATTTTAAAAATGCATCTCCATAAGTAAAGATCAATGCGATAAGAAATCTCGAGTTTGTTAATAGAAAGGTAGTGAGATTTCAATGGGAAATTCATCTAATTTAGTCATTTAAATTTCAAATTTTATGAACGAGAAGTATGCTTTATATTTTCATTCCGTTTTCTAAAATAACAAAGGGATCTACCTCGAAATGTTCAGAAGCGCTAAAAGTAAGGCGAAGAAATGTAACGATTATGAATATTTCTATTAGCAATTCAAATCTTATTGACAAAAATGGTTTAGGTGGAATTAGTACCATTTAAACAATATGACATAACTTCAATAATTGCTTCATTGACATTGTTACAATGATTACAGTATTTGTTTGGATTTGCTCACAACCTGTTCTGAAACATGGCATCAACACAATCCTCGTACATCTATCAACACGTCTCCTCGTGGCTTAGTCAGAAGGCGCAATTCTATATTTCTATTGTGTGTTGCCTTCGAAAGATGATTGCGATATTTTAAATTGGCGCTGAATAACATTATTATTATTATTATTATTATTATTATTATTATTATTATTATTATTATTATTTTGTTCACACAATGCTGGTTCTCAGGAAGATCTGGTTCTCAAATAACAACGGGTTTTTCGCCAAGTGTATTTAAGAATCTGAATTTAGAATGTTCCGGACAATGCGGCAAATATTTAAGATAACAGACTTCTGCATTAATTTTAAAAGCTTTGGAGAGATATCGAGTTTTTTGAAGGTTTTCTATGACATGTTGTTCTATGAAGCCAGTGCTGGAGATAATTATTGGGCGAATGAATATTTTGTCCTGTTTCCTTTGATATTTGATTTGAGATGCCGGATCGCTCTATCTCCTTATTTTTTCCGAGAATTTTTTTGTGTTCCTGTAAGAAGGGATTGCATCATCAATGAGAGAAGTAGTTTTAGGCATCTTTAGAGATGTCATAATATCTGGCCTAGTGTGTTCTAGAGTCTTGTACGTCAAAATTGTGCGATCGGAATAAATTCTGAGCATTTCATTTTCCAGCACACGTTCACTTTTGTATGTGTAGTAAGGGGTACAATGATAACTAAATTTATGGATATTTGAAATTTGTTGGTGTATAATGGTTATGGCACATTGCGTGATTTGTCTGTGCGAGGGTTGCACATCTGACATGATGTGATATATATTTCCCTCCACACGTTACATTTGCAGCATTTTCAGATATGATATAATAATAATAATAATAATAATAATAATAATAATAATAATAATTATTATTATTATTATTATTATTATTATTAAAAACTGTGAACGAGACATTACACTTTCAGGATAAGGAGGAAAAGTAAGTTTACGCATTAGAATTATAAATAACACAAGAGAGGGGGCGATCAGATGGCGGATATCGCCAAGGCAATAGTGCCGTAGCGGTCTCGGACCAGAAGATCAGGAGTTCGGCTTCCGCTTCGGGCATGGGTGTGTTTGTACATTAGTATCACCGAAAAAAAAGAAACCGTTGGAGTATACCAGATCCATGATACTGTAACAAGGAAACTTGTTACAATATCGTGGATCTGGTAAACTCCAACGGCTTTTTTTCGGTGTATGTGCGTGTGTTGTGCTTTCACGCTGCACTATCATTATTTCATCTTCCATGCACCCAGGGCTGACAACCCTGGGGGATAAATATCGGATATAGCTAAATGCTGATACCATGATAAAATTACATGCATCTGCCAACGAGGTAATGTTACTGAGCCCCAGTAAATGCAAAGTGCAATTCACGCGTGGTCCAATTCGGCCTATTCGGCACATATACGAAAGTCTCGGTAATACGGTATTTCGCGAAATCCGAACCATCTTAGAAAGAAATATCCGTCCTCTAAAAACTGATACCGTGTTATATATGTCAATGTAAATTTAAAATTATCCATTTTAAAATGGACGTAAATACTATTCTGGTTTCTTTACATTTCTGTTAAATTGTGTTTCGCCTTGGTATAAAGTATGCTCATACCCATCTAGTAGAATAATTGAAGCTCAATTGCATGTCAAAATCTACATCAGTGAACCGGCGTGTGATTCCAACATTAATATGTCAAGGTTCTCCAAGGAAACGAAAGAATGGCTGCGGGGACAAGTCTCCTTAGGCGACTCAGATGCCCATGTATGGCCAAGGCCTGCAGCAATGGTTTTTGCTGGGCGATACGTGGCCAGAATAACGAGTACCATTATCATATCTCTTTCAGTTCGACTTGGACATTTGCTGCTGGTGAATTGATGCAGCTCGCTTCTTGCGCTCTCAGTGCGGGATAAAATGCGCAGGTCGAGAGCCAGTGACAGAAATCTAACCGTGAGACCAATGCCTTAGGAGCCGAATGCCATTGACCTCAATGACCTTGAAAATATGAATAACGAGAGCTACAGCCACTCGGCTCTGTGTGTCATTTGAAGAAACATACCGCCCGAGCCGCTTCGCATTAAAGAAACAACGGGCATGCGAGACAGGTCAACAACACTTTCTTCTCTGAGGAATGTCTACGAGATGTAGGAAGCGAGAAAGGACGCGGTTCCCGGCCCGGTGCTGCCATACCACTTCGACAGTGACCTGGAACCGCTCCACCTCTGCTCTAGAGTGCCCTTCGAGACACTTGCATCGTCTGACCCAACTATACGGCACCCAACATACATTACAACGTGGAGCCTCCCAGATTACGGGGTTTCGGGGCGCAGACCATGACTACCGAACGCTACCGCTGCAGATAATTCCACTCCGAAGCCCCGCTGCCAGCGCAGCCTGCCGCTGCGCCCACGAGGCAGGCAGGCCCTTGTGCGCACGTGCGCGCGGGCCCTCGGCGCTTGCGCAGATGGCCGGCCCCGCAAAGCGCCGTACCGCGCCGCGCCGCATGCAAACGCAGCCGTGGACAATGCGCAAAATACTTGAATTGGTTCCAGAATGTGTCGTTCCTCCGCGAGTGAACCGCCCCCGGACCGCCCCGCGCCGCTGCCTGCCGCCGCCGCCGCCGTCCGTTCGCCGAATCGCTCCTTATAAAGAGCGCCAAGGCCCTCTCCCGCGCCCGCCGCCGCCGCCGCCGCCGGCGGTGGCCACCGCGGCGGAGGTAGAGGTGGAGGAGGAGGAGGTGGTTGCGGCGGTGGCGCCGACCGCGGTCTCTGCTGCCGGAGGATACGGCGTTGGGCACCGCGTTAATGGAGGCGGAGATGGTCGATATGAAGCGTCAAAAATTCCCGTCAAATATTAAAGTTAAGATAAATCTACATTGTAACACTTGTCAGAAAGCTTAACAATAGTTTAAGTAAAGAGCACCCCTTACATCACAGTTTAGCATTTCCCACTTTAGTCATTTTGTTTCCCCGACGCTTCGTTTCTACGTGATCTGGGGATGTAGGAAGAGCATTTGAGGAGCGGAGGACACAGTGTTGGACTCGGGGAAAACGGAGTGATGACGATGCAAAATTGTTGAGGGAGAGTACACTGGACACTTGTTAATATTAAGAAACAAATATTCCTTAACATTCTTAAATAAACCTTTATTGATCTTCATGACGAGTGTTACGTCATCAATTTAAATTACACTTTATTGTCAGTTAGAATTATCAGTCGAAGTTTATATTCGGCATTCGGAACGAATATTGTACTTTTCCACGACTTCAGAAAAAGAATCTCCATATTCCCTTGGAAGTTTCTAAGTATTTCTGAAATTGGTTCCAAGAATCTTAGATCATCAGATGAGATGTTTTCTTAAATAATTAAAGGGATGAGAGAATTGCACGTCAGATTTTTGATTTGGGTTGATGGCGTACTGTAACCAAACCTTTCCCCAAAGCGGTAAAACAAGAAACTTATTTTCTTAGTTATAACCTTCGATCTTAAATCCTAGTTACGATCATAGGCCACATCAAACCGCAAGCGTCCGTTTCGTAGATTAGACGTGCACAGATTCAAAACGCGGTTGTGGGTTTGCTGAAAGTCAAAACGTTAGACAAACCTTTATAAAGACAGTTGAAATGAAGATTCCTGGCAATTGCTAACTGCTGGCACATCAAACTGGTGAAACTTCTCTGTATATAACATACGGTTTACACATTCCATATCATATTAATCTGATTTTAAATTAGGTCTGCGACAAGTTTAAATCTATATTGCGTCAAGATCTAGTAAAGACAAATTAAGATGTTTTTGTGCAGGAAAAGCAAACTTCCACCTCCATATGCGTCTCAGTTCTCAAAGAATTTTACAAAGAACTTAACGCTATAATAATTTATTTATAGCCTAACTGCACAAAAGGGATTATTATTATAATTTTCGCCATGGGTGCCCAGAGTTTCTTTAGTCCCAAGTAAAATATTTAATTAGCTTCGTTGAACAAGTTGTTTGGGAGCACTACTGAGCAAAATAGGTAAACCTCCCAATATCATTGGCAAAAGCAATAAGTAAGTGTCTTGTAAGTTTTGAAGACTTATTAAGATGCGACAATCTCAATACAAGATTTTCAAGTTATTTTAATTTATTTAACAGGAGATGCGCTTTTGAGGATGTTCAATTAGTTTTCAAAAAATGACTGTGTGGAGCTGAAAATATATTAATGAGAATGAAAGTTCTATAATATGTGACGGTTTTGATGAGGCTGTGATTATACCGATATCAAAATGTGCACTGTGCATGACACATAAATGAAATACCGCCTGGATAGACGAGGGCGCTAAGGCTGGCGAGCCGTAGCTGTCTCGTGCCTGAAGGGGCACGAGTTCGAATCCCGCTCGGGGAATGGATGTTTGTTTGTGTATGTGTGTGTGTCCGTATACCTTCACCGTTACCCCCAATGTTACTTACTGTGGTCTCTATATGACCTTAGTAGTTGAAAAGCTACGCTATACGACCTTAAATAAGTAAAAAAATAAATCAATTAAAAAATGAAATGTTCTGCATATTCTTGTAGTTAAGAAATGCGTGTTTTTATAATGAAGCAAAACACACAAAAAAAACATGTTAAATTTATTATATTGGCGTTTGCGAGACATCATCTGGCTACGATGATTTATTAAAAACATTGTGTATAGAAGCAATATACGAATAATAAACATAAAAGAGCTCAGCGTGTTTTATTTATGCTTATTTCTAACTTTTCTTAAGAGATTCATTACTTGTTCAGAGATAGGCATACGTTTGGGGAACATAAACTCGTATCTCTGTAGTGTCTTGGTGTTTTAACTTTCTTTTAATTAAGAATGAACGAACAACGTTGCGCGGAGGTCAGCTGATTCGGGCGCAGTGGATTCCGTGATGTGCGCACAATCAGTCGGAAAGCGGGCACTGCCTCACCTGAGATGTCGGACATCATGGTCTTGACGTTGCCCAGCTCCTCCCAGAGGCGCTGCATGTCGTTGGGCGGCGGCAGCGCGTTCTCCACGGCGCCCGCCCCCGCCGCCGCCGCCCGCCCCGGCGCCAGCGCCGCCAGCGCCGCCGCCGCCGCCACCACCAGCGCCAGCGCCCGCCGCCCCTGCTGGAGCAACACAGCGCACGTCAGCACTTCTGCCGACAGAACAAGTGCTATTCGCACGGGTGCATGGGGTATTGCCGATTAATTACCAATGCGCGAATAAATTGAATAAAATTGAATGATACTTTTCCACGATTTAAATTACATTCGACTCCGGTTGTAGTGAACTCGGATACAGTGATCTCTCGGTTATAGTGAACTTAAATCAGTGTGCCTGTTTCACTTACGTTACAAACAAACATACGAAGATTCGGTTATCTTGAACCTGAATCTCGGTTATAGTGAACCTCAGATATAGGAAATACAAATACTTGGAAATTAATTCCCTCCTGGAAAAGCATATATTTCGTCAGGGTCATACATTCTTACACTAGGCAGCTTGAGAAAATATCGGCCAAAGGTCATAATCAAAGAAGTCTCCCCTGAGGTGAAGCGACCTCGAGATAGGGACCTTACTGATGACTGAGAGCGTAGGCTTCCGCGGCCGGAGTCAGTATTTACTTGGCTGTCCGGGTGACGCAGCGTCCATAGCGAAGGTGCCTACGTTTCGGTCGCCATTCTGCGACCTTCCTCAGGGTGCGGCGTTACCCGGACAGCCTAGTAAATTACTGACGACCTCTTGCCAGTCAATTTCTAGCCTGAAGTTACGTGATTACGATTACGATTACGATTCCGCGGGTCAAAGCGCGTTGTCTTCTACGTAGGCGACAGAATGCTCGCGACTGCCACAGCCCGATACCCGCCGTGCCGCGCGGAAAAGCGATCAGTTTCATTAGCCGCTTGCGCCTTGCTGCTACCGAAAGGATCTCGTATGCTATTAAGCGAATAAAAGAGCTTTCCAGAAGTGGGGCTTCCAACAGTACTCGAAGCATTGAAGGGTGCCAAGACTGCCTTTTGATACTTCGAGGCAGAGGACAATGCAAGATCAAGTATGGCGAAAACATGAACTCTGGAGAAGGATCGACAGAAATTCGTAATGAAATATGTACGAAGCAAACAATTGAAAATTATTGATTTTTTATAGAACAAATAAAGATATTGAAATGTTCAGTTCGTGCTGTTAATGTATTTTCTATATATTTACATATTTCAATAAAATCAATCATTGTGGAGACATTATATTCAATTTTGACATCCTCGGTTATAGTGAACTTCTGATATAATGAACCAAAAATGTTAGATCTCAGAAGTTCACTATAATCAGAGTTCACTAATAGTCCAATAGTTTCAGAATGCGCCAAAATGTATAAGGAAACGCTTTGAGTGCACGTCGCCTGTCTAATGTAGTGCTTGAGTGACCAGTAGATGTGGTAAAACAATAGGACAAGCAATGCGATAATGCTTTTAAGATACACCTCTCTGTTTGTGTCCTACCTGATGTAGTATTATCAAAAGGTATTGTTTTTAATTTTAGAGTGAAAAAATCACCCTGATTTCATGTAAACAGCGGTGGTATGCTTTTGAACCGATAGCTATGAAGACGCGATATAAATGCGACATATGACGGGCCTCTTTCTTAAAGTATGCCAGACTTTTACTATTCAAAGACATATGTTACGAACCCAGAAATGTATATTTACTCTAGTAATAAATACTAAAGTTCAACGTACAACTCTTGAATACGTCAGAAACCATACCTTCCTCGAAAAGTCCTTGCTACTTGAAAATATCGTACCTCTATTAGAAAGAACACGCTTCGACCATGACATATCACTTTGTGCACTTGTTGTGATCTCAATCAACATTTCAGGTCACGTACGCTGCACCATAATTTTGACTATAGACTAGGTCCCAAAATATAAATCTTTCTTGGTACTTTTCAAATATACCTTCGCTCATTCAAATCACCAAGTCACAAATCACAAGATACTGAATAAAGCATTTTTGTATTGTTTTTGGCTTAATTTGTAAACGTCCTTTTACCCAGTATAGTTTCCGTGCAGATTCTCGTACAGAAACTACAAGACCCCAAACTAAAAATATTAAGTCCAAAAGTCGTGTTTACACGGTCTGCACGTCTTCTGTTCGAGTTGCCACAAGACTCCGCCAGGCGTTCTGCCGGAACACAAAATAATTGCCAAATTTCGCCGTCAGAGTACATTGAATTTGGCATTTGTGTACGTGCGTTCTGACCATTAATGTTAATGAAAAATAGATATAAAAATGGAAAGACCGTTATAGTTGTCGCTACAAGCATGGTTGTGACTGCGAAGGCTTTAGCGGGTACGCAGAAAAGGAACGTTTTGAATGGAGGAAGTCGTGGCCACAGAAGTGACATTCAGTTACCTCACATTAGCATAAGGCAGTGAAATAAACTCACCAGATAATCCGAGAACTCGAATCAGCGTAAACACTTTTGAGCATGTTCAATTTTTTTTCATGTAGGCAACGTAGTTTGATTGCAGCCCCTCTAGCGGCAGAATCGTTTACTAGCGGAAACCATCCATCCTTTTTAATTTTGTGGTTAGGTTAGATGCAATTCGTGTGATTTTGCGTTTTGGCGTGACGGATTCGAGTTCTCGGACTTTCTGGTGAGTTTATTTTACTGCCCTTTGCAAATGTAACGATTCCGTAGCCAAGGTTTCCTCCATTCGGAGCGTTTTTTCAGCGTATCCAATGAAGCCTTTGCAGACCGCATTTAAGCATTTCTTCGGAAGCAATTATTAACGAAATGAGTGTAGAAAAGGAGCTTCACGAAGGTTAATTAACGGGAGTCCCACGTATTCAATTCGCCCGTTTGGTACAGGTTGTGAGGACATGTTGAATCTCATATCACTTTACATTGCTTATTAAAATCATTGCTGGCCCTCTCCAAAGAAAAGAGCAAAAGAGAGATTAAAATTTCACAAACAATTGAAAATGTGGATGGATTGTTGTCAACATGCCTCCGCGCATCAATGGACCAGAAGCGATTCAAATGACTTGAGACTGAAATGAGCATCTTCGCGCTCCCAAAGGAAGTCCCAAACAACACGAACTGCGAAATGCAACTTTTCTCTATAAACTGCTCGCTGGCAGTTTTTTAGGCGATATTGAAGCAAAATAGAAATGTCATAAATTTAATCTAGAAGTTCTCATTGTGCTGGAAACCTTTTAATTATTCTTAACTATCTTCGTAACGATTTTACATCGCCAAAGCGGTGTCCTTCTAATAGGTTTTTAATTTCCGAAAACACTTCTTTGGCAGTTCTTATTTTGGCTTGCTGATCTATTAGGAAAATTATCAATATAAAAATAATAATAAGTAATTAACTCAATATTTTTTTTTGCATGTGTCTTTTTTATGTTTGTGTCCTGTTAGGTTTACAGCTTCATGAAACTGAGTCCTAATGAACACATCACGAAAGCAATACTTTGTAACACGAGTTAAGACATTTCATTATCATAATGTCTCAGGTATTTTGACGAAAACGCATATTTGGTACGATTGTATAATGTAATAAAACAAACATTATTTGATTAATATTATGACAATACCGAAGTGGCTCAGTGTGTAGCGCACTGGCTTCGCTGTCGGAAGGCCCGCGTTCGATCCCCGAGTCGACCAACCTGACCGGGATTTTTCGTGGTTTCTCCTGGTCAAAAGGCGAATGTTAGGATGGATAAAAATGCCACGATCACCTCCCCCCCACCTGCCACCTCCCATCATCATCCTAATCCTTTCACCCCTCGCCATCCCCCTATCACTTCATTCAGCATGCTAAAGACAGGAGGCCCTTGCCCTTAATGGGATCATAGTTGGCTAATAATAATAATAATAATAATAATAATAATAATAATAATAATAGTATTAATATAAAAATGACACATTACACACTACAATGTTGTTTCAATTGGAAAAGTAGAGTTCCAGATTAATGAAAGTGGCTAATATCTAAAAGTAATTCAGCCAAATTTCATTCAAGATCAATCGATCCCAGAAGAAAGAAGAACATTTACCTGTCAATCTGTTTCGAACAATGTTTGCTAAATATAAAGCTTTCTTAGCTAAAAAACCGATAAAGACGTAAATCGCGTCATCAAAAACAGTAGCTTTAATTGCATATCGCAACACAATTTAATTATTAGTAACAAATTGATGGATTACTGAATGCTTCACTGATTTACATTGATCGGTATAAATGAGATATTAAAGATATGTGAAATATTTCTAAAAACATAAAATCTCCGTTCAAGTTCCATGTGTAGTTTATTCAGTCGGATTTCGCAAGCTTCTCTTTCTAGCTGGCGTGTTCAAACACAAGTTCTGGAACGCAGTTAATCATTTGCTTAATACAATCGCTTGTGGCCTCGGAGGCGCCTCAGGACATGAGGTAATTACTTTCAGCGAAAAAAACCATAAACTGCAAAACCAGAGGAATTGAACTGAAGACCTGAACGCGAGGATGCGAGAGAGAGAGAGAGAGAGAGAGAGAGAGAGAGAGAGAGAGAATGAGCGATAAAGACAGGCAGAAAGAGGTCGGGAGGTATGCGAATGAAGCTAAAGACGAAGTACGAGAGAGAGAAAGAGAGTGAGAGAGAGATGGAAAGAAGAAGAGAGAGATAGGCGAGAGAGAGAAGAGAGCGATAGAAGACAGAAAGATAGAAGAGAGAGAAGAAAGAGAGAGAGATAGAAGGAAGAGAGGGAGATAGAAGAAAGAAAGAGAGATAGAAGAAAGAGAGAGATAGAGAAAGAGATAGAGAGAAAGAGAGAGATAGAAGAAAGAGAGAAGAGAGAGCAAAAAGCCCGAGAGAGGAAAATTCCTTGTTCCAGAGAGACACTAGGAGGGACGAGTTCAACGTCTGGGCAGGACAGGACAGCATGTGTTGCGCTAATGAGGCTCTTCATCCGCGCAATATGCGCCTTCGTGTGAAGATGCGCGTGCCGTGGGGAGGGCTGGGGCCGGGGCGGCTGGGCGGGGCAGGTGCGGACGCAGGATTCCGCCGCGAGGGCATCTCGCAACGTTAGACGCGAACTCCACTCTACTCAACAAACAGACGGTCTGCGCACCAGCCCCTCATGTGTGAATCGTTGGGAAGCGCAAGTTTTTGAGCTGTTCAAATTGAACTAATGTGTGCGTGTATGTATATATATAGAGAAAGAGAGAGATAGAAGAAAGAGAGGAGAGAGAGCAAAAAGCCCGAGAGAGGAAAATACCTTGTTCCAGATATATATATATATATATATATATATATATATATATATATATATATATATATATTCATTAGTTCAATTTAAACAGCTCAAAAACTTGCGCTTCCCAACAAATATATATATTTTATATAATATATATTATATATATTGTTGCTTAAGTTCGAAATATTGATAGAATTAAGAGATGTCGGATAATTCGCACCTTGACCAGACGGAGTGGTTAAAAAAACTGTCAATGACAATGAACGGATAATTTTGGACTTCATTAGGCTAATACTACGAGGCGTCTCGCGTGTTCGCAATAAATATTTTGGCATGAAATGCGTTGAAAAATTGTATTGGGATAAAGATCGGAACTTCGGTGTCAAATAGAAAAATAGCGAAGCGTCAACTAATGAGATTTAGGTCCGTTAGGTGTCATCGTGTAAATAGAAATTTAAGGCTGTCATAGTGGAACTATCGACCACTCACCGTGTCTCCCACTAGCCTTAGAAATTTGTTCACCAGCTCTCTGATCCCCGTTAATTACATGTTATCTGCCCTTCGCGCAATAACATACTTCTCTTACCTTAGTCCATTCATGTTTGCTAATGTCAACTTTATCCAGTGAAACTCTGAAGAATGAATTGAAGCTATTCCCATTTTGGATTTTATCCACGTCATTCTGAATTATATGAATATTAAGAGATTAGTTCAGTCATTAGCCAATTTCGGACTTTTGCCGTAACAAACATTCAAAAAAATCCATGTTTTTAAATTTTACAATATGATCAATTTTTAATCAAGAGGACCCAATCTTGGTGTGCAGGATGGGCGTCAGCCTCAGTCCAGTGCCATCGGCATGACATATCTGGCTTGAGTTTTGAAAGACGACCCAGTCCCTTGAGGGTACACAATCTGTCTCTTCTCAAAACCGATCAATTGGTTGAAAGAAGCTGAGGTATTAAGTTGGGTGAAAGTTGAGGTATTAAGTTGTACGTTGGCAGAAAACATTACTGTAAGTACGTAGCATCTGGTGCGGAGCATCAAACAGGCAGAGAAACTTGCTGAAAGTGCGTATGTTTTTGAATGCTTCTGCAGACGAGCCATAAAAGTATATTAATCTATATTTCTCGAATGAAGAATACTTTTCAACGATTTACTTAGTATTTATACATCCCTTATCATTAGATCAAAATTGGTATTGTTCTTTGAATTTCTGAAGATTTCACAATTGAATTTAATAATTTGACCAACGAACACTATTTGTGAAAGAAACGAACACGAAAGGTAAAATAAATGTTTGCTCTAAGCTGCTGCATAATGCCCGTGAACGTTTTGAAAGTCGTTCCTGATCTAATTAATCATTAGAAAGATTGTAAAGATCACTCAAAATACATATTTCTGGTGATCGTTTTTCACTAGCAAGATGACTATTAATATGCATTACAGTTGCAATAAAATAAAAATAATGTATACTACATTTTAAACTTAAAATTTAAACTCTAGAAAATCTAAAATAAATTTTCAAAATTAAGTGAATTTGTGAAGTGCACTTTTCAATTTTCGTCACCAAAATTTTCATACACTGTCAAAACGTTTGAATTCGTTTTTATTGTATCATTTTTTATGGGGCATTGACCTCATTCTTAATTTGCTCGAGCAATATTCCACTCCGAGCCGAAAACTATCAACGGCAACATTTAACAAAAACACTAGAGACAAGAGTAACCTCAGTAACTTTGTCAAGAATCTCGTTTGTCCTTAGACCAGCACAGGAGCAACTTGCAAAACTGGCCAATAAATTCTCTCTCGTCAGTCCATTCCCCGAAACAAAACGTGAAAAAAGGCGTGGAAAGGTTCTCGTTCTAAACAATGCGTTGCCCTCGCAAGGCGTTTGTTTTTTCTTCGGAGGCGCCCCGAGAGCCGACCGACATAAAGAGCTTCTTTTCTCGAGGCCTCAAATGAGTTTCTGAGAAGAGCTCGCGAAATTACCTGCCAGCTCGCACAGATATACGAAAGAAAATCTTTAGAGTGGCAGACACCTTAAACACAGTGTATAACGTTTCACTCGCCTAAACAAAGAGAAAACAGCATCATACTTTTCCTTAAAAATATTAATTCAGGGGATTGAATTCCAGACAACAATATAATTTAAAAGAATTGGGACGAAATTGCTAGAAAAAAATCATTTGTTAATTAAGGTCAAAGTTACAAGCTTCGAGGAACCGTATTTGAATTTTGTTCTTTGGATTGTGGAAAACGGAGTAGCTAATTGAAATGGGTTCACTGACCGCGAATAATTTCAAAACATACTTTACACGTGTAAATATTGTGACAATCTTGAACATGTTTATTCCTCTTTTATAATAGGTCGCAATAAAATAAGTATTATTTTCTTTAATACTCTGCTGCACAAAAGACTCAATTATTACAACAGAAATGCGTCTTAATTTTTGTAAATTCTTGATAATACATTGAATATCATTATGCAGTTTGTAGTCTCCAGAGTTTTGAAATCCCTCACTTCAGCCAAGGGGACGCACTGCATTTGCGGTAGCCCTATCTCTCCCGCTCTCTTGGGACCGTTCTGGAGCCCGTTTCTTCTGGTGACGGAGGCGCCGCCGACGCATGGCTAGGCGTCTGCTGGCCTGCCACCAGCGCTCCATGCGATCTCGTCTGAGCGCTGCCTGAACCCCCGTCCAATACAACATCCAACGTCCAGTCACGTCTTTTTGTAGGGACACTACAGAGAAGAAAGAGACTTGGAGTAGAAAATGGATGAGCAAGATATGCAAATGAATTAATAAATAAATTGTTTCGTCGGCCCCGTGGCGCAGACGGTTGCGGCAGCCGTCGTCTGTGCCGAGGAGGCTGCAGGTTCGAGTCCTGCGTAGACACGGTCGTATTTGTGATTGTCCCTTCACCCCTCATCATCAACCTATCATCTCATAATTCACACTTCAAGGCGTAACAACCTTGTTGTTGTAATCCAAGGATACAGCTGAAAAGCTGATCCTGGAAGAATTACACACGTTGGTCGTGTAGCGTGGTCAGTAATGGCCTATACGCCAATAATAATAATAATAATAATAATAATAATAATAATAATAATAATAAATTATTTCGAAATGGTTACGATTTACTTCTGTTCAAAACAATGTTCAATAGTGTTTCCAATTAGTAGGTTCAAAACTTAATGATTTGTCGGTATTTAGATTATTCACTAAAGAAGGCTTGTGCGCCTTTTTGGCTGATCCACGCACTGAGGATGAACGAGGGAGAACGACACACTAATAACAAAAGAACTAACCAGTAAAGAGTGTAAATCTCGTGGCTGCTCTCGTATCTAGTTTTATGGATCTGAAACGCGCCATATTCGTCAATTGGTTTCCAACTTCACTCTGCAGAATTTAAATTGCGACTGTGTGTGTGGACGGAGAGAACACGCAAGGACTGATCGGGCCCAATGACATTAGTTCACAGAGTGGAATCGGAGGTCACAGAGTCCACATGGCCCAAGCGGCAAGCTAAATGAAGTTAATAACCCACTGCCTATTAGAATTGCAGAATCGAATTCAAAATGAATGTTTGGCAAACTCATTTGAATCGCTAGTTACACGCGTCGGTATACAGTTATGTCAGTCAATAAATGCATTTTGGAGGCGGTAATGATGAAATGTTCCAAAACAGGAAAGAGAGAAAGCAAAATTCACTTGTATGGTAAGACCTTCTTTCAGTAGATCCAAAGCATTCACGAATTTACGATTATTAACAAAAACATCAATTGCTTTGAAATTGCTTCATGGCGCAATGCGTTTTGAATGGAAAATTTCAAGCGCGAAGACGCAATATTTACTCTGAATCAGTACAGCAAGCATTTGGAATGCCAGTTTCTTTTACTTTCTCGCCATACTTGCCTAGAAAAGAAAAAGTATTGTAAAGCTGCCGCAAAATCAGCGATTTTCCAACAAGAAACTGGTATGGTGGGCCGTGTTATCCACAAAGTGGAAAACTCTTGTTCTTAATGTAGTAAACTACTTTCTCTAACACATAGTGTAGTCACAATCCATGTTTTGTGAGTATTTGGTTCTGAAAAACTGATTGAGGGTAAAACGTCAGTCAGTGATCGACGCTAGCGAAAACGTCCAGAAGATTTTCCCCAAAATTGATATTCCTCCATCGATCTGGGGGAATTCGAGGTCCTGAGATTTTTAAACGGACATTTTGATTTTTTGGTGTACTACTCTATAATGAACATTTTCAATTGCTTTTCAAAAATCTCTAAATGTTTTGATTACGCCTTTTCCTAAGCAAGGCTTAAAATTCGCGCAGGTCTTTTTCTCGCTGCCAAAGTTAGAAATAATTCAAGTAAGTGTGTGCTATAGTAGAACCTCTAGTTTTCATCGGGAATCCTTTTGGGATTAACCTGATTACGTAAGTGACCTTCGAAACTGATTCCATCGGCCCCCTTGACAATTTGTTTTCTCGCTCGATTCTCTCTGCTCTCCATCATTATCCTTTGCATTCAATGTTATCTTGAGTAAAATCTTAATACATCTTAACTCACCTGCTCTCAAGCAACTGAGAAGGAAAATATTATCTAACATGTTTTCTATGCTAAGACTCCATTGAGAAAATTGAGAAAAACTCAAATCTAGCCGAGATAATAAACTTGTGTGAAAGTATTCACAAACAATAATTTGAAGTGAACGAATTAAAAGAGTATTTAATGTCCAGTTATTACAATGATCGATGTAAATAAACATTTCGATATATCTGATAAAATCATTAATAATATTATGTACTAAATATTATTGAAGAATAGAAAAAAAAATTGTCGTATTGAACATTGTAAATAAAACATGATTATATTTTAATAAATTAAAGCAAAGTGTGATATTTGTGAAGTGGTCACCTGAACAAACTTATGTTGTAATGGACCTAGACATTAAGAGTGGCACCATTTATCATGGTCATACAATTAGAAACTCGACTGTAGAAAGCAGCCTCCTTTTTGTGCAAAAGGGGTGCGAATGCAATGATTTATGGCTGGAGTTAGCAGTTGACCGAACAGATTTTTCAATTACTCTATCTCGAGCGATATCGCGTGTGTGAAAAACAAGACGCGTCCGGGGCACGGGCGACCGGGTGAGAGGTCGGCGCGGGTCGCGCTGAACGTCTGGTAAGAGGAAGAATGGAAATAGAAGTGACGTAAGGAAGCCGTTCGGTTGGCCTTCTGCGATACGGTTTCTTGTTTATATAAATGGCAGAGCGATTTGCTCTGTAGGAGCAGACGCTTCAAATGCGTGTGCCACTGTCATGTTCGTTCGATCTCAACCAAATGGGCACTTCCTTTCCTACTTGCTCTAGTGCTCTACCTTGGGGGATGGACCATTTGAGAATGGAAGATGAGTCTTTTGTCCGGCCCCAGGAATGAAAGTAGGGGGCAGGATGGGGAAGGAAGATCAGGTGGCTGTTCATTGTCTAAAGTAGTGCTCCCGCATCCGCCGGAAATGGACACGATCGATACGAGCACCTAATCTCTAAAATGTTAATCTAGACAATGTCAGGTCCCGGCCCAGATATTTACTTTGTGCTCAAAATCCTCTCACTGCCGGGACTTGAAACTAGAAACTTCTAGCCTCTGAAGATACCGAATGCCCTCTAAAGGTATATTATTCGAAGGGGAGGAGGCGACTTTCCAGCGACACGAAAAACTAATTTCAAAACACATTTGCAAAATTGAAGCACGAAAAGTACGTAAATACATCGAACCATTTTGAATAGCTTCCAATTCAACACGCTCAAGCAGACTGACTAACTTGAAACGTCTTCCTCAACGTTTTCAGAACTATTTAGTCTGAAGGGATCAGCTATGGTAAATGACGAATCAGACATATTTTCACTCCGATCTTTTATAGGGATTTTATTGAATGTGACGTTAAAACGAAATTTCAGTAGGAAATGGTAATAATTAATAACAAAAAACTATAATTCTATTTCTATGTAACAATTTTAGCATTATTTTTAATTTCAAATGAAAAATCTAAGGAAATGAAATGTAATGAAAACGCATGAGAAAATATTTTCTGTAACCCTTACTTCTTCACTACTCTGACTTCGTTGGCATTTGTGTTTTTGCTACTCTCTCTTTAATATTTTTCTTTTGTTTGGTGCCTTAATCACCTAATATTTGCTTACGTTTCCACCCTACACCACATTGATTAGCTCGACATACAAAGTTTACAAAACGCCTTGATTTTCCATTGACGTCGCGGACATTTTCTCTTGATATATTCTAGTCGCCAACTTTACGCGGCGACGGTGCCACTCTTCTGTACGACTGTAGGTTCGAATCGGGGATAAGTCGTGGATGTTTGCACTTAGTGATTCCGATGTAGACAAAGGGAAACCGGCTTATATCACATCATTTCGTAATTGGCCAAAACATTACTAAAACAAGAAGAAGATGAAGAAGAAGAAGATGTAGAAGAAGAAGAAGAAGGAGGAGGAGAAGAAGAAGGAGGAGAAGAAGAAGGAGAAGAAGAAGGAGAAGAAGAAGAATGAGAAGAAGAAGAAATAAGAAGAAGAAATACGAAGAAGAAGAAATAATAATAATAATAATAATAATAATAATAATAATAATAATAAGAAGAAGAAGAAGAAGAAGAAGACGAAGAAGAAGAAGAATAAGAAATAAGAAGAAGAAGAAATAAGAAAAAAAAGAAGAAGAAGAAATAAGAAGAATAAGAAATAAGAAGAATAAGAAATAAGAAGAAGAAGAAATAAGAAGAAAAAAGAAGAAGAAGAAGAAAAAAGAAGAAGAAGAAGAAGAAGAAGAAGTAGAAGAAGAAGAAGAAGAAGGTACTCGTCGGCAGGCCGTGTGAGGCGAGAGGCGGGCCTCTTCATCCTCTACGCCTCCGACTGCGGGTCGCCAGGGAGCGTCCGGCGGAGGGGGCATCGGGGATGACGGCGGCGGAGACGGCAACACAAAGCGGCGGCCGCGGAGGTAACGGCGGCGGCGGCGGCGACGGAGGTGTCGGCGCTGCGGTGTCGGCGCCTGCCTCGAGATGGGCGATCTGACCCAGATCCGCGCGCGCTGCAACCTGTGGCTCGGGGCGGGGCGGGGAGGGGGCGAGCCGCTCGCGGTCCGGCGTCCAGCAGCCTGCGCGGCGCTGCATTCCTTCGGCAGCCCGGGAGGAACAAGCGCTCGGGGCGGGCGCAACGACGTGCGGCTATTTGCTCGCCTCGGCACGTCGCGCCGCGCCGCGCCACTAGCGGAACTAGCAAGCTCGCAATTCACCAGGTGCCTCCGCAGAGGAATGCTCCTGATACAGCGGCGCGGAATTTGCTTGCGTGCTGCGCTGCGAGACACCTTGCTAAGCAGGAATAAACATAGATACACTTTTAAGAAAGAGACACTGAGTTCGTTGAACGAAATACTCACTGGTACCTTATCTGCAGTTATGGATTTATTGTACTCGTACTCTTTTCAAGTTTGACTATCAATAAATATTGAAATATGAAAGAGGTAAGGTTCGAATTATGGCAATGGTCAAATTATTTGAAACTGAAGGATAATAATTCACTAGGAATTCGCATAAGAGGCAGATCCGACAGCTGTAATTTTGTCGATTTTTTCGGGAACAAAATATAACACACCATTTTCTGGAATTTAAAGTACAGTAAATTATGTATTTCATCAGCCAAAATCAAGTGAGAATATATGGACATTCATATTTGCAGTATAAATATGGTAATTTCCAATATTACACAATATCATCTTTTAAAATTAAAAGAAACTCGTAAAACTCTTTAAATGTATCTGTAGGAATTTTAATTTAACCTGCACATCGAAGGTAGCACAACACGCATTGTACCAACGTTGGCTTTATAGGCGGCGAGCGCTTTATGAAAAACCGAAAAGCGATTGGCGTGTCCGTTGCCGCAAACTGAATTTTTACAAGTCCGTACCAATCAGGGCGGACGGTGCCGCATGCCGGCGTACCGGCGTTTTGTCCGATATATTGAAAAATTTACTTTTTACAGACGCACCCAGATCGCAAATTTGGACGCTGGGACTGACAGCCTCTTGACCTCATGGCCGCCATAACAGAGCGGCGTGTGCGAGAGCGTCGCGGTGCGAGCTCTCTTACGTAGTCATAAACTCGGGGGGGGGGGGGGGGCATTTTGATCACGTACTTTGGCAGCTGTTTGTGGCAATGTATTTGCGTCAATAAAGAACATGGTGGAGTTTTACCTTGGGTCGCTATGCCGCATTCTTAAGGCCCATTCACAATGCAAACATAAACATAAGCATGGCGTTAACATAAAAGTTAGGTTTACGTCCATTAGCGGATTCATTCACAGGGCTTATGCTCAAGTAAGACATAAGAAATGAACCAATGACAGAGCGGTAACTCAATATCGAGAATCGAAATTGGAGCGAAGTCGATAGAAGAACTAACGCCATATGCCATGGATACAGTCGATACCTTGAAATCGATTCTCACTTTCAACTTATCGTAAACCAGAATGTCTTAGAGCCAATAGAAACTCTTATTTTGTTTCCGTTGATGTTAGGCATTGTGAATACTTGTCGCTTATGTTAATGTTTATGTCTATGCGCTATGCTTAGGTTTACGTTTGCATTGTGAATGGGCCTTCAGGGCATCCCCTCACCATTATTCGGCACTGCCGTTTCAGACATAAGAAAAGACGACAGTTCCCTAGTAGCTTGGCGTGAAATCAGTTATAGCGCCCACTTCGTAAAATTTTCAAACGGCGAACATCGTAACAGTATATGGAATTTCCATATGCTAGTACACTACTACGCGACTAAGCGCGGTATGTCGCAAGGCGTACAATTGCTCCTTCCATGTTTCTTCTAAATCAGAATATCGTAATATGCAGGTCATGGTTTCTGAGCCGTTCGATTATTTCGACACACTTTGTGTGAAAGTAAATTCATACATCCTGTTCACATTTCCCATTCAATAATTCTCAATTGAGCAAATTATATCATCATTTTAAAAATAATATTCTTTGTAGCAGATTTTATCCTCGTTGTGTTGTTTTCCATGTGAATTTGGAAACTTAGAGTAGCAGCCAAACGAACACAAAGTTTGTAATAATGTTCATCTTTTGGTGAGAAATCGGAGATATATGTATATCTTTTCGGCAGTCGAGAACGACCTTTTTCTCTCTTCTGTTTATTTTCCTTGCGTTTCCTCATATCTAACGCAACATAAATCATATAATAAAAACAAACGATCGAGGATATTAATAGATCGAGTTGATCAGCAGTGTAAAAGAATAAAAGAGAATAATAGAAGATCAATTGTAAAAGAATAATAATAATAAAAAAATAAAAGAATAAAAGATAATGCTTATGATCAATGTGAATGTAAATAAATTTCAGCATTGCATTAGGCATTCAGAGTTTGGAAACTAAAATCGTTTACCTAATGTAAAGACGAAGATATTGCATTTCATTTAATTAGATCGTAATTTGTTTTATTTTGTTTCACTGTTTGACAAAGAATAATAAGGAAAAATCTCTTCAGTCGATCAATTCACAGTGACTTATCGCAAAATATAGCATCTAAAAAATGGACTATGACTGTGAGAATGGAGAATGGAAGAAATGCCGACTTCACTTCAAGAATGCGAAGAAAAACGACGAAGGTAGATCAGGGCATCAACTGATGTCAGTGCAATGACTCTGGTCAGGAGGGCCTAGGTTTCGAATCCCGTCAGTGGCAGAATTTTCGATAGCTAGGTCGAATTCAGCCGCTGTCTGAAAGAGAGTTCCAGCAGCCAGCGGCTCTAGTTTTCCGTGGTTTCTCTGATCAATACCAGGTGTCTGCCGGAGCAGAACCGTAACAAGCGGGTCACGGACCGTGCGCGATCTTTCCTTCCTCTACCTTGTCATATCCTCACCCCTTACACACACATACACTAACATGCATTACACTACCACACATGTCGGGAGCTTAGATCTTACCACGTTTGGGGCGGTGCTACGCTGTTGGGAGATACTTGGTTGGGGAAAATTCCCGCAAACCGCCGTAGGTCGGCGCCGGATCTCGCCATCCAGCGGGAGGATACCACCGCCACCTCCCGCGATACGAAACATGCACTGCATTTACTGGACTAGTGAATCTCTAATCAATCAGAAATATTGCGGAAAGAATAGGTACTCCTCCGTCACAATGTCACAACGACATAACGTCGTATCACAATGGAATGTTAGTTACCAAGAACAGACAACTAATTCTTGACGTTCCTGGACAATTATGAAGTAATTAGAAACGATTTAGATGAGTGGCGCTAAACGGCCAGGAAAACGTCGAAGGGCGCTCGCGAACTCACTCGCCTCTGCCTCTTCCACTCTCCCCTGCCCGGCTGTGACGAGCGAGAGGCGACTGACCGCGCGGAGAGGTGTTGCAGTTGACGAGGAGGAAAAGTGGTGCTGCCATACTCGTGGAAATACGATTCTCAAAAACAAAAATCACGAAATATTGTCGCCGGAACAAATGATCAGTAAGGCCCGAATATTTATGGCCCAATAATGTTGAAAATAAACATGTACTGGGGTTTTATAACCGGTATATTTGCATCCATTGAATGGAACTATTATCCCTAAATTATTTATTATTATTTATAAACATTACAATATATTTGTTTCCTTCTTTACAAATAACATAATAATAATAATAATAATAATAATAATAATAATAATAATAATAATAATAATAACACAGGAACACAAAATAAAAAATCGTTTTCAGATCCAAAGACTTGACCCATGTTTCTCAATATATTTCAGCGCGGAAGCCAAATCATAAGCCAGAATTGCGGCACCACACTCCATTTTTCTTTAATTCGCAAAAAACACCGTGAAATTGTATTTTTTTTTTTTGTTTTCGGAGGTTGTTGGTAGACCCGAAGACTTGACGCATGTTTCTCTATGAACGTCGACGCGCTAAATCCGAATCAGAAGCCAGTGCTGCTGCATCACCTTTCTTAAATCGCAAAAGAATACAGTTAAATTACAATATACAACTTCAGTGTTTTTTTGCAATGCGCCATTCTTCTGAGCGTACTTTACACTATGCAAGGGCAAAGTTTACTCGAAAAATTCGAAACATTTTTTAGAAAATTTTGAAAATATAAATGATGCTTCATGGAAAGTCCTCTCAAAAATCAAAATACCAGTTTCAAACAAGCAGTGTTTCCAGTTCCTTGAAATAGATGGGGGAATATCAATTTTGGAACAAATCCTGTGAACAGTTTAGGCGCTAGCGTTGACCACAGACAGACGGACAGACGTTTTGCCGTCATTCGATTTTTCAGGGGCAAGGACCCACAAAACCTGGGATTCTGACTGTACAGCATGTTATAGGAAGTAATTTACTAAATATAGGAAAGAGATTTATCCACTTTTTCGTAACCGGGACACGGCAAAACGTTTTTCTGTCGGAAATCGCAATTTTTAGACACACGATTACAATACATCTCTTTATTCGAAATAAGGAGAGATAGTAATAAATTAGTCCTGTAAAGTTTTCCAACTGACATAATACATACAAATATCCATATGATGATAACACAACTTGAAGCTGGTTTACTAGTTATATCGGGAGGGGCTTCAGCTCCACAGACCTCTACGCTGCTATGCGACCCTTATTATACTTTGTTCGAGCATAAAAAGGGAAATTTAACGTAATCCTAATATTGAATACATTAAAATAATATTTTATTATTACAAGTGTGCTATTTCTATTGTCTGCTTAAAACATCAAACACTGCTAAAATTGGTGTATGAATAATACCATATTGCATTACGATTTCTCAACGACATTGAACTTTAATCATCACCATTTTTATATAAACTCTAATCATCATCGGCTACTGCTTCGATAGACGGTTGAGTTACACGCAGTTTGATCTTTATGTGGTCGAGGTATTAGATTCGGCACCGAACAAAGGACTGCCCACCATTCGCAGGTTAAGGATGTTCACTGATTGAGTTAAACTCTTTCCCTCTCTAAATTTCGCAGATGTCTTCTCCAGTGCGACTAATTTTCAATAGCGCTTGCAACACCAAGATGCGAGACTGAAATGTCCCTGCAATATCAGTAGACAAGTTTCCACACTTTTTCTTACAAGATTCCGTTTTCATATTATCTAAATTTCCTTAGTAAAGGGACATCGAACAGAATATTTCTTTTACAGATGGGCATTTCTTTCATAACAAACCTTAATTTAACTTTAACACGATCGAATAAATAAATAGAAATTAACTAAGTCTTGAATTAGTAAAAAGAATAAAACAGAACTTTATTTTAAAGGAAGATCAAAGAAACACGTAGAAATATAGAAGCTTTGAAATTTTATTAATTTAAATTTGAAATGTTATGAATTCTTTAGGCAAGAAATTTACCAGTTTTCGTCAAAAACAATGAATCATCCAGCGCAAGACTTAGAAACATCTGTCTGCTCTCTGACGGAGCAACGCAGAAATGAAAAATGCCCCACTGTGCTACGTGTCTGACGTGCCTGCCTCCGCGCTTCATATCTTTTGCAGTGAGAGAGAGAGCGTGAGAGAGAGAGGGAGAGGGGGGGGGGGCGTCTCGTGAAATCTTCGCTGCGAGCTTCCCGCGCTTTGCCCAGACAGCGGCCGCGCTGTTGGGAGCCTGCCTCGGAATCCACCCCTCGGAATCCTCGCATTTTATGAAGCAACTCAGAACAACGCTTTCTTCTGCTTTTTCGATGGAAACAACTAAACTCTTTATCAACGGGAGTGAAACTTTTAGATTGCATTTCTATTGGATGTTCTCTGAAAAGCCAGCGTGTGTTGCTAGCACATCACATGTTCTTCTTTGATGGAAAATCAAAGCATCTGCTCAAAGTCTCAGAGCTGAAGATCTTCACAAATCTAGATCGAAAGAGATCAAAAATAAAATCAACGAACTGTTTAAGAGGTTGCGGTGCTCATGGACGCACATCAGATCTCCGAGTGCCGATCGACCGATCAGCACTCTTAGAGAACATAAACAGTATTCCAGGACCTCTGAATTAGTGGATTTCTGATCAGTCATTATACAATATTTTAATCAAAATTGCATCATTTTCCCATTATTACAATTAAAAGAATTTTATACATGCCATAATAATAATAATAATAATAATAATAATAATAATAATAATAATAATAATAATAATAATGATGATGATGATGATGATGATCTCGATCCAGCCGATCAGATAGCCGAGATCGCTAAGGCAGTAGTGCCGGAGTGGTTTCGGACCAGAAGATCGCGGGTACGAGTCCCGTCACGGGCATGGGTATATTTGTGTGTTTGTGTATGTCTGTATGTGCTGTCCTTTCACCCCCATTACCATCATATCATCATTTCATCCTCCATACCCCCAGGGCTAACAACCGTGGGGGTTAAAAAACCGGATCCAGCTGAAAATGCTGGTCCCCCCCAAAAAATTGTCGCAAGCACCTGCCACCGTGAGAATAAATAAAAACTGGGCCACGGTAAAGGCAGGATGCTTGCAAGCGTGGTCCTAGTTGGCCGATTAACGAAAAAAAAAATGATGTCGATCCAGATATCCGAGATCGCAAAGGCAGTAGTACCGTGGCGATCTCGGACGGAAGTATCGCGAGTTCGAGTCCCGCCTCGGGCATGGAAGTGTTTGTGTTTCGATTGGTATTTCGACTATTCATCCTTCATTATTATCACCATCATTCCATCTTCCATCACCCCAGGACTAGCAACCCTGGAGAATAAAAATCGGATTCACCATAATGCTCATTCCCCCATAAAGGAGTTACATACTGAAACGGTACCTATTTTCTCCTTATTTTAATAATAATAATAATAATAATAATAATAATAATAATAATAATAATATATTCTTGCGTGCCAATGAAACAGTGCCTCTCCCTCTCACGTACGTACCCTTTAGATAATTAAAACAAATATTAACTTCCTCCTCGCATTTATAAATACGAATAACTAGCACACTAAGCGGAATTTTACCGTTTTAAGAATTTTCTTTAGGGTCGCAAGGTTGGAAGTCCCTCCTTTACAGGAAACAGGATATTTACCATCAATCTTAGGATAAACAACTAATAACCTCTTTTTTTCAAAATAAAGAAAACAGCAAAGATTCTTTGAACAAGTACTGTCACCGCCAAGCGTCGGTGCAACATTGATTTACCGAAGCTACAATCCATTGGCGTCACTGCCATCGCCCCTAACCAATATAATCGCACACATAAAATTAAACAAACCATATATAAATACTCTTAGGACACAAATCAAAATATTTACATCACATTCACACATTATGTGTGTTCTCATTATCACTAATGCGCCTTCTTTCTCCAATGGCCTTGATATTGTAGCGAAACCGATTTCGTCATACTTTTCGAAACGAAATTTATGCTGGAAAAATTAAATATAACAAACTCGGACCACCCAGAATTCTACCGGGAGCTTAAACAGATTGCAATGCACGCGTAGTCTCACTTATCGCGGGGGCCATTACCGCCTCCTTCCCATTAAGCCGGTCGTTTTGAGGACTGCTGGTGACAGATACTGTGCTCGTGCGCGCGGCCAGCTGCAGATTTCGAGACCACCCACTTTCGGGGGAGCCCAGAGCAATACTTCCGTCATCGAACGCGCCCCCTACGCAAGCGAGGGCTAGATTTCTAGAAGGTTCGAGAACAGCCCGCATGCTCGCAGCCTGCACAAAGGATGGAAGTTTCCTTCGCTTCTTACGCTGCGATTGGGTTAGAATGTTTCACTGCGACACAACTTCTGACCAATAGCGACACTGCTATCAAAGGGAATTAGGACACGTAAGAAATTGGGGTGGGGAGAAGAGCTAACCTGGTGCGATTTCAACGGAGAGAACGGCAGAAGGGATTTGATTTTTAGGCAGAACAGTCGGGGCAGAAGTTTCTCTTGGGGGGGGAATATTATTCGGTTAGAGGCAAGTTCACTTCTACCGGACTTCAATTTTTTTCGACGCAGAAATTATCAGATTTGATTTGAGTTTTGGGCTGACGGGAGTCGTGAGAGAATTACTTCTCTGGGAGGAAATTATTCGTCGAGGAGAGACCAGTTTGTCTCTGAAAGATTTAGAAAGATTTCGGAAGGAGCTAAAGCTACTAGCGACAACAATTGAGAAAATTACTTCTCGGGGGTGGGATTTATTCGTCGGGGAGAGGCAAGTAGACCTCTGTGGCGTTTAAAAAAAAGGGGGTAGAGAAAAATTGTTTCTCTGGGGCGGGAATTATTTGTCGCTAGACTTTCCGAAGTTCTGTTATAAAAATTAAAGAGACATTAGGCTGATTACTACGTTTCGGACATTGAGATCGCCCAGTATCAACCAGTATCAACCAGTTCTGCCAGTATCAACCAGTATCAACCAGTTCTGCCAGAATCTTCTAGACGCCGCTGCAAGAATCTTCAAGAACTTCTAGTCGCCTAGACATCGCGGGCAGTTCGCCCGGGACATCGCCTCCCCTGGTTGAATGACCGGAGGACCGCTCAGCTGACGCCACGCGCCAAGAGGGGTGAGGGACGTCCGCGGTCGCCCCCTCGCCCAAGGCCGCCGCCCTTCCAGACGCCGGCCGGGGGCCTGCCTGGGCACACAAAGGACCCTACGAGGTTGATGACCTGACGGGTATTCATCTACAAAACTTATGTAACGCAGTAATGTGCTTGGGCACGTCAAACTATCATTCTGTAACGCTTGTAAACATTATTTGTAATAAGTTGACCTTCTTCCTAGTTATAAGTCTTTTTCTATAATTACTAACATGCCTAATTTTCTTTTCTCTATAATTTTTCTTTTCCATTGTTAGTGTAAGAATTGAAATCTCCCTGGTGCAATTTTGTTTATTTTTTTTTTGCTCAGGAATAAAGTGAATCATTTTACCAGTGAACAAGTGTTTAATTTTTGTTGTGTTTCTCTTGTACTGTGTAACAGTTCCTTCCATCACCGATCTGAGCTAGTGGCAGGGTCGCTAATCGATTCCACAGGTAATCGTTAGTGTTACAATATATCAGTTTTTAAATTATTTTTTCTCATTAATAAAAATACATTTCTTGGCCTTCTCGTAATACGAAGAGTTGAATTCCGGAAATAAAAGACTAACATTTAAAATTATCTATTGTCTTCAGGGCTGCGTGGTGCCTTTCCATTTTGTACTAATTTTCATTCCATTCCGAAGCGATCACATTACTACATAAAAATCAGCATACATGAATTCACAACTACACTTTCCACGTGGCCTCTTTGCTGCCATCCGACCTCAGCCGATTCCCAACACACACTGCTGTCTTGTTTTTCATTCTATCAAAGTTTTTTGTTAAAAACATTGCATACCTTCGCCTTCGTCTGTCTCGTCGTTATTCGTAGATTACAAATATTTCAAAATGTCCCTCTTCATTCTATTTTTTCAAAATTCCGTGTTCACTTATATCATGTTTATCTCGTTCACTTGTCTCACGATCAAAATAAAATAAATTATAATTTCATTACCGTTGTTTCCTAGACTTAATCCATTTGTTTTATTTGTCCCTTTATCTTTCTTCTTCTTCTTCTTCTGCACTTCAAGGGTTGAAGAATTTTATTCTTGTTTCTATCCTAGTTTTATTTTTAGATGTCTGTGTATTGTGCCCGCATATATTTCTAAATTTATTTATTTTTTATCTAAATCTATATCTCTTTCAAACGAGATGTGGCCTTTATCTTTATCTGTAATTTATTTACACAGTCACGATTACCTTTCATTCGTTTTGTCACTCTGATGAATAAAATAAATAAATATGCCCTCGCTCGCGATTCGTCAATTGTTTATGCTAACTTCGGGTTCTTATAGACCACTATATTTTACACTTGACACTTTATGTCACTCTATTTAAGAGTTCTATGGACTATTTAAGAGTTCTGTGGACAATATACTTGCCACGGGATAAATGCAACTGAGCCTGGAAAAGTGCCGGTGTATGTCCGCGTGATCCTAGTCGGCCAATTCGCGACATCAAAAAAAATTATTGATAATAATTCTACTAATAATGAGGAGGATGAGAATTCAACCCCAGGATTCATCCCATACATTTAGTTTCTTGAAATATTGGCCTAGAAACAGTGTTTCAGGAAAGATGCCGCAAGGAGAACTCATCTCCTCTTCAGTTCTCTGTGTAGACAGGCCCTTTTTATTATGTGCTTCACCTACGGTTTTCAGAGATCATTGCTCAGGACTTTGGTGCGAAAGACAGGGCGTTGGGACCTCATCTGCTGTTGGACGCAGAGGGTTCGCGGATGCCTCCCGTTTTGGTAGGCTGCGGTTGCAGTTCTACAAGGCATACTTCCCTAATGGAAGAATCTGGTTTCAACTGGCCGAGTTATTCCCTCCACCAAGCGCCAGTAACTCCTATTACGACTGCAGATAGTCTGCAATTATATTGGGACGCAAATGCTTATTTCTGCTCATGAATCAGAAGAGGACACGAATTAAGGATTCCCGTAAGTTTTGTATCTGTGTAATTTTGTTTTGAATTTTAACACTGAATACAATTAAAACTATTTCCTTTTTGAACAAACTTTTTTGAGATACATTACAAGCACGATAGCGGGACCATCTCTCAATGATTGAAAACAACTCATTTCACATTGAAGTAATGATTTCCGACCTTTTTAACTGAGAGAGCGCTTGCAAAGCATACTAACAGGCAACAACACCAGATGAAAAGCTTCCCCTCCCCCAGATAACAAGATACTTAACATAATATCGTAATTTCCCTTGTGGATTACTAAAATAAATTATTCATGCTTAATATTGGATAGTTATGTCCCCGACAAAAATAGTTCTCGCCAGAAAATACAAAATTTATTGCTGACAATGACCTATTCAATATAAGAGTAGTTTTCCTGATAAACTAACAAATGCTCGATTAACTCAAACATCTAATTCATAAAGGTTTTTGAACTGTCGATACTCAAGCTACATTTAAAAACTAATAGAAATAAGGAAAACTATTTTTACGTATAACGAACATGTTTATATTTAAGATGAAAATTATCACTCGTTTTATGTGAATCTCCAATTATCCGCAATTTTATGTATATTCCTTTCTTCTTTAAATCAGACTGATAGAACTTTATTTACAATATGCAGGATCAAAAAACTCATTGTGAAGCATTTTTTAGATATTCCACAATATTATCCTTGAGTTATTCATTTTAATCTCTAAGAACTTTTAAGAATAAGAAATTAAATGTTATCATAATACACACACACACACACACACACACACACACACACACACATATATATATATATATATATATATATATATATATATATATATATTATACATTTAGCAGCACTCGTACGAGTCTAAAGGAGAAGAGGCTGTCCACTGCGCTCGCTAAGATGACGCCGCTTTCTTACATTTTTTTTTAAAGTGAATATTTTTAAAAGCAAGCAAAATGAAATATTGCTCATTTCCTTGATCAATGATTTAACATAAAGAGCGTCTTGTATAATCTATATTATTTGATGATGACATGGTTTGATGTGCCAGTGGTTGACCATTCACCCTTTTGGGATGTGGCACAACACTCCGATTTTTCAACCGCCGCACCTCCCCAAAGAATGTTTAGGACACTCTTTTCCATGGAGTGATGTTAACCATACGCCTACAGGCTTGACCAATAAAACATTATGGTCTAGAATGATCAATGTTAAGAAGTGTTCAAACAATATAATAGTCAATTTACAGTTCTTCAAATCCTTTTTATCCATGACCATACATTGTGATGCTTTGTTTATATTTGAAATCTAATTTTAATAGAAGAAAGAATTTCAAAACGTGAAACCCCCAAAAATACATCACTTTATCTTTCACCGCTTACATAATAATAATAATAATAATAATAATAATAATAATAATAATAATAATAATACAGTACGAAATGAAATGGTATGAAATGGAACATTCATATTGGGGGAGTGGGGGTGTAAATCATGCAAAGTATGTGGGAATAAGTAGATTAGATTAATTAGAGATTAACTGCTGGGGGTCATTTGACCCGTAAGTGTAGTGCATGCTTTATCGCGGGAGGTGGCAGTGGTCTTCTCCTGCTGGCTGACGAGATCTGACGCCGACCTAAGTCGACTTACGGGGATTTCCCCAACCAGGTGTCTCCCACCACAGAGGCACCTCCCAAGCCGGGACAAGTACTGGTCTCCCGACATGTGTGGTAGTGTAGTGAATGTGAGTGTAAGATTGTGTCGGTAAGGTCTGAGGAAAGAACAAAGAAGAGGAAGAAAAGATCGCGCGCGGTCCGTGGCGGGCTGGTTACGGTTCTTCTCCGGCAGTCACCTGGTGTTGATCGGAAAAATCACGGGAAAAGTACCGATTAGAGCAGCCTGTCGATATATATCTTCTCCAGGCGTGGAATTCCTCCTAGCTGACAAGGGAGTGTCAAAAATACTGCCACCGCCAGGATTCGAACTCTAGGACCTCCCGGTTATGTGCAGAGACATCAGTTGATTACCTGCGCCCTCTTTGCCAGTAAGAAGTGGACTAGAAAAAGTGAAATTTTGTAAACGTTTTATTTGAATGTCCTCTTCCCAGGAAAGGAATTGTATAGTTCATAAGAAGAAGTACGAGCACATTAACACATAGAAATTGACAATGTGCCTACATTTTCTTACTACACTCCAGGTGAATATCTCTACGTAAAACACTAGCTGATAACCCGACTATTCTCCGCAAATTCACCGCGAGCGACCCCTTGCAGCGGTATCGGACCACTGTGTCCAACTCCGAACTTGACCCCTGCAACGCACCTCCTGGCGAACAAGCTTCTTGGAGATCTGCCTGTGTGGATCTGAATGAGCGATGAATTCGAGGCGTCTGGGCCGGCCGCCGCGCCGCTCTCGGAGACGCGTTTTTATCTGCGAGCGGCAGCCGACGCTCCCCTGCCCCTCCCCCTCCCCACCACCTCCGCTTCTCGTGCCCCTGCGCCTCCTCGCCGCCAGGCAGACAAACGTATAAATCACCGCGGGAGGTGGAGGCGGAGGGGAAGGAGGCGGAGGGACAGGAAGCCGCGTCTCCTGCGACGCCCTTCCTCTCGCGCCGTGCCGCGTTGCGCTGCGCGGCACAGTAGCCCAGCACCGGAGGAAGACGGCGCGCAGGTTAGGCATTTCGGGTGTTTTACATTCTGTCTTTATACCCTTTGGTTACAAAACGCTAAAGAAAGATAACGCTGTAAAACTATTTATAAGAATCAATCGACACCAAACCTCGTATGGGACTAGGGAGGGAAATACCCCTCAGGCTGCTTCGAACAGATTTATGATAATAAAAGTAACACCAAAACATCACCATCATCATCATCATCATCAATAATAATAATAATAATAATAATAATAATAATAATAATAATAATAATAATAATAATAATAATAGCCGATCAGATGGCCGAGATCGCTAAGGCAGTAGTGCCGGAGTGGTTTCGGACCAGAAGATCGCGGGTTTGAGTCCCGCCTCGGGCATGGATGTATTTGTGTATTTGTGTATGTCTGTATGTGTTGTCCTTTCACCCCCATTATCACCGTATCATCATTTCATCTTCCATACCCCCAGGGCTAACAACCGTGGGGGATAAAAATCGGATCCAGCTAAAATGCTGGTCCCCCCAAAAATTGTCGCAAGCACCTGCCACCGTGATAATAAATAAAACTGAGCCACGGTAAATGCAGGATGCTTGCATGCGTGGTCCTAGTTGGCCGATTAACGAAAAAAGGAAAAAAAACAACAACAAACGAATGAAGTGCTGCGTAGCGAGCTGACTTCGCAGTCGGGAGTCCCGGGTTCGACCGCCGGGCCGGCCATTCTGACCAAGGTTTTCATGGTTTCCTTCGGTTCTACAGACGAATGCTGGGATGGTTAAAAAAGCTACGATCGCCTCTCATCATCATTCTATCATCTCATAATTCATGACTCAAGGCTTAACAACTTCGTCGTACCAAGGGATACAGCCGAAAAATGATCTCTATAATGACACACGTATCTCTCTTCGAGATATAATATGACTGGGCCTCGGAAGAGAACGTGTAATGTGGTCAGAAATGGTCAATATGCAAAGAATAACAACAACCACAATAATATAATAATAATAAGAATAATAACAACAACAAAAAAAGAAGATACGATAAATGGAAAAAGGACATGTATGCAACCCGCGACACACATTACGTTGCGACACCTGTTAAATCGTGTGTAATTTGGAAACGACGTATCTTATGTCCTTAAATAGGGGTTTTTGTGTCTATAGATGAACTGGAGTAATTTTTCTTACGGAGTATTCTACAAAACGACACTTTTTTGACAATTGTTACATTTTTGGAAGGGGCCTCCCTTCCCTAGCATTGGTTGTCCAAAACGTTAGACATTGTGTTGAAAAATAAATCTGTTTTCATTTTAATTAATTAATTGAAATTTAGGGCCCTTTCAACTACTAAGGCCATTGAGCTACGATTTGTTGATTATATGGTAGCTGCAATGACGATCGTGAGGTAACGCAGAATGATGGAATAAGCGAGGTGGGAAATGAGAACCGCTAGAAAACCTGCCGAGAGCTAGCTATGTTCACCGAAACATTGGGAAATGTACGGTAAGAGATTTGCGGCAGCGAATGTACTTGCGGTTGCAATAGAAGTGGTGAAGTTAAATATTGGGTATTGTTAGACTTCCGTCACGCAACCCATCTGTCCTCCGCTCTGTCGTGTGGTAAAGGCATATGAATATCACCCGTTCATCATCATGCGGTGCTCCCGGTTTTCAGTACAGCATGAGAAAAGTTCCCGATAGTTCTCTTGCCGCGAAACCAATTTTGTTTTTCATTACCCACTGCGTTTTTTTGTCGTTTCGCGTGTTCATGCAGAATGTTGCAAGGCCCAAATGTTGCAAGGCCCAAGGAATATTGCCCACAATTTCTCCTTTTATGTTATTCCAAAATTAGGGTGTCCCAATATGCTAAATTATCTGTCGAGTTTTTCAGTTTCATAACCATTGTAATACTCTCCACGTGAGGATTATATATATATATATATATATATATATATATATATATATATATATATATATATATATATATATATATATATTCTAAGGTCAAATCTTAACTCTTTTCCTGCATTTGTAACCGCCGTACATCGCCACATCAAAGGAAATATTTCCTTGTATCTTTTCGTTTCCTATGCTTATCATTCCGCCACTGATTCCTCATACATTCACCTATTTTCTTTGTCACATCGTATGTCATCAGTAGGAGAAATAATACTTTCGGGAAATAATAATTTATGAATAAAATCGCATCGTGGGAACCATGCATTTTTCCCGCGTGTACCTCGGCGCGGGCCAGTGTGGGCGGCGGCGCCCAGCGCCGTGCGGGTGGTGGCTTCGGGCATCTGGAGTGGCGCGATGCGACGCGACACGAGGCGACGCGATGCAATGCGATGCTACGGAATGCGACGCGATACGACGCGATGCGACAGAAAGCGACGCGCTGCGACGCGACGCGGTGCGATACGATGCGTCGCGAAGCGAGACAATATTAACCAGTACACATCCATATTAACCGGTACTCATTCGAAAACACGAGCCTCAGCACTTCTTCGCCGCCGGCATTCGCTTGAGGCAGCGCAGATCCGGTGTCGTGGGAATCTCCGCCAAGAATACGTCGAGCCTGACTTCCAGCAGCAGGGCGAGCGAATAAAAAAGAATTCTGGTAGAGACCAGCCTTGTATTTACCTTTGAAACCAAAATAACAGATGCTCCAGGATACCTTGTAAAACTTCTTGAATCGCCTAGTGGTCGCGATTCTATGGGTTGAAGATGGTGCCATACCGTATAAGTTACGCGACCATAATATGATGGCTCACCGATAGATTAATTAAATTTAAACTCTGTACTTTAAAGCGTTTTTAATTTTATTTAACGTCCAACATTGAAATTTTGGGGAGGCGTGTTATTAAGACGCGCTCCGCAGCCTTTTCATCGGATGCTGTCGTTTGGTGTGGCTGCACATCGCCGCGATGGCGTTCGTCCTACGACGCAACGCGGAGAGCATTTGAATGCCTCTGGCCTCGTCGCGTTCTGCCGTGGGGTTAACACTAGCGATAGAGTCACACGGTCCGTCAGCCATGCAGGCGAAACGCCTGCCATCCGGTGATGGCGTCATTGCTTCGCGATCGGGCTTCACTCCGCTGCTTGCATTCGTGCCGCACGGGCGGCAGCGTCACGCCAATTGTCCCTTTCCGAATCCGATCCGATCTGATACGATCCGAATCTGATCCGATCCTATCCGATCTGAATCCGATACACAACAATCATTGAAAATATGATCTTGTGTAATATTAACACTTTTTCAACTTTATCATACTTCGTATTAAATACAAAACTACTGTAACAAAGTTCAGCCTCGGATTATATTTTAATTTTTTAAATCAAAATTTGCCAACTACGTTTTTATGAGAGATATTATTTTCTGGGAACACTGTAGGTAACTATCAAATGCATATTTTTTTTAAAAAAAATATTGATTCCCCAGGCTCCTGAAAATTGTATTGTTGTCCGTTAACTTATCGAAATTATTTGGGTCCTGGTTTGGTTACATAGTTAATAATTAACAAAATACAGCGAAATATTTTTGGTTTTTCGTAAACGAACGTATTGTTAAATCAAATTCGGAACAAAAAAAACTAGTGATGTGAAATGTTGATTTGAACACGAAGTGAAATGTTGTTACTCTCATAGATAAACAAAACACTGTGAACAATATTATTATTATTATTATTACTATTATTATTATTATTATTATTATTATTATTATTATTATTATTATTATTATTAAAAATACCTTCCGCGCTGACAGCCGAGGTCTATCGGACATTCTGTGCCCAAACGTTTCGTCTGCTGCTGTGGGAGACGTCTTCAGTGGCTAATGGTTACATGCGTAGTGCGCAGTAACCTTTCAGGGAGTTCACTGGTGACTAACAAGCATTTGTTGTTTATGGCGCTGGGCACAGGGATTTTTAATTGTACATCCAGTCGTGAAAGTGTCCATTGTTTCATTGTGAACATATTCGTTAAGAAAACGAATTTAGAATAAACCCTTTTTCATTATTTTCAACAACTCTAACTAGTAGGGACCAGCATTTAGCTATAGCACTCTCACCTTCGATGTTCCTAGTGACTTGCTGTTGGCGCGAAAGAGCTCTTGTAATATGAGAACGAGAAGCCAATTAAATGATCCGTTTACTTAGATGTACACGATTCGTCTCTACAGGAGTTCATTAGCATTTCGCATGGGTGTATACTATCGGATAATAAAATAGTTCACTATTAACTTGTTGCATTGCAATCTCGCCATTCCCTCTTTTAATAACAGTGAGGTTGAAGTCTGCGCTTATTTTATCGTTGGGCACTTGCTAATTTACAACTCGAATTGTAAACCCGTTCTCTGTTCACTAACACCAGGGTAATAAACTCGCTGCTTGAGTGGCAAATCGCTGTACTTTGACACGCCGTGGCGTGAACGTCAACCGAGCATCTTAGAGAGCTTACCTGAACGTGTAAATGACCATCACAGCAGCCTCTAAGCACATGGAGTTTCCGACGATGGAAGCAAATTGTCTGTCTCAGAAGCAAGCCCATGACCACTTGATTTGGGGAGAGTTAGAATGACGAACCAGTCGTCAGTCAAATACCCAGTAGTTAATTATATTTATAGCATCACAAAGGAATTTATTAAGTTTAACTATGTTAAAATTATTTGCGATTAGTTTATCCACGAATATTAAAATGATCATAAAATTATAAAATTAATGTTAAGTATTAATGGTAGGTTTTCTTAAGATTTAGTACCATGATGTTATCATGCTTATCATGTATCATGCTTATACTTGCTATAAAAAAATTAATAGCGGTTTTGTCTTAATTATTCTTTAAAATACTTGGCTTCGGAAGATATTAGTACAATATTGAATTTATCAAAAACGTTTCTAATTTGAGATATATTTTTTAATTGTACATAAAATGAATTATTTCTTTAAAATTTCAAAAATACAGACTTACGAAACATTCTCCACATGCAACTTTAAAATATTGTTTAAAACAATCGACTATGAAGGCTGGACTTGATATCGCTTGTGTGAAGAGAAGCACTTGAAGCAATTTCTTGTGCGCATTGCTGGACCGTTCCAGATGAAGTGTTGTCGGTTAAAGAGGCGGTCCTTTTCATTCTTCCACCACGTCATCCCATCGCGTCCGCTCCCATCCAAAAAAGAACATCATCAACCTAATTAAAAAATGCATCAAAGAGCTATCTCTTAAGATCCACACCATTGTAAAAAGGTGACATCAATTCCTGGAAAAATTATGTATTGAAAAACGCACGTTTCTGCAAAAATAGAAGCGGCGGCAACACTAAACGTAACAGGTAAAGTGGCATACGTATTGAAAATACGTTATGTTACAGTATGTTATATAAGTAAAGTAATGATTATTTCTTCTTAACATATTGATAGGTAATTAGCACCAAAAATCAACGAATTAATCAATAACTAAGGGACTCTTTTTTCCCAATGGACCTTTTACAGGCCTCCCTACAAGTCGCTTTTAACATTAAAAATGTCGGATCATATATTAACGCAAAAAGGTTTGTTTTCATAAAACAAATTACCATCTGTAGTACTAGCTGACAATCCAGGTATTTCTGGAAGAGTTAAGTACATTGCCCCTTGGTTTAGATAGTTTTTCTATATTTGGGAGCAGTTCTTCTATAACCTCCTGATAAGATTGTATAATAAGCCTGACACATGCAGACTGTGATACGAAGATTAAAATAAAATAAAAATAAATTTAATGGCCGGGATGGTCGTTATTTTTGTAAGCTTGGGATTTTTTCGATCTTTTTCGCTCATTATGTCAAGACTAGCTGAGTACCCGGCTGTTTATTAATCATAATCATCTGCCAGCAACCGCGCCCGCTCCGCCCTCTTTGTCCGTCCCGCCGCATCCCGACCCGCCCGATCATCCCGATCCGCCGCCCCTCCCCGTCACCGACAGCACACACATGAAATGAATCGTCTCTGTCGCATGGGTGGTTGGATCGTTGTTGCAAGTGAACAATATCGCAATGGGATAGTCTTTTGGTGAAAACCGAGGGCAAGATCAGAGGCGTCAACACTTGCTCCCCTCACGAATTCTGGTCGTGTCGCCGTCCGGTCACGCTCCCTTTAATCGCTGGCACATGCATTTAATTCCCAGACCAACATACCAGCAGCAGGAATGTTCCGCGCTTCATCAAACGCAGGCTTGAGGTTCCAATCACGAGGTGTTCAGTCATAAACGCGGCCGTCGTTCAAGCACAAAACAGCCACTAAAGACAACGGGAGTACAGTACATTAAAACCCAAGTTTAGCGTCCTGTATCACGGAAATTACGATAGGTGGCAATAACAGGAAGCTGATACTCTTTCCGCCAAGCACGTAAACACGGACTGAGAAGACGTGGAGGCCTGCATTGTTGGTGGATCATGTGCGTGGATGGGTAACACCGTAAAATTAAAATCTCCTTGTGATTGTCTAAGGGACAGGTAATCTTCGATCACATGAGTGGATAGCAAATCAACAAAGTTGCATGGCGCAATGGTCGCGCTTCTACTGGTTCCTGCACAAACTATCTGTTAGGTTTAGGCCGCGGGCGATTCATTTGGGTCACATTTTGTCTGTCAGTGTACAAATAAACGGATTCGATTCATGATACAATCCGAAACAATTCTTAAATAATATTTTTGAAACCTACCGACTCAAAATATCGATAGGAATGTGAACTATTTTGATGTTTCCCAGCAAACATCCGTAAGGTAGCAAACACTGAAGATGGCACTGCATGGAACTCTCCAGCCTTCACCTTGGCAATGCTCTACGTCTCACCATTTGTCTGTTTCTCTCTCTCTCTCTCTCTCTCTCTCTCTCTCTCTCTCTCTCTCTCGGAGCATCCGGCGAGGAGGGGCGGGGCGGCGTGGGCGGCGGGCCCGGTCACGTTTCGCGCACGCGACAGATAGCGCTGCCGCCAAGACGCGCGCCCCTCCCGTGCCGCGCCGGCGGGCATGCCCAGAAGGGCGGGGCGCAAACGCCCCCACTGACTGCATTGCTTCTCGTTCCGCACAGCCTACTTTATCCGGGTGACGGATGCGTTGCACCTGGTACGGAATACAACTGCTCACTACTACACAACCCCAACATTTACTAGGCGGCTCCACACTTTCGGCCGCAGAAGCGAGCGACTGTTCGGAGTAAAGGAGGTGCTTGGCGAGTGTTTCCTTCCTTTGTCGAGCCCGAAAATGCGACGCGATGCGGGTAGGGCGAACACGTAATGTTAGACATTCGGCAATTATAGAAAGATTATTAAAAGAAGGAACCGCTTTGCGAGGTGCTGCTTGGCCGCTGTTGGAAATATAACTGCAAATTACGTCCAAGCTCCCATTTTATTAGTGCGTTCGTTTACAGTTAGCTCATTTTTAAGTGGCTTCATCACTGTCTCTTGGAATGTCATCGCTCTGCATGACGTTCGTTTGTCAGAGTGGTCCCTTCTTAGAGTAACTCCTCTGTAGCACGCAACCCTCGAGATACCGCGTAGCTCGCTACTCGCCGAAAGTGATATGTGGTGCTGACTCTGTGATGCGGTGGAGTATTAATGGTTTCCCAATAGCTGAAGAAAATCACGAATTCTCATACAACGTATTATCACACAAAGTATATTCGGTTGCACTGCTTCATCAGAGCAAGTGTGTGGCGGTTGGGGACCAGGTAGATGAACAGCCTTTCGTAAAAGCAAGACACTACATCTTCTTCTACAATCAACCTCATGTTTATTTTATTACCTTCTATGCAGTTTTAAAATACACAATAGTCAACACACTTACGTACTGTCAAAACGAGTCGAGTCGGTCGAGATGTTGTTTGACAAATTGTTTGCATTTTCTGACACTACACAGCGTGGGGATGACGCGATGCAGGCACGCCTTCCGTTGTTTGGCCTCGTCCGTGCACCGCCTTTAACGGATAGGATAGGGGTGACGGGCCGTTCCAGAGGTCCTTTGAAAAGTGGTGGAGGCTGCAAGGGAGCGGAGGCGTTAATGGTGACTAACCTGTCCTCTTTACATCGCGTCGGCGAAACGTTGATTTCTGTACATCTCCGCTTCTCGTGTTTATCCGAAAAGTTCTCTTATTTTAATATTTTCTGTTTACATTCTTTGCACATGAGAATTGAATTGAATTAATGCCTTATTTTACGGGGCGAGACTCGGGCCATCAGGCCCACTCTTCCGTCTAACCATGCGAATTTCCCTTCGCTCATTTCACCAACTAGCGGAGCAGAGAAAGGAATATTTTTGAAAGGGCGACGAAACAGGCGATTTGAATATAGCCCAGAGGCATCATTTAGGCTTGATCTTTTATATGCAAGTAAATCTAATAACATGGGACTGCCGGCTTTACTTCCCCTCCGCAGGAAGGCGTACGAAGGGTTTTTTGACCCTTAGAAATCCACGGCGTCCTTCGGGTTTGAACCCGCCAACTTGGGTACAACAGTCCGATACGCTAACCATTACACCATGTGTTGCATGTGCGATCCAAGTATCTTCCTTTGTTTACTTTTTCCTGAACTTTGAACACGATGACCTCTCCGTAGGCTAGCGCATGTCTTTGCCAATCACGTATGGTGAGTAATGGTCGATATGGGAGAGGGAAAAAACTGCTCTGGAAGCAAACGAGTTAGAAACAAGGCTCTTCTTCTGCGTATTAGCAGAAGTGAGCACGATTTGCCAAATGCTTGCGTTCTAATAGTTCTTCAGAGCAGCGAGATTTTACCGTCACGTGGCGGTGCGGGGCCGCTCCTGCGTGGGAGGGGCAGCGAGGGCGAGGCAGCGCCGGCGCGACGCGTCGCTGACTTGGCGCAGCGGAAGCGCTGGGTGGGAGCTCAGCTGCCCCGCGCCTTGAGTCTCGCAGCGGCAGACCGGGGCTCGCAGGGCTCCACCTCACCTCACCGGGCGCGGCGATGGTGTAACGGTTAGCGAATCGGACTGTTGTACCCAAGTTGCCGGGTTCAAACCCGATCGGAGCCGTGGATTCTTAAGGGCGAAAAAATTCATCGGCGGGGAAGTAAAGCCGGCTGTCCCATGTTAGTAGATTTACTTGCATGTAAAAGATCCTCAAGCCTAAATGACGCCTCTGAGCTAAGTTCAAATCGCCTGTTTCTCGCCCAAGAAAAACCTCTTTTCTCTGCTAGTTGGTGAAAGGAGCGTAGCGAAATTTGCATGGTCAGGCGGAAGAGCAGGCCTGAGTCTCGCCACGTAAAATAAGGCATTAATTAATTCATTCATTCACTTCGCGGTCCCTCGCGCCCACCTTCAGAAGCATTACGCCCCCGCGACCAACACCTTGGGGAAAATGGGGCCTTCGCATTTAACTTCCAGATTTAGAATAACGTATGTACATTTCTTAGGTATCATCGTTTGTACGTACGTAATTTAATTAATTTATTTACTCATTAAACGTCAAAAACAGTTTAAAATGTGTGAAACGTACTAGGGGGAGAAATTTACTCTATGCACTTCTTCTTACATTCTGAAATCCCTACGGTAATCGATACACAAATTCAGTAATTCTGAATATGGATGAAAACGAGCGTTTTGGGCAAAAATTAATAAAATATTCGATTCCTTGTAATATGTTTCGGAACAAGTCCTAAATATCGCTAATTATCTTCTTAGTTCTCAAATTAGCACGATGGTTTGGATAATGTTGTGTGAATGATGAACGGATAACATCGGACAGTATCATCCATGTTGGTATTAGCCATAGGACGCGAAGTCTTACATGTAAGTCATAATGTACCAAAGCTACTTAAACCAACGTCATCAGACGAAATTGAGAGAGCATTTTCTGTTATTTTCAGTTTAAACTTTGTTTTCGTGATGCAAGCTGTTCATTCCGGTTTATTACCACTTGTTTGTAACTCTCAATGTTAATCTTTAGTGCTTTAATAAAAATTATGCTATTACTTGTTCACAACTGGCCCATGCCTGTTCAAATGCACCCTTTAGTGGGCCAGTTTTGAACACTTTGCGCAATAAAATTGCAAGACGATTATCTTATAAGTTAATAATTTGAGAAATTGTACTGATTTCATTCTCAACAAACATAATTGTTATGTCTTCTACCATAGTAATATTTTATATGAATCTTGCTAATTTGACAAAACGCCGATAGAATTCTCCTTCAGACAGTGGTTGAATTCGAGCCACATATGCAGCTACCACAGAAAAACCCGCCACCACTTGGACCCCCCCCCCCCCCCCGACCAATCATACTGCATAGAGAGGCAACTGCGTTGTGACATCGCAGTCGGTTTTGAGAATGAATGACATGATTTACATTAAATATATTTCTCTATCTCTTCAAAACTCGACGATAACGTTTAAATGTTTTCTCCTCTCACGAGTAAAACATTTTGTTGCTCAAGACGTAAGTTTCGTTTTCAGAACGTATACATGTTGTAACTCAAAAGGAAATTCCATTACTAACTTTAAGAGTGAAGCAAATTTGACAGCATAACTATTAAAACATAAAAATAAGGAGATGGAACTGAAAACCAATTTTATAGAAAACGATGATCATCCATGAAAGTGAATACAATCCGCCAACATTCGCCGCAACCCGCACCACCATGATGTGTGACGTATTGCATTGGACAATTTTAAGTTGTCAATTTGACAAGTATATCCATAACTGAGATCAACAATTTTGTGTTAAAATTTCACCATATTTCACTAACAGTAGTGCGAATTAATAAATTAATATAGCTTATCTAAATTTGTGGTGAAAGTCGAAAATCGTGTGTGGTTCACTCGGTCCAGTATGAAGAAAACTAGCATTGCAGACAATGATTTTCCATGAATCCAATAATGCTCGTTGTTTACATTAGCATTATAAATACAATTTTTATTTCAATATATAAAATGTGGATGCGTAACATTACGAGAACAATTACGTCAATTATTCTTGCACAGTGCTTGGTCGCAAAGCCTATTCCTGAGAATAAGATCAATAAAGTATGATTTCCACTTTTCAACAATGTATTGATTTGGCCGATTTGAGTAGAAACTATTATACATATTATATTTTATGCGTTGTGTAAGCGTGAAGATGAAATCCAGAATTATCTCAGACTAGAAATCTTTCCCTGAATATGCAGATTCCTGAAATACGGAAGTCAGTGGTTTGCAATACCATTAAACTGTTTTCCAAGAGTGAGAGATAAAACGTTGCATAATATTGTGTTGTCTCGGTAGAAGAAAAATAAACATGAAACATTATGCAACTTATGCAATACTGTTGCTTGTAACCACAGAAAAAATGCGTCATTGGTTAAATTTCACGACGCAGCGAAACTTCGTTCCATGTTACTGATGACAGACGTTCGTAACTTAATAATGCTGAATTAGTAGTTCATCTCGAACAACAACTCTTCAAAGATTAATCAGAGCCAGTTACAGACTACATTGTTGGAGCAACAATTCTTCAGTGTTATAAATTTCTTTATAACATTAATGAATTTTTCATTTATGACATCAAATCTTACCCAGTAAAGAGCGCTTTTTAACTACGTGGGGGGGGGGGCAAATAATGAATTTTTACTCAGGGGGTCTTATAGCCAAATCATCGGATTTTTCGACATAACTTGTTTGGGGGTTTTCGAATACAACCTAGCTATCCTCTGGTTCTGAAATGTTTTTTTGAATTATAAATGCTTGAGAGAATATTTGAGTTCGGCTACTTTTAAAAATGAGATGAAGATAGAACGCGCAACGAACGGAAAACGCGTACATCAGATGTCTAAGTGTGGTGTCAATGTAAAACAGCAAAACCTTTCGCTCGTAGCACCATTTTCTTAACATGAAACCGTTCATAATATTTATTTAGTTCGTTCAATTGCGCATTGACTACGGCGTGGGAATCACAGGCACTGGGATAAGAGCCAAATTCTGAAGCTCATTTGCCGATGCTAATAGTTTTTATTACAAGGGAGTGAACTTTACACGTTATCAACGCCTGTTGCTACCTTTAATCATAATTCAACTTAATGTAGTAAAAGGGATCTCAGAGCTGAAGAGAGTGTGCATAGATTGCTCTTGTCCTCAACATTCCACATACTGTTTTTAAACATTTTTACGTGAGATTTATAAATAAAAAAAATAGTGTTCAGAAAATTATTTTTAAAGGACTTGCAGGTCACAGCTCTAAAATAGTATTCCCGAATTAAATAGGTAAAACCTGTCTTGTCATTACCAAGCCTAAAACCTGTCAGTTTCTTGTCCGAAAGCGAACTCGGAAAGTCTCATCGTTTCTCGGCTGCAAAACTGTGATACTTTAGACAACCTCGACCTTGCACATGGTCCCTGAGCCCATGCTCTGAATGCCAAGGACACCCCATGCAGAGCGGAGCATCTCATTTGAGCAGAGCATAAACACAAGCGCGGGCGTTGTACGGAGCTGCAAATGACGGAGAGCGGAGGTTGAATAAACACAGGGCCGGAGACAACCCGCGGGAAAGAGAATGAGCGGGGCCGCTGGATAGTGGTGGGGCAGGGGGAGGGGGAGAGGGAGGGGGGCGGCAGCGACGTCGCTCATCTCGCCGCCCGCGCCGCAACCGCCGCCGCCGCCGGAGGAGGGTTTGTCGAGCAAGTGCGGAGAGGCGCGGGTTACGCCTTTGTGATTCACCGCTCTGTGCTCGACTCCCCCCCCCCCCCGCCCATGGGCCGTTGCCCTGCGCTCTAGAATGGCGGTCACAGCACTGCTCAAGCCCACGGCTATAGATCACACTTGCTTATTATTATTATTATTATTATTATTATTATTATTATTATTATTATTATTATTATTATTTTACGCCCCTCAGGTGGTTCATGGAAAACGTGCTAATTTCAGTGAGGTGGTCCCTAGTTTGATACCCGACCGGGGCAAAATTGAAGCTGTAGCTTTCTAATACCAATCGTCCCAGTTTCTATAGCTGCGTGAGAAAAGAAAAAAGTTCAAACAGGCCAAATAAGCTAGGTGCGGTGATGGGAATTGGTCACGCCACGCCACACGTCTCCCTTACATGCAGGCGTGGATAATATGAATGAAACAGGGCGCAGGCCTGGGAACACCGCTTGCTGGCAAAAGTCGGATTAATCCTACCTTAAAATGCCAAATACGTAGATTATTATTATTATTATTATTATTATTATTATTATACCGACTTCGGACGGAGAAGTTTTTTACATTTGTTCAGCCGAAACAATGAAAACGTTCTTCGATTCCAGGGTCCAATTGGATATCAAAATGAATAATGAAGTGCGGCAACGCTTTAACCCTAAACGACACTAGTGTCTAAACTGCACCTATAGTTTTGTTACTATTCTCCTAACGATCTGCCTCAACTTTAAAGTCTGCGAATTTTTTTAGGGTAATTTACATGAATCGTGTACTTCTCAAAAAACGGCTCCTAAACGTTTTCCTTACACTTCTTTTGTAATAGAAGACAATGCGCTAGTATTTTTGACGAGAGTGCGATTTTGATAAAAGCCTCGACATTTTCTTAAAATTGCACAACTTTTTTCCAACCACTTCTGCTCCTTCGTTGTCGAAGATTGAGCTTTTCCTTTTAATGCAATCTATTTGTCAGTATTAGAATTTTGAATGATTTCATCTAAAGGTTAAAAAAATTTCAATTTGAAATTCAATTGCATCCATTTTTCAAAAATCCATAAACATGATTTTCTCAACAAAATATGTCCCACGTGTTTTCTGTAAGCTTTTTATACGCATTTATACGCACTTGATCTTGCGAGACAAAGTTTCAAAACTTACACAAAGGTGTTTATGACCTTTCTTCTGAGGGGGGATGAGAGACGTTTGAAAGAAGAAGGAATATATTAATATTTTCATCGAAGATAGAAAAATAATATCCGACTTTTAATAAATGTAAAACTTCAGTTCATCAAGAGCATACTTCACTGAACAAACAAAAATCTACGTAAGTCATTGCCGAATCGAAATAATTTTTACCATTTAGTGATTTTAAAGTCGTGTTTTAATTGAATTTTTATAGAAAAAAGATTCGAGCACTGGAACACGTAAGCTACACAATAACCTAAAGCGATCATTTAAGATTCGTTATAGCGTAGGCTTCCGCGGCTGGAGTCAGTATTTACCAGGCTGTCCGGGTGACGCCGTGTCCATGGCGTCACCCGGACAGCCTAATAAATAAAGATTTGTTATATTTGCGAGGCGAAGTTCAAATAGCATTTCTATTGGCTTGCTGTACAACTGTATTTTATGTCAATAGGTGTCGAGAAGGAATATATCTATATAATTAATTTACAATGCAGAAATTGAAAGAAAACTATGCACCTTCTGCCTATGTGAGAGATATCTATGTTTTCATTAAATACCCAAGAACTCGGGGGAAATCCAAAAAACATTCATCTAACAAAACTTCATTCCAACTCCCTCTATGTTCCTTCTGCCTTTACACTTTTCTTTTAATTTTTATTTTTCTTCCCAATGTGCATTTCTCTAATGTTACGGCCCTAGCCACCATCCAGGGTTTGCACCATCGCTTAAGGCGTATGTCGGGATGGTCCCTAGGCTTGCACCACAGATATTAATGTAAAATCTCCTTTTCTTGGAATTTGTTCACAATTGAGACATTCGGGTGTAGAAGATAATTTCTGACATTTTGCGAAAGGAAAATTATTTGTTTACCACGCCCTTTTTGTAAGTACGGAACATTGGCTCTCTTTATATATTTAGCTTTAGTGTACAGAAAATTGACAATGAAAATACAATCATACTTTATGTTTCATTACTTATGTGCAGTTAATTAATACGATAATTGCACTTTTGTAAGAAACGTGACCTGTCAATTATCCCTGTTTTCGCCCGAACGCTTCAATTGTAATTATGTAAATGTAAATATTTAATCGGTTAGGAGGACGGCAGGCCTTACGGCGTGAGCCTTCCAGAAATAAAGACATTATTATTATTATTATTATTATTATTATTATTATTATTATTATTATTATTATTATTATTGACATTTTTATTAAAACACAATGAAACAATTTCGATTTTAAAATGCAAATTTGATTGTGTTAGTTCGCATATTCACGTACTGCGCATGCCGAATAAAAAAAGATTGCTCACTGCTAACGACAAAGCTGACATGTGACAGGAAGGCTCCAAGGAAGAGGCTATCCGCCATTAAATATTTGCTATTCACCTGTTACGTTATGACAAAGCAACGTTTTAATATTTCATGCTTCTGGAATGTAAAGAGGTGTTGAACTATGCTGTATACTAGGCTATGATATTGCAGTACTCGTGAAGACCGTTTTGTTAAAATATTTGATTTAATGTAGTTATACAATAAAAAGTTTCTTGTCATTCTTAAGCTGTGTGTGAGCTTCCAGTTGTTTATAATCATTTGCACATCGACTGAAACGCTATACATGTCAGATAAATGACAGTCTATGTATTTATCTTTAAACTTCAGTTGTATTATTTTGTGCTAGAAGTCTACACCTGTCAATGAATATTAGTAAATTATCTCATTTATTACAGTTCAAGGAATTATTATTTTCACTTGATATTCTAGAACTCGTATTTATCAAAGTCATTCATATCCAGGAGTTAAAAAGTACCTTTAATCCACAGTCCTATCTGATATTTTCTTTCTGGAAACTATAATCCATATTTCCACAATTAATATTTATGTACAATTCTTCTGTCTACTGTGTATGCAAAAAAATATATTATAATTATTCAATGTACATCTATTATATCTATAATATATTATATCTTCTATGAATGAACCATTTTAGTTGCCTTTGCTTAGATAGTACTCAAATTCGCGTTCTTTCCACAATTTTGATAAAACTCCTCGAAAGTCACGGGGTTCGTTCCACGACTTTTCGGAAGATCTGTTTTTCCCACATGTTCTCTCTCGACATCTTAAATTCTATTTTCATCCCACGCCAAGACATTAAAAGAAATATTCTGATGATGGTTTAAAGAACGTATTTCGGTAGAAAAAAGCTCCGTCTGTGTGGTTATTAATACTTGCTTCCTGGTCACGTATATATTAACGCGTGCTGTAGTTCTGCACAGATATTCCGACACAGAGTTGAAAAACTGGAGTGTAAGCTATAAACCACAATAATCGCTAAAATTAAAGTTTTCTGTATGAAATTAAAAATAAATTTATTAGAAAATAGTTTGACGTATATTTAAAAAGATTGCATTCTTCATTGAGACAGTAGAAAAGTTGGTTCATTAACAGCTAATCTCTTCGACGATGTGCTAATATTGAACATTACGCACATTCCATGTAGATCCATAAGCAAGTAAATAGTTTTGAATTCATTATATGAACAGTATATGATATTAAGGATATTTAATATTTTTTCTTGAAAGTATTAACATTGTACAATGTTTGAAGTTTATTCTGAAAAATGGTATATTCTTTGACAAATAATAAGCAAGAAGTATTACAACGAAGATGATAATATGCACGTTTCATAACTGAGTAATTTACAAACTTAAAACTATACATCTAAAAACAGCATGTGGCCACCGTTGTAAATGTTCTGCAGATACTTCTTTTTGTTTTCAATCATAATGTGATCCTTTTTGTTTTACATCGCTCGGTTTAAGCCTCCTAGAGCAATGTAGACATTCATCTCACGGTGCTGTTAACATCAAACTTCTATCATTAATAACATTTTGAGCGTCTTTCAGGTGGCTGATGAAAAGAGAGCAACATCTGGTGTGTAAGTAGGGCTCGGTGCCTGCCAATGATTTTATCTTCGCTTCATATGAAAGCGTTCTTGAGCTCTACAAAGGAGAAAGCTTTACGTTGCAACGACAGGTGTAGGTCCTGTTCCGGCTCTCAAACGACCTTAGACTATAAACCGCCTTGCTAATGAAATCATCTTTATTATTCCCTCGTTGCCATAGCATCCCCGGAGGCACCACACTTAAACATTTCTTCTCCAAAATGACAGAAAAGAATGAGCGGAAGATAAAGGAATGCGAAATAGGGTTTGTTTATTTTGATGTATTGTCATTTTAAGACGAGGAGAGTATTCATTTAATGACGCTTTAATAACATACAAAATAACTGGTTTTTAGACACCACAACATTAGAAATGAATTAATACATAAATAAAATAATTGTGGAGATGTAACTTCGAAGGTGATACAAAAGCCGGACACGGCGATGTTCTTTTTATGAAATAGAAAATAAATAAGAAAATAAAGGTGGAAATACTATTGATAGAAAAAGGAATGTGAGAATTAAACGCAATAACAAATAATTATAAGAGCGTTGTTGTCCCCGACCACAATCTTTACACTTCTGAAAATGAGTAAATCCGTTTTCGGCAACGCACTGGATAATAAAGAATGAAGAATTCACACGCAGAATCCTCATCTTTTAAATAAGATTAGAGATAAATGAGTGAATATAAGAGAAAAATACTATTGATTTTCATGAAAAATAATTAATGTTACTGATAATAACAATCAATTTCTCCCTCAAAGTTGGAAGGAAGGTAAATCACTTGCAGGGGCCTAGAGAGGCGCCTATTTCGAATATCTAGAACAGTCCGCTTGCCCATCACGAATCAAATTGATGACCAGGTGAAATGTAGTGGTATAAATGTATTGTATCTCGTTGAATATTAAAATAGAAACTTGTTGACAGTCGTATGTACATATCTTATCTTTCAAGAAGTGTATTTAGCAAATAAAGGTCCACAACGTAAGTGCAGGCGAATATCACGCTCCTTACTAGCGCGGTAAATCACAATAGTCAGTTGTCATGTTTAGTTTTCAACCACAGTAGTTCTGTAGTTGAAAACATAAAGTCAATAAATATGTCAAAGTAGATATTGTAAAATTGATCCTGTAATTCAAAATTTCAAATAGAATTTTGTTTAAATAACATTTTCATCAATCTTTAAAAAGAATTGCCGACATTGCATGCACACCAAACCACGGACGACAAATGACAGGAGCAAACTACTTAACAATCGAGAAGTTGTCAAGAGCCTTACCTCCGATCTTCCGCACATGCTCGAGTCCTGGAAGCGCGCTGAGAGAACTGTTCTTGATGCCTGGTCTGCACTCACTGGTGGCGGCATCTTACAGACTCATCGCAACTGCTTGTGGCAAAAAGAAGAAGTCTTCTGGACCAACACTGTCATCTAACGAGAAAACAAGATATCAGTGTGTTTTCCCGCCTTTTCAAGGAATAAATTCCTATTTAGTCCTAATCACCTAGTTTCCCGGCGAAGGTGTTTAAATGGTACAACTTTGTGTGTACGTTAATGTGATGAGATAATGAAGCCGGTTTAACTAGTCACTGACCTATGACGTAATCTTGAATGTTTGATACACGAATTCAACACGAAGTAATAAAGGATACAAACGCGCAAGCTTTTTGAAATAATACTTTTGCTTTTAATTGTCGTGTACTGTAGACCTCGTGCGCCTTTATTTAGAAGAAAAAATGCCGTGATTGAAATAAAATATGAATTATGAAAATGAAATTGAATTTCGCAATTCTTTAATTGGCGAATATTAGAAATGTTCGCAATATAAAATTTATGCTGAACATAATTATTTTATGACAATTTTAATAAAAAATCTTAATATTTTAATTTATTTAAAAATATATAAATACAGGATAAATAAAAGTTTGAAAACTATAAGTACACACAATATTATTTCTTTTTCGTAAACATAAATATAAAGGCGTGCTTAAATTAATATTTAGAGTTTTATATAAATAAAATAAATACGGGCGGCAAAGAATCCAAAAAATATTTTCCAATTTTAAAAATTAAAACATTTTTTTAACTTACGCGCTGTTTCAAGCAGCGTCACATGAATAAAGTGATGTATTTAATTTTTAAGTCTATACTTACCAATTTTTCTACACTACACACTCACGCACGTCTATGCACATATCAAAACATGGCGCCACAACGAATTAAGTCGACTTAATATAAACATATTTCCACTGCCACCGCGCAGTAAACGCTGTCGGAAACCATAGAGTTGAAATGCCTTATTACAAGGCTGTGCTTTGCTTTTAGAGGTCTACAGTGGCGACATCTGGACGGGAAGGATCGCAAAATTTATCCGCCATTTCTAGTTGTTTGTGTGGTCGATCATACAGATCTGTGGAAGCCGGTGTTGTTTTCAATTTACTCTGTTATTAGTGAGTAGGAGGACGTGTAGAGTAGAATAGGCGCTTGCAATTTTTTTCATTCATCCATGTGTTTGGTTGTTTTATAGCTGAGTTCATCTTTGTAGCAGTGCTGTCCTGTTCTTGACGCCTTGTGCATACTCACTAACGTTAAACATACACGAACAAGATGAAGTAATTTTTTCATAAATAAACTTATTTATCTTCCAAAATTGTCACGTAGATATTTGTGTGAAAATATTAATTTTTACGTATACTATGTTGAAGTTGCTAATGAATAGGTTATGGCATATGTGTTTGTTTTGACTTGCTAAAATATCGAATTACAGAGATGTGCTGTCGGATGGTATTCCTCCGTTAATTTGTGATGTATTGAAGTTCCAGATTTCCTCGCGGGAACATGAAAATGGTTCGAGGAAGGGGAAGAGGTGGAGGAATGGGACGAGGCATGGGCCGCCCTGGACCCTTCAAAGTTAAACCATTCGTACCTCGCCACCCGTTTGATTTGGCCCTGTGTGAATCTGCTTTTCCAAGAGTGAAGCCATTGCCTGATGAAAATGCTTTTACACAAGTAATTCATCTTAAGTTTTATGGCCGAATTAATAAAGCTTGTTTGTATTAGTATATATTGTTATCCATTACTGTAGATTTCTTTTGTCTTACTGAATTTTTAAACCTTTTCATTAAAATCTTTCTCTCCACTTTTTATAGCCCCTAAAATTAATTTTTTTTGGCATAGAGGAAACATTGTTTTTGTGGACGCCTGCTAACATTGACATAGAGGTGTTTAACTTCCCATCATTATATTGAAGGGCGTTTAACTTCCCATCGTTATATCAAAGGGGGTTATGTTTTCTGCAATTTTCTGGACAGATCTACCTATAATATTTTGAAACCGCCGAACTTTAAATTATAAATGAAATGTTGCTAGAAGTTAACTGTTGCAATATAGGTACAGCCAACTGAGATTGCTAAATGCAGTGGTGATTTTTGGTCTCGGGGGTTGCAGGTTTGAGTTGCACCTAGGTATGGTCATTTACTCATGTGTTGTGGAATGGTGGGCTCTCTCTATGTGTGAGTGAAATTTCAGGAAATAAGTACTTTTTAGATGGGATTGCTGTACAGTTATCTTATTGTGTTTTTGTATTGAACATGATTTTTAATACCTTTTGTGTAACCTAGCAATACTAAGATTACAAGAGACAATGCTTAACGGGTCTAAAAGGAATTTTAGATGTTGTTTCTTCTTTTATCAGGCTCTTCTGAAGCGAAATACAGATCTGTCTCCATCGCCACAAGAGCAAACATCAGTTTTAAATCTTGTAACAAAAATACAGGCTGTGATGGATAATCTTGTTGTTGCTCCAGGAACGTTTGATGCTTGTGTAAGTAACGTTTATTTTGAACTTGAAACATTAGGAGAATTACTTCTAGTGTGTTACGTTAGTTATTTCCCTTATGGAAGATGCATTACCAAGATGTTTCGTGCATTGTCAAATGTGTGTTCAAAATGGGTATTCTTTTCAAAATGTACACTTTGTTAGTTTCTAAAATTTCTTAATAGTTTTTGTCTAATGAGTCTCTGAGCTGTAAATGTTTAAGTAAACAATAGTGGTGATAAGCTTAAATAATTATTCTTGTGGCACCTGTGATATGTGTAATCTGCATTGCAGTAATTTGGACTTTCGTTGATTTTTCAATTTCATAGAAAATTCAAAACCAGCAAACCAACCTAGTTTCATTCAGTCTGGTATTGTGGTCTGGTATTATTTCCTTGTCTGGTATTTTGGTATTGCTTCCTTTTGTTTGAGTAGGTGGGCACTTTTGACTCCGATTGACAAGACAAATAAAATTTGCAAGAATTCCCGAGGGAGTGCGATAATTGCACAATATTGTAAATAATTTTAATGCAAAAGTCACTATGACAAATTTATTTATTTTTTGACAATGAACAAAATGTCTTATTATGCTAAATCAAGAAATATTATTTAAAGTAGTATTTTTTCTTGGGAAATATTGTGTACATTTTATTTTTGTTTACAGCAATTAGAAGAAGTTCGACAAGTTGGTTCATTTAAAAAAGGAACCATGATGACTGGTCACAATGTGGCTGACATCGTTGTTATTTTGAAGACTTTGCCTACTAGAGAAGCAGTAGAAGCTCTAGGGCTGAAAGTACAGGAAGATCTTAAAGCTAAAGATCCACATGAAGGTAATTTTTTTAAGCAAATGCTTCAGATTTCTTTCTTTAAACAACTCTCTACCAAAGTTTTTTTATGAAGTGTTCTGTGTTGTATCTTGGTAGGAGCATTTGGGGAATATTTAACTGCAAGGAAATGTATTTGTCAGTAATATCATTTATTGACTATTCCTATTACGGTGTGAACCCATTATAAGAAGCTGCTAGGGATATACATTTTTGTTCCTAATGGGTAGGAAATCAAATAAGTGGAAAATGCAATATAAATTCCTGTACCTTCTAAAGTTCTCTTACATTTTTTAATGTTCTCAGTAAGATATGATGTTAAGTTTGGCAATAATTTCTTTTGGGAGTAATCACCATGGGAACTGCCCATTGTAATTCATAAAAGGTTTCTACTGTATTTCACCGGAATGTTTGGACATTAATTATGTAACTTTTACAAAAGTTCAAAAAGTCCTTTGAATAGTAAAGAATCTTTGACTAATGTAAACTATTTAATATATTACTGCTTGCTAGTGAATGTATTCTGTTTGAAAGTCTTGTGTGTTCTTATTTACAGTTTTATCTATGTTGACAAATGATCGAGGTTTTGAAGTCAGTAGCTCTGAAGCTACTGTGCGTGTGCTTATGACAACAGTTCATCACAATTTGCGCAAGTTAGATCCAGAGTTGCATTTGGACCAGAAGATTCTGCAATCTCATTTAGCTGCTATTCGACACAGGTTAATTTTACATTTAAGTACATTCTTTTATATTATTGGGACTGAATAGAATGCTTTCATGTTTTCTTCTTCTTTCAGTCGATGGTTTGAGGAGAATGCTCATCACTCCTCTATCAAAGTATTGATTAGACTTTTACGTGACCTCAGGAATAGATTTGAAGGTTTTGAGCCGTTGTCTCCATGGATGCTTGACCTTCTGGTAAAATTATGTGCATATATTTTTTATTTGGTTATCTCGGCTTGAGAAAGTCATTAATAAATCTGTATTGTAAAATCTTTCAGGCTCACAGTTCTATTATGAATAACCCTAGTCGTCAGGCCTTGCCCATTAATCAAGCATTCCGTCGTGTTCTGCAATTGCTTGCTGCTGGCTTGTTTCTTCCTGGATCAGCAGGTAAAAAACTCCTTCAGCTTGAGGGATGGTAACTGCCTTGAAATGGCAAGAATGGTTGCACCCCATGTTTTAGTATAGCAGTAACGGCAGTAACCTTGTAACTGCCTTATATTCAACTCCTTAAAGGCTGTTTCTAAGAAACTTTTTAATGGTTTGAAGCTGTCACTTAAGTTTGCAAAGGCATTTGTGTATGCAATTTAAATCATGTGTTTGTCCAAATTTAACTGTGACACTGTTTTCAGGGCAGAATGTGACACTTTTGTGCCTCAAATTTGTTTTTCAGTGGCAACAAAATTCTCTCTGAAGTGCAAGCTTCTTTGCAACTTGCTTGTGTGTATAGTACTTATATCACAGTTTTTATTGGTGGTTCATTAAAGCCAGTAAGACTTCCTCGTATTCCAGATTTTGTATTGTATTACTAATGTGAAGAGAGTTGATATACCGTATTTACCCGAATACAAGACGTTCGCCAAATTTTGAAGAGGCCTGAGAATTTAAATTTTTTTAAACTAATTCTTTCTTTTTAGTCAAAATGAAATTACAAAACGGTGAAAATAGAAAATTGCTGTGTTGATGGGAATGTTAAGAGTTATTGCTGGACTGTTATTTTCTTGTTCCTTAATATCATAATCAGTTTTTGTCACTACCCTCATCATCTTCACATGTATTAATATTTCTTTCTTTTTGGTCCTCCTCCCGTGTTGAGAAATTTTCTGACTTTCTAGGACCCTCTTGAAAGATGTGGACTAAATTTGCATTGTTCATAGTCTTTTATCAGATGCCATCTAAGAACATTCCCTTCTGGCGCCAGACTTTCTATCCGTCCTGGACTTGTTGATGGCCTTTGTTTCTGTTCAAAACTCAGATTTGTATTCGCCAGGCATCAAACTGAGATTCTGTGCGACCTCATCAAACCAGCATTGTGTAACAAACTCTCTGCATTCATTTTCATGTTAAGTTTCATTTGTTACAATGTCATTCATGTAGAGATTCTCTTTACCAGCACACTCAAAAATATCGGTCTCAATTGCCTCACAAATTCGCAGTGGATGCTGAGAATATGAACGTGAATATAATTATGTATTGTTACATGTGATATTTTTACCATCTTGGCATGTAATGGCAATGTAAAAACTTAAATCCTAACAGACTAGGCTTAATCTGCAAATATGACAACCCTGCATTTTTTGACTGAGATATTTCGGAAAAAATCTTGTCTCATATTTGGGTAAATACGATACTCTAAAAATTCAATAAAAGTGTAATTGTTTTGCAGAAATTGTTAAAGATGATGCTTTTTGCAAACTTATCATTTTATATAATGTTGACTGAAGATGGTTTGTGAAAAGCATCCTTAGTCAGCAACCTCCAACTTGCTGTTATATCCCATTACATTTTTTTCTTGCAAGTTCTCCTTTGATGGCAAACTATCCATCTGCCCACAGTGCTTGAGCTAATCTTTCAGTGTGTGCAGAATGCTCAAGGCAAATTCAATATATTGTGAAGTCAGATTGAAATCATTAATTGCATGAAATCCTTTTCTAATTTCACAGGCATATCTGACCCTTGTGAAGGTGGTAACATAAGAGTCCATACTGCAATGAGCCTTGAACAGCAGGATATGGTGTGTTTGACAGCTCAGACACTACTTAGAGTTCTAGCTCATGGTGGTTACAGGCGCATTCTTGGTCTGGAAGGAAGTGTTGGTATGTTATTTCTATATACAAAAATTCTATGTAGTTTTTTAAAAAGAAACTACTGGTATATATCTTCGGTTATTGGAGAATTGCAGGTAGTTTGGCTTCGGATGTTAAGTAATGACAAAGACTTTTATAAGATTATTTATATATTTTTTTGACCGAATATTCAGCCTTTAAAATCAGCAAAAGAAATTTCTGATTTTTTTTTTCAAGAATTCAACCTTTTTATTCAAGAATTGGATGCTTGTATTAATTAGTTTTTAAAATAGTGCAAATTTTTTAGTTAATTGTCTGATGTTTCAGGAATTGCTACTGATATGTCTGTTTGGGATGGAGTCGTTGTATCACCTCTCGATAAAGCTTATGAAAAACCACCTGAGAAAAAAGAAGGTGAAGAAGATGATATGGAAGCAGATGGGGGAGAGGAAGCAATGGAAACAACAGATAATTAACTTTTAAATTATTGTGTGTGATGTTACTTTTTGTGTAAGGATAAAGTATTCGATGTTTCTCTATTTCTACTCCTTTTCATTGTAAAAGATAAGATATAATAAATATTAGTGAATAGATCCACTTTATTTTATTATGTATAGCTACATATTTTCCAGAACACTGGAAGTTATTGCACATCAAATCCTCCTGCATTGTTACAATGTTCAAGAAGGCCCTGAAATACTGTTTTTCAATTCATACTACATCAACATCCTTGATAAATATATTTGTTTGCATGAATTCCCATGAAGTGTCTAGAATGTTCAAGGAAGATACCACTTAGAAGTAAAGGTTAAGCCATGAAACCTCCACTAAACATTTAACAGTAACATGTTAAATAAAAACTTCCATATCTCAAAATGTTAAATGTACATGGTGTGTAAGAGTTGGCAAAGAGGATTCAAACCAACTCAATTTTCTGGATTTGCCAATTGTATTATAATGCCTTGGTGCTATTTTTTTATTCTACTTTCCCAAAATGGCTAATTGTGGCCACTAACTGGTATATTTTCCTCACTATTTAGATGTTATGCATGTTCCATAAGTCTGAGTACACTGTCACAGCCTCCAGGAGGTTGTGTTTCTTCCTTTGGCTATTTAGTTTTACTTAAAACTACGATAAAAATCGTAATTTGGAAGTACAGATCATGCCAAACTCACAATCTAGCCTGATATTTATCCAACATCCAAACAAATAATTGACATGAAACAGTTTTCCATTCCTGCTGGAAAACATCTCACATGTGAAATTAATTTTAAGTGATAGATACATTTAATATTCAGTGTTATGGAGTGAAGTTATGGCTTTATTCATTGTTTACACAACACCAGAGACTAGAATTACTGCTAGTTGATAGAACTCAGAAAGATTAAATCATCCTAAATATTTGAAATAACTGGATAATGTGTGGACCTGTGACAAACCTTGACATGCCTACTTTTGACAGCCTAATATTTAATATCAAGGTCTACAAGGAAATTTGCGAGAAACATTTTGATGAAGCTTGAATTCTTGTACATCCCCATACATACTATATCACCTTTTCCTAACTTAGTGATGTGTTACACAAGAAAAAGACTTTTGACTTATGTCAGCTAATCACCTTTTAATTTTGAGAAGCAAGTTTTACATTGCCTTGCTTATAGAATCTTAAAAAAAAAAGAAAAAGTGCAAAATTTGGTATCAATGTGTTGAAATGTAATGTGTGATCCTGGAATGTACCTTTAAGGGGATTACAATAGAATTTGTGCTTAGAATTTGAATGTATAGTATGATTTACTTAGTCGTGAACTTGATGTAAATCAGCAGTTGTAGTTTCATCCAATCGTGAGTTTAAATGTCGCTACAGTAACATCACTATGGGGACTTCCAAGCTCCCAATTGAAAGAAATCGTGAACAGCTGATTCACGTTAAGTGCACGGTTAAACAAATACTAGTACATAACTTAATGTTTATTTCGTGTCTTTTTCTGAATTCTTATTAACCAGTCTTCGAAACTTTGTATTTTATTCAAAACCTAACTTCTCTTCATATAAGCAAACCAGTTAAGTTTGTATGACTAGATATTTACTGCAGATTTATGATTCATGAGGGTACTTCCTAACAGCTACAAAATATATTAAAACGCATTCATTTACACTACAGGGTGAAAACTCTTAAAGCCTCTATTTTTTTCTAAAATATGAATGCAATTCATATTCCTACATACAGGGATTATTTTCTGGGGACAAATCAACATTATGACATCCGACATATGTATTTCCTCCAAGTGGTACAGGAACTCGGAACAGTTTTCCACCAGGCATGCAGACGCATACTTTGTAATGCAATGTGACAGTACTATCTGCTCTCCTTCCACCAGGAACAATTGGTATGCTCTTAATATCAAGGGATATGCCTTCATGACCACTCAAAACAACACTACCATTGACACTTTTAAGGAAAATATCTTGATCTGCGGACCAAACAATTTCACGCCCTTCCATACGTGTGCCTTCATTACCTTTTAATCGAGCATATGAATCAGATTGAAAAAGAAGACTAGAATTTACACTACTTGAGATACGTCTCGTGTGAGCAATTTTTACATTTAAATGTGCCACACCCCTTGGAAGGCCAAAATTAGGATAGCCAGTTGAAAAAACAGGTTGACCTGTAGAAGGGTCATGAACTTCAAAGGAATCAACTCCACTGATTAATGTTCCATTTACATCAACAGAAATTTGAGGATTATTTCGACCTTCTTTATCAATTAAACTGATAAGAACAGAAGAATTGTCACCTGTTATTTCAACAGGACTATCATCAAAACCTTCCAATTTACCATCACGCTTGTAAATTCTATCCAAATCAGTGTTACCATAAAACATGACCAGAGATTCTTCAGGAAGAAGCTCAAGACTTTCCATTCCCTGTCCAAGACGCAAAACTCCAAGAATTATGAATGTTAATAGTAAATTTCCCAAGGCTAAGAAGAACAGAAGAACTACAAGAGTCCAAAATGCATATGTTTTTCTACCTCTCAGTCCAGTTTTTGGAAGAACTTGCTCATGGACAGGAACATAACCAGCCCTTTCAACATATAAAACAATATAATTTATTAGGTACTCTAAAAACAGCAGGAGCAATCCTACATCATGCATTTACAACCCCCACCTGTAATTTCCATTGTGTTGTCTATTAACGTTTCTTTTCAAAATTGCTTTTTCCCCCATTGGAAGGGTACCAAATCCACTTTCTGAACGATCGGACCCAGGCGACGCTCGAGAATTGGTTAAAGTGGACATTATTGAACTTATCGCAAACCTGAAATCAATCATAACCAGCATATTATTCGGGAAAATTATTTATCCACATCCTTGACCTTCAAGAGAATAAATGTCAAATATAAATATAACTATTTCCATAACAATTACTTTTATTTTTCATTCACTTCACTTCAAATTCAGCCCCTGTTGTATACCCCTTTTGACTAGAATTTATGAACTAGCAGTTGCAAGCAATGGACGCGTTTAGTGTTCGCTGAGGGAAAAAATCATTTGTGCTTACCGCTTTTCAGCTGTTTATATGTGAGATGTTCGACTCTGGCGTCGATGTGGAGAAACAACTCTCTGGGAAAACATAAGAATCACTGTGAGCGACTGATGCGACAGCGCGCACATCTGCACTGTAATCATGGCTTCGGAAAGATATAGTTTTTCTTTAACAACTTTCAGGTATTTATCTACCTATTTGCACATATTTCTACTTTCTGATAAATCATTGTAATCATTTTAACAATTGGGAGTAAGGGTTTGAGTGAAAGTTTGAAGTTTATCAGGGTTTGATAATTCTATTGTGTTTCGTGAGTGAAGTTTCACAGTATATAAAACTGCCGAAAATATGAATATCCATTTTTGAAATTAATTTCAAAGTGAGGGAGTAATACCTTTACTAATGTTGGTAAATTGTACAATCTTTCAAAAGGGAAAATGCTGATTATGCCAAGTCACAAAATTGCATATCATGCGTTTCATTTATTAAGTTATTTAATAGGTACACATATTTGTCCTTAAGGTGGTTCTGTTTCAATTCACTCCGTAATATGGTTATTAATTTTTAAAATTTTTTAATGCAGTCCATCAGGAAAACTTGTGCAAATTGAGTATGCACTTGCAGCCGTTGCAGCAGGAGCACCTTCTGTTGGAATTAAAGGTAAGTAATGAAACTCTTATTTCATTGAATAGTTCAGCATATCTTGTTTTAATTTTTTAACATATTTGTTTTCGTTCAACAGCTTCCAATGGAATTGTTCTTGCTACTGAAAATAAACACAAGTCTATTTTATATGAGGAACACAGTGTCTTTAAAGTAGAAATGATTACGAAACACATTGGAATGGTGTATAGTGGTAAGTAAGATTTTATGAAATTTCATGTACATATAATATTGGCAATGTAAACTAACTTGAGATAGCGGCTCTAATGGGAATTTCCATGTTGAACAATTTTGTTTGTATTTTTCAAATTAACAATAAAAATAAATTTTAAGTATATGAGTAGTTATATAAGTAGCTGCAATGGTGACAGGATTTTTGACACTAGCTACATAGCTAGGTTGAGTGCAGCCTCTGTCTAAAGAATTCTAACTTCCACCTGCTCTGATCAGTAGTTTTCCGTGGTTTCTCTGATCAACACCAGGCAAATGCTGGAGCATTACCCTAACAAATGAGCCACAGACCGTGTGCGATCTTCCTGTCCTCTTCTTTGTTCTATCGTCATCCCTTACTTACAGACGCTGTACTACTGACACACTTCAGGAGATCAGTCAGGAGCGTAGAGCTTTGTCCCGGCTGGGGTGGTACCCTGCCATCCAGCAGGGGTACCGCCCCAATGAAGTGATACACGTGACCATAGTGAAAAGATAAATCTTTTTTTTTTGGTGAAATTAATTTTTTATAATATCCAAAATTATCTTGAATATAACGAAAATTGTAATCTCCCTATAAAATATGGGAGGGGGGATGTGAGAAATAAAAGGGGAGTAGTGTTAAAATTTTTAAATTTATGTGCAAAGATTTTATTGACCCTTCACCTTGAAAATGAACCTTTTCTGCTGATTGATGAAGTGTGTATAACCTCTCCTTTTTTGTTTGTATTACAAATGAATGGGCAACTGGAAAATAAGTTTATTTTGTTGTATTGATGCTCACGATAAATCTTCAAAATGTTTTGTGTAGTTGCTGTGGTAGATTTTAGTGCACCTTGCTGGTTGTAGTTTAATATAATTTTGCAATATTCAATTTGGCATGATCGATGTGATAAACATTATAGGTCTTTTTATATAAAATATAGACATATTGTTTTAAGGTTTTGCCTGATAATGTCTTATATTTTGCATGTGTGCTGCTCTCTTCTCTGAATCATAACTGCAACTTTTTTTGGTGTGTGTGTGTGGGGGTATATTTATTTGATATAGGACCGGAGAGGTAATTCCTTCTCCAGCCACTTTTTAAAATCTTGTTTACTTTTTTAAAAAATTCTCATGATTGCTCTCAAAATATGTAAAATCTACTTATATTTTGAAAAAAATAGTCATTTAAATGTCCTATTTTTGAAGAACCTATTTCATTAACACATTTGTGTAGTTGTGAGAGGAGGAGCTCAAAGTAAAATTAAAATCATGTGATTTTGCCAGGAGTTTTTATTATAAGTATAACCTGAACTATTGATATAAAAATACTTCCAAATGCAGAAGTTCTACCAATGTTTGAAAAAATCCTTTATCCTTCTCTGTTTGTTCTCCTCACACTGATTTATAGCAGTAAAATCCCATTAACGCTTCATTGCAAAAATGTGAGCAGACTTAGCTTCTTCTGATCTTTCCGCGAACCTTAAGACAAATTAACAATTAAAAACAGAATGTAAAATCAATAAAATAAAAAATAATTAAAAACAAAGGATAATGAAATATGAAGAAATAGAAGTTGGAAATACTGTGTTCTATAAATTTCAAGAAATTGACTGTTTGACTATCTTACAAATTTTCGGTCCATCTTAGTTCATGTTCTTGGAACACAATAGATTGGCTATGTCCCACCCTGAGCTGTTCAGCTCACACAGTGTGGGCTCAACCTGACCCACGATTACTACTTGCATTTATCGCCTTCATCAATGTTTATGAGTTGTGTGAATGAAAACATATGTTTGAATTTGTTGGTTGTTCTCCGCTCTGTTATGTCTTGTGGCTGATCATTCCACCCACCTACAACTCGATGTGATTTGAATTTCTTATAAAAGGACATTATTAACTTGGTTTTCAAGTGTGCTTCTTCAAGGGCCTTATTATTGAGGCATATTAAAATGAGTGGTAGTTTGGCAACCTTATAGAAGACTAATAATATTGTAGGTTTTTGTCATTTCTACTCTCTTGTCAGCGGGTCCCAAGTGGCTATGTTTCAAGGATTTTGAGTCTTCATTCACACTGAAGGCTTCTCGAACCAACAGGGGTACAAGTGACCTTTCTCAATGTTCTCCAGGAGATATATATCCTTTATCAGGTATGGATTTCATACCAAACGTCTGTTTTGCAGTTTAGGTGCAAAAGAGCACAAATAATTGGAAAATTGCTTTCAGTGTGATGATGTTTACTGAATGACTTTCAGAAAAAAAGTGCCTTATTTGTCTTCTCTACTGAATAGTTAATGTGGCATACCTTTGAGGTATGTATTCCATACTGTACTTCCATATTGCAGTATGGTAGCAAGAATAATTGGAAAATTGCTGTGTGATGATGTCTATTGATTTAAATGCCTTCATCAGAAATAGTGCCTTATTTGTGCTGTTTGTATATTTTGTTGTTTATGTTTCCACCGATAGTGTTTTGGCATTGAAGATTATTTCATCCAATGTGCATGACCGCGCATGTTTTGTTTACTCAACAGAATTATCCCCAGTTATCCATTCATAGATTTTGTCATGGTCTTCCTGCAACTCAAATGAGTTGATGCTGGGGTTGTTATAGATGTTCATGTTGTTTGCATACATTAAGGATTTGAACATAATGTGGATGGTCAAGTTGTTGGTGTATAGAATAAACAAAACAGGACTAAGGACTGAGCCCTGTGGAACTCTTCTTGTAACGGCGCTTGGTGCTGAAACACTTCTATCCGAGTGTATCCAGCATAGTATTTACTCACAAAATAGAAGATTTATTTTCCCTGATGCATATCAAATACCTTTCAATCAAAAGTCAGTGGATAAATTGAAATTTCTGTGTGCATTTCTGTTTTCAGGCATGGGTCCTGATTATCGCCTATTAGTGAAACGTGCAAGAAAGATGGCACAGCAGTATCAGCTTGTTTACAATGAGCCTATTCCAACTGCTCAGCTGGTTCAACGTGTAGCTATGGTGATGCAAGAATACACTCAGTCAGGGTAAATACAGAATGTCCTGTTGCAATATATTACTGGATTATTCCTTGTGAAATCTTACTTTCTCGCCTAATTACCTTAAAACAGTAGGTATTTATTGTGATGATTAACTAACTCTTTCTGTTACTTGTTGCTTTTAACATTACTATATATGTAAAAATAAACTTATTATTTTTCTCTTGCTAGCCCAAGATTCTTTTGTTACTTGGCATAGTAAGTGGAAAGTTATTGACGTAAAACTTATATTCTATAGATATAAAATGGGTTGATGTAAATAATATGTTGACCCAAGGCTGCTCACAAAATGTTCGTATGTTTTATCATGACACATGAAAATAGGCTTTCTCATTTCCGTCATCCGTAATCTTGTTTTAACAAAACACTTTCACAGATGTGAATTTTTGAAAGGTAGGTTTAGTAGGATTAGGTAGGTGAGGTTTATGCTAATGAACTCGGCCGCTGCCGAGAGCATTCAAGTAATATACCTACTGAGATGTGATTTATCATGTGAAAAACAAATCAACTGTAAAACAATTCACTAAGAGAGATAGAGCCATGTTGATTTCCCTTGAAAACGACTTTTGGAGAAGGAGCTGCCATGTGTCTAGAGCTGGAATACACATTCCAGCAGATTTTTTTGTTTAAATAGGATTTTTTGTTTAAATCGGATTTTTTCGTTAAATCGGATTTTTTCGTTTAAATCAATTTTTTTAAAAAATATTTATATATTATAATTTTTGATATTATTCAAGTGAGGGATAAAAAACAGACGTTTGTTGTCATGTGAAAATGGCTGCAGAACTAGAAACGGTACTTATGGCATTACTATTTTTTTGTGAAATACTAGTTTTGTTTGTGTGAAAACTTTAATTTCTTCACTTGTGCAGGAGCCTTTGGATTCTTAACCACAAAACCTCATTGCAATAGATCTGTGTGAAAATATCAATACTACAATTCAATATTTGTATAAAAAGATGATGAAGTGACAAGTAGTAATGTACATTGTGGAATACATATTTTAAAATGATACGTACGTTTTTTGTTTAAACTTAAATGTTTCTATCTTGAAAGTAATTTAAAATCCATATCTGTGTGTAAAAAAACTTGCAACTATTACTTTTTTTACTTTTCATTGACAAAGTCAATAATAATAATACTAATTATAACAACAATAAATAAACACAATAATAGATTTAAAAAATGGAAAACTAAGAATGAGATAGTACTATAATGAATTTGAGCCATCCTTTATGTAACAATTTCTACTTACTGCAGGATATTGAGGGTTATTCAGGAGAATTAATATCTAAAGAAAATTACCAGTTTCATAACTAAAACTATGCTTAAAACTTGGCTGATGAGGTGATTTTGTAGTAATGTAAATGTTTTGTAAGTATAGCTTTCTTAATTTTTGCTTGACAATTCCTCCCAAGAAATCCAAGATGGTGTATGTCAGTATTTGTACAGTTTGGCTAATGCAATTAATTTCATTTTTTTTAAGGAGAGCTTTTATAAATTAAAGATGAATTGTTATTCTTGAGATATTCTTATTTGTATATTTTTTATGAATTCAGTTTCTTGAATTCTAAGATCATCATAAAATTAAACAATATTATAACCTATTTTATTTAAATGATACTTGAATGTTACAGTGTTGTATTTTGTAACGTATTTTTGAGGGTACTCAAAATCATAACATCTTATACATATACATTCAGTACATCTTATATTTTCTGTCAATGAAATTATGATAACTGCTTATGATTTCAGAGGTGTGCGTCCATTTGGTGTTTCTCTCCTAATATGTGGTTGGGATGAGGGGAAACCATATTTATTCCAATGTGACCCATCTGGTGCTTATTTTGCGTGGAAAGCAACAGCAATGGGAAAAAATTTCATCAATGGGAAAACTTTCTTGGAAAAGAGGTAAGAATGTATATATTTTCTCTTCATTTTCTCCTTTATTTAAAGTCAAAAAGAGGTCAAAAACTGTGTTGGAAGTAGGGGAGGCAAAGTACAATCTGTGCACATATATATATTTAGACACACACACCACTTGAATAGGCAAAAGAATTATGGATTCTGGTTTTTTTATTTCATATCAGACCCCAAATGAAGGGCTCAATTTAATCCTTTAAAAACATTCAAAATGAATTTCATGGTGCTGATTAATAAAACTGCTGATTAAATATCTAAATTCCGCACTAATATCCTATGGTTGTCAAGAAAATGTCTGCAGGTAGTGAAACAACATTTATGTCCAATGCTCTTGCTGGATAGTTGAAGGGAAAATAGCCTTGGCCCTTCAAGTATTTGAATGGTGTTTGTTTTGACTTCTAGAATTTTTGTTTATTTCATGGGCATGATAATTTTCTGTGGTTGATTAATCCTCTATTAAGGTTAGTACTGTAGAGCTTTAAAAAATCTTGTGCAGCATTTTTAAAATTATTTCATGAGTGGTAAGGAAGAAAATTGTTTAATTTGTTTTAAATACGAGTTCTTTAACTTAGTTAGGTTGACCTTTAAGATTGTGGATTGTATGTGATATATACTTGACATTCGTTTCTTTTGGTTTGTCTACGTCTTATTGTTAAAGCCTTGGAAAAAGTTTTAGTCATTGCTTAATTGGTAATTTACCTGTATCTGTTTTTTATTATATGATATGAGTGATCAGTTTGTTATTACTAGAGCCTGGAAGTTCAGGCTTTTATTTTACCTAAAATAGGCAGGTAAAAAGGCATTTATTCTAGGTAAAGTAGAGTTGCAAAGAGAAATGAAGACTATGAAAAATTTTATTTAAAAGGAAATATTGTTAAAAAAAATAAATAATTGAAATTATTCACATTTTTGCTCGATCTCAAAAATTTACATTTGCACATAACATGTTAGAAAATTATATTTTGATACGACCACACAGAATGACTATGAATTTCTTTTACGCCTGACCCTACCTCTTAGAAATACTATTGTGAACTCTCTTTTACATCTTGATATGCCATCAGTGAAAATGGAATTATTTTTTTCATTCTTTGCTCGTAAGTAACCCAATGCTGAGAAGGATATATCGTGTACAGAGAGGTGTCCTCAAGAGGGATCGGTGACCGTACTCAAAAGTAGAATGGGATTCCTCATGAGGGAACAAAGCCTTTTGGCATTGAACAAAAAATCTTGACCGGTACCATCTGTCTTTTTTCATTTAGATTTTTGTTACAGCCTCTGCACTCACAGAAAGACAAAACATGATCATGCCTTTGTGTTGTAAGGCTTGCAGATGTATCTTCAACGTGCTCGCAATTTATGCTAGGAGGAAAGAAGCAAAATCACGAGGGGGAAAAAAGATGAAATGACAAAAATAGGAATCGGAAGCTAAAATAACCAAAACAGCCAAAATGAAAATATAGTAATGAGGAAAAAGGCTAAAATAAGACAGTGACAAAAATAGGCATCGGAAGCTAAAATAAGCAAAAAAGTCAAAATGAAAATATACTAAAACAGCCCAAGAAGTACAATTAAGTGTGTAATAAGTAAAAAATAGAAACAATAGCAAAAAGGCATTTTGTCAAACTTCCAGGCTCTAGTTATTACCTAGTGAAGGGTTAAAATTTTCCCTTCCTATTCCCTTATGTAAGAAAAATATTCTATATATATTAATTGAACTTCTTTTAGCAAACCTATTGCATTCCATAATGCAAGATTATCATGTAATATTGCATTGTGGTATGATTTTCCTGAAGACTTGTGTTAGTTTACTACAGGATATAGGGTGACAGATATTTGGAAAAATAAGAAAAGCCTGGAAAATGAAGGGAAATCAAAATGTAAAAACAAAGAATGTAGGGAAATGGCAGGCTACATAAAAAAATGTACATTAAACTTAAACATGAATCCTAGCAGTGGGGGGGGGGGATAGTGAATTGATGTGTAGCAGTGAATAAAATATAGTGACAGACGAATAAATATGCCATGTGTACTTATTAGTCAAATTACATGTCTCTTTATGAGGAGAGCAGCAGCAATATTTATCATTTATAAGGAGGTGGGAATGGAAAAGCAATTTTGCATAATTTGTCTTTGGCTTGACGAGTCAGAATTCTTAATGTTTTTGGCTGAAATTTCATGAGAGTTCATTTCTGTGTACAAGTAGTATTGTAAAATGTCTTTATCTGTCACATGTGTCTTTAACCCCTATTAACATGCAACCTTATAGGTTTATTATGTGGAGTAAGTACGTACCTGTATGTTAAGAAATTTAGCATCCTTAGCAATGAGTTTTAACACCCTTAGCATCGTAAATAATCAACCATAGATTCGTGGCAAGTGAAATGTTTCTAAGGTAAAAAAATGTGTATAAGGTAAATTTTCCTGGCATTCCACCAAATGTAGCTCTTCTCTGGTAATAGTATTTACTGAGAATTATTTGCATTCATGTTCTTCTCGAACCATGGTATACAAATATTGTTTAAAAAGATATATCGTAAGCAACACCTCACAATATCGTAGTATCATAATGCCGCAGCAACAGAATTCATCTATTTACCTGTATACTATCGCATCCATTATCTACATACTATCGCAGTAATGCTGGAAATTTTCACTTAAATCGTGAGATTTTATGGTCACTGATAAAGTGCCGAACATACCATGAAATGTTAGTGTTATTACTGCTGTGTCGAAATTAAAAATCTTGGCTTTGCTATGCTCCACCTCAATTTTGAACTTTTGACCTCTGCAGTAACGTTTCTTGGTATGTTAATAGGTATTATCAGTGTTTGTTAAAAAAAACTATTGGTAAAATTATCATTCAATTCCATTCACATTCATATTCTTATCCTAAAATTAGTTTTCCAATTATTGTCCCACAGATAATTGGTTCACAGTTATTATGTGTTATGCCTAAAGAATGTATAAACTGCTCTTTATAGTATATTGCTGAGAGAGAATGTGTTTGTGGTGTAAAATTCTTTTAATTTAAACCAGTTTTTTATAGTGATAAATGTTCTCAAGCCTTGGTGGAGTTGGTATAAAGAGAGCCAAGGACAAAAAAGATCTTTCTGGGCTTTATCTTAAACTAACACTACACAATGGAAAGTGTTTTTACCATTTAATTTTCCAATGCTTTTATGCTTGGAAACTTTTTCAGTAAACAATATTTGCTGTTAAAAAATATTTTTTCAGAATACAATTTTTTGAACAGTTTTATTCCAAATTTTATTAAATAAAATACTTTTTAAAAATATTCCGAAATTCTTTTTTTAAGAAATTTCTTAAAAAATTTATTATTTATTATGTATGTGATTGTTTCATATCTGTGTGAAAATTTTCCACAAGTGAGTTTTCAATGTTGAATTTTTAAAGATTTTTCAAAGTAATGGCACAAGTTGAAAAAATGATGTGTTATTGCCTCCAATCATATTTTATTAACTAAAATGGAGAGTGATCTTCAAGAAGTGGTAAAAATATGATTCTGGTAACTGATTTGAAGGGTTAAAATTGAAAATGGGTGGTTCGGTGGCAAAGTTGAACAAACATGATGTGATATGAGTTTTTATGCAACCAGGAAAATAAACACACTTGCTGGTGATACATTTTGCTCTCTAGGAAATCATTTTAAGTGGCTTACTCTATCTAGAATGCTAGTTCAGAATTACTGAAGTGTCCTTAGTGCAGTACCAAAATAATATTTAGTATTACTAATTTCCAATTGTGCATCACTGCTGATGGCACAGCTGACATAATGCAATATGGAAGAAAGAAGCATCAGTATTCATGTGTGCCATACCAGAAAACCCATTTTAGCTCTACTAGATCCACATTGTCCACACACTTGACAGCTGTTTTTTTGAAGCTACAGGCCACTACTTACAATTAGAGTAGCATAACAGCGCATTGGATTCAGACAAGGAATTTATTATTACAAACTCATATGAGGTGGTAACACACATAATATAATTCTCCCTGAGAAATATGACCAATGCATATTTGGCACAAAAGTGTGTTCTGTGCACTACTAGTTTGGTTATTGATGCGATACACTTTTGAAGTAAAAAGTCCTTCCCTTACACTAGACAAAGGGAGATAGGGTAAGAGTAAGTTATTTAAGGCTCTATGTATGTTAGCTGCATGTCTGTCTGCACATCTATGAACAATCCTAATAGGATATTTCCCCTCATTAGTCTGGCCCAATTTGAGGCCCTGCAACTTTCACGTGAATTTTTTAATTTTTTGGGGGTAACATATGCAATTACTGGGATATTTTACAAAATTTTCAAGAAAATGACTCCAAAATTTTTCATCTGGCTTCTTACCATACAGGAAAATCCCTATTCAGCATAAACTTAATTAAACTCTGTGACTATGTAATCTTTTATATCATAAAAAATGGTCATCATTCCTGTCAAATTTCTTTCAGAACTTTTAAAACCTACTTTTTCAACATAATTTTCTAACAAATCCAAACTTGAAACATAATTTGGGTTATTTTTTTATTCACCTACATGTTGATTGTTTTGATGCTGCTTGTGGACTTTGGTTGGGCTTGTGGACTTGGTGCATCCATTGGAGTACAGCTTATAGTTTCACTTTGGTTCATAGTTTATTAATAGTTAATTGTGTGGGCATTTTCTGTTGCCAGGAAGCTCTAATGAATAAAATAATGATCAGACTTCTCTCCTTGGTGCTACTTCCATTTCATTCTGACAATCATTATTTGTTAGCGTGCTTTCCCATTGGTTCTCTAAAATCTCAAGATTAGATGTGTGGCTGTTGGTACTCATGGTGGCAGAGGCACCTAGATATAGGATTAAGAGATAAACCTTGGATATGAGATGTCCAAAAGAAAAATCATTTGAGGTTGGGCCAATAAGGCCTGGCCCTTATTGCCTGGGCCAATAAGGAAGTTGAGTGATGGGTTAGCTAGATAGCTAGGTTGAATTGAAACGGTAGCGGCCAGCTCCTCTGATCAGTAGTTTTCCCTGGTTTTTCTGATCAATACCAGGCGAATGCCAAGTAGTACCCTAATCACCAGGCCACAGACCACGTGCAATCTTTTCTTCCTCTTCCCTGTCCTATTCTCACTCCTTAATTACACTAAAATGCACTACACTACCACACATCTGGGAGACCGATGGGGAGCTGAGAGCTTGTCTCGGCTGGGGCAGTGCCCCACTGGTACAATAGGTCGGGGCTGAATCTCACCATCTAGAGGTGGAAGATCACTACCCAATCTGAAAATTACTGGAATTATATGATAATAGTCATGTATCATGTATTCGGTTCTATTATCATATAATTCCCGTAATTTTCAGATTAGCTCTGATGTTGATCACTATGTGATCAAAAAGATCTTCAGATAAAATATATATTGGTACCTAACAACACCTTTACATTAAGGCTTCTCTCGGTCGTAGAGATCAAAGAATTTCTAAGCCAAGATATACTTACAGAATATGCATACTTCAAAAAGATGACAGATGCTCATTAACACTTGGCCACTTGAAAGATCTGATAACTCTGTGCCAGCAGTGTTTAGCACGATTAAAACATTACATCTGGCAGGGACAAACATTTCTTGAGGAAACTATACCGTAGTGGTTGAAAATCAAAGGAAGTTGTAAATATATCCTCATTTTAATGGAGAAAATTACACTAATTGTTATTTATTCTGTATCTACTTTAATTTGCCAGAAGTGCTTTGCATAGAAATAAAAAAGCTTCAAAATTTCTGATTAGATTATTCATTCTGTGTAATTAGTGTTTTCATATTTAATCGAATGTGAATTATCAGATTTCTTTCACCTTTTACTTGTATTCATAGTTGTTGCAATCCCTTTGCAGCTGCTTTGAATGAAGATGATGGGTTTGATTATATCTCGGAGGTTATTAAAATTCATATCAAAGTGTTCTATCAGTCAAACTTCAGTACTCCTTTCTTTGAAGGAAATGTAACACCTGTCTTTGAAGGAAATATAAATGTATTATATGTGTATATTTTTTTTTCTTTTTCAGATACAGTGAAGATCTGGAGTTGGATGATGCTGTCCACACTGCAATTCTGACATTGAAAGAGGGATTTGAGGGTCAGATGACTGCAGATAACATTGAAATTGGAATTTGTGATGCTGAAGGGTTCCGTCGATTGGATCCTTCCAGTGTTAAGGATTATCTTGCTAACATTCCTTAATGTGGCGTCTTTTAATATGTATTGGTGTGCATTAATCACGTTTTTATTATAACATTTAAGTATTAAATGTATTAAGAATAAATTTTCTCTTGATTTATTGAAATATCAGTATTTGTTTGATATTATTTTTCCTTCCATTTTAATTTAGAGCCGCCTGCAAGACCTTAATTGGTTGTTTTACATTTTGTGAAGAAGTTTAACTTTTTTACTAAACTGTTTAACTAAAGAAAATTCATAATTTTACTAATTTGTTCATGTGGATTTTTTTCATTGACATTACATGCAAGTTTATAGATTTATGTTTTCTTAAGTGTTTTTTGTTTACAGCTTTTATTTTTTAAAATAAATTTGGAAGTACTGCAGCTCAAAACTGCTTTTACCTGCAGGGAGCCTATATATAGCCATTAGAAGTGCTGTATTGAAGTTTGTTATAAAGCATATTTTATTGGAAAAGGGTAATTTTTATTACTAAATAACGAACTAACATTTTAGTAGCTGCAGATTTTCTACTATTTGCCTACTTTCTTCCTTCAATGGAAAACTTAATCGTTTAGGTTACTTATTCATTTTGAGGCATTAGGAGTATTACATATGAATTTTATAGCATCTATAAATCCCTATTTCTCGAATAAATGCCTATTTTGTGTTTAAAAGCCTAAATGTTGCATATTCTTGTATTTTTTATCACAATGCAGTTATTCTTTAAAATTTTAAAAATTGTAGTATGTTTTTCTTTTTTATCCTGCAGAGTATAGAGAAATTGAACAACTATCGATTAATCTATGTTCTGTTTTACTGCCACCACAGTGGGTATTTCATATTATGGTATGTGTTACATCACTGGTGATAGTTGAATAATTTTTTCATAGAATTTTTAAACAATTTTTTTCTCAAAAATGGCTCCAATTTTTTCTTAAAATTTTCTCCTTGTATGTGTCAAAAAACGGTATAAAAAATAGTGTTGCTCCCACTTTACGCAAACGCTCTATATTTTTGAAAATTCCAAAATGTTAACACTGCAAATATGTTGTAAATGAAGTCTGTTATAAAAAAACATACCTTTAAAAAAGTCATGTACCGTTTTTTTAACAAGTGTTTTTTGTGGAAATTCTGCAATTAATGCAAATTATAAAAAAAATATCAAAAATCACTACAAACTTTTGCTACAAGGGACGCTTAAAAGAATGTCACAGGTCTCAATTTTGTTAAACTCTCTAAATTGTTGAAAATTGTGAACTTTGACTCTTTATTATTATTATTATTTTTTTTTTTTAGAGATAAAGTGAGAAAGTATGTGCCGTTGAAACCCACTAGTTACAAAATATGTGTTAACAATGGCAATTAAAACAAATCGTACAATGCTTTCAATTATGTTTCAATTAAATGTGAGGAAAAATATCAGAATTAGTGCTCGGTATTATTGTGCAGCATTGAGTATTAGCTTGCATTTAATAAAAAGCAAAAAGGTAACTACTACAATTCAGTTTTTTTCGTCCGAAATGCTTAATGATGATAGAAAGGATTTCTGAAAGGATGTAATCAAATATTCCTTCATTTGCTTACTTCAGAAACTTTCTTTACAAGTATATAAATACGCATAAGAAAAATTTATAGTGCCTTTATAAATGCCTATTTTATATTTTTAAATGCCTCTTTGTACAGTGTTATATACCTTTAGAACTGCAGCTTACTAATGATCAACTTATCTATTTCCAAAATATTCCACAAATTTTGTCTTGAGTAATTTGAGTGAAGATTGTGATGGCATTTTTACATTTTTTGGGTTTTGTTTTATTTAGCAGTTTTTAACTCGTAAATTATATTAAAAATGAAATTTCATTAATCAATGCAATAAAAAGAACAACAAAACAACATTCCAATTGTGTTGAATCGTATTATGTTTAAGAGATGCATGTTTGTCATCGCATCTAAGAAAGTAGACAGGGAATTTCAGACAGATGTAATGTACACCGTATACTTTGGTTACCCAAAGGCCAGTGAGTGCAATTACGTAGTGCAATGATTATATTGTGTACCTCTCGAAGTGCAACCAATAACCAACCATTCAGGGGCTGCATGACTGTCTTGGGCCCTGACAGGGAATTTTGAAATTGAAAGAGGATTTTAATTTGTGCTGAATGATAAACATTAAGATATTTTTATTTTAAATATTGGCTCTATCAATTTATGATGCTTCATCTCGGCCATAATTCATCGTCAATTAAATTGTTTCTTTTATTGAATCATTTCAAAAATGTTCCTATTGACCCACAGAATACTTTATGTTCCTATTTTTTACTATTAACTAATATTTTTTCATGACTAGACATCAGATTGTTAAGCAAATGCCTATTCGACTTGTTTGACATGGACACTCAAAATTAATTATTCACATATTCCATGACAGATATTACACGAACCATATTTATAGTACTGAAATGCCTATTTAGTCAGTAGAGACTAAAAATCCGTAATCAGGCCAAAGGCCCTTGAGCTTTTTGCTGCCGCTCAATCATTAGAACCCTTAACCCCTTTGGAGCATAAATACCTATAATTCATTCATATTACCTCACTGCGTCTACTCGACCACTGTGGAACGTAAGTGGACTTCTAATTTTCTTTGTTGCAGAAATGCCCTATTTTTCTTTCAATACTGATTATAAAGGCATATTACTGAAAGGGCTATATTAGAGTTGAAAATACAGCATGTAGCAAGCAGCAATTTGTTTTAAAACTAGTTTTTGTTTGGGAAATATTGAAGAACTAGACAGCACCATAATCATTTAGTACTTACAGAAAATGTCTCTGATAGGCCACCCAATGACCCCTTTTCAATTTGTTCTATTCAAGTTCATTAGATTTTCTCTTATTTTTTTAATATTATTTTTACCAATAATTACTTTCCACCCACATTTTTCTGCCATGTACACTAGCTATACACGTTTCCATTAATTTTTTTATTAACCAACTGAATCCCGTTAAGGGCAAGGGCCTCTTGCTCACACAGGAAATTATTAATCCTTCTTCAATGAAGTATTAGGATGATGACGGAGGGTGAAGGGACGATTACTAATACATCCATGCCCGAGGCGGGAATCAAAACTGCAATCCGAGATCGTCACAACACAACTGTCTTAGCAATTTCGACTATCTGGATTGACTCCATTAAAATTAATGGATTACATCCATACTTTAGTTATCAAATTATTAATTACTATCAGCTAATTTATTTCTTGGAAATGGCCTGAAACTGTCTTGGAAACTGCCTGAACCTGACTAATTAATTTTGCAGATAATAAATACAAGTTATTCTTATGGTTCTTGAGAACCTTTCTTCTATTTATTAAACTTGAAATACTGCCACTGCCTGTAGTTAATGTTATTATTACTCTGTAATGTTTAATTGCAGCATTAACGTTAAGTATTCTGTTTGATAACCTGTTGAGCTGACATGTTGGTGGTTGATTCAGTAATCTTGATGATGACAGCTTAGCATTGTGTTAAAGTGCATTATACCTACACTTGTGGATGTAATATCAAACTTTTAAATCGAAGTAGAAGTCATTTGTGACGTGATGAAATAATTTCTAACATTTCACAGATTCAGGTAAAAAGCCATTAATACCTAAGCTTTCTGTCTAGGAAAGTTTAACAACTAAATGTCTAGGAACAGAATGAATATAATGTTCAAAGTAAAAAAAAATCTAAATTTATCTGGAAGTGAGAGAGATATTAAATAACTAATTATTGCTAAGTCAACCAAATACTGAACACGATAATTAATTTTTGAGAGTTACGTGTAATATCCATAGTCCAGATGTGTGAAAACGTCTGGTTTTTGCAGAGAGTTTAAAAAATGTGGATGATACATGTAAATTTGCTGTTTTAAAAGGGGAACTGAGTAAGAAACAGATTGGAATGTTAAAGTCAAAGATTTTGGGTACTTCAGAGAGGTAGACAAGTTACTTTTATTAATATTATTATCTACGCAATGAGTATTATACCTCTTGCATTGAAAATTATTAAAAAGTTGAAATGTTGATATGATAACATATTGAAAAATTGCATTGAAATTAAAATGAAAAATTAAGAAAAATGCAATATTAAATTAATTGTTTGGTGAGTTTTTCCAGTATGAAATAAACTCTAGTGTCCTACATTGGGTAAGGATTAAAAAAAAATTCCCTTAATGAAAAATAATTTTGCAATTAAGAAATGGACAAAAAAGGTAGTAATAGAAAAAGAAGAACAAGAGGAAGATGATGCAATAGGAGATCTTATTTTACACAAATGTTTCGAATATCAAATAGAATGGTTCCAAAATTTGAAAAGCATTGAGAACAATATAGTTAAAAATAGCAAAAACTGAAGAAAAGTACAGTGAACCGGAAAAGTGGATTTTCGGCAGAAAAAAATTCATTGCTGAAATGGATAAAACCAGTTACTAAATTAAGAAAAAATCCTCTAACACGTGGTGTAGTCATAATCCCTGTTTTGTGGGTCCTTGATATCGAAAAATGAACTGACCACAAAACGTCCGTCCGTGTGTGAACACCACTAGCGCCTAAACCATACGTAGGATTTTTCTAAATTGAAGAAACCCCCCTGACGATCTGTCTCGAGTCGAAGCATTGAGATATTGAAAAAACATACTTTAAAATTTGGGGTTATTGTACACGAAACCCCTGGGACATTTTGAATTTGTTTTTCTTCAAAATCGGCTTCAAATTTTTTCTTTTAAATTTCTTGTAAGAATAGAGTAAAATACACTCATAAAGGCGGCATAGATCTGATTTCGAAAATTAAAAAAAATTGAATTATTTTCGGCGGCGTCCTACAACTACAAAATTGAAGATTGAGATTTTCCATTCAAATATAATATGTTCTCCATTTAGTTCTTTTAATGAAGTGATGCACATTTTTTGAAAATTTTAGCAGTTTTCGCGCAACATTGCGTGCAATATGTGCAATTTAAAAAAATAACAGAAGCAAGATTTTCTCAAAAAGGTTCGCAACTTTTTCTTTTGAATTTTGGTAGATATAGTATTAAATGTACTCTATGAGATGACATAAACGCCATATTCCTCTATACTTTTGTTTTTTCGAAAATTACAAAAATTTAATTTTTTTAACTGGCATCTCACGTCGTTAATATTTACACTAGCGGCGATTTTTTTCACGTTATTGTATTTAGGAGTTCATGTGCTTTAAATGATGTATAAAGTTTCTCGAAAACGGAACAGTTTTCTGTGAAAATGAGCTCAAAATATCGCATTTTCAGAAACGCTCAAACGCCATTTTTACAAAAATGGCTCCAAAATTTTTCTTTAGTCTTTTCCAATGGATAGTGATACTTGCAATGTTTAATATGCCATAAAGATCATTTTGGGGTATTTTTTTTGTCTCTTCAAAAATTACTCAAAAGTATTTTTTAAAATTACTCTTACGTCGTTAATATGTACATTTCTAGCAATTTGTAATAACTAAAAACAATTGAATAATAATAATAATTTTGTAATTTAAAGCATTTGTGAGTAAAGGTGCTTCAAATGACTTCAATTGAAGTTTTTCGGAAACTCAAAATTTTTCTGTGAAAAAAAGCTTCAAATTTCGCATTAACAGTAACGCTTAAAAATGGCTCCAAGTTTTTCAATGTAAAGTGCCATATAGGACTAAGTTTTACTCTTCTTTAATATTATTAAAGAAATATTTCGGTTCTGCTATAAGGGAACCGAAGAATTTCTTTCGAGTAGTCAAGTCCGAATAGCCAGCCCAGACCAAAGAAAATAGAAAACTAATACAATAAAGTCTGTGCCATTCTATAGCACTACTAGTTACTTTCGTGCATACTACTTAGTGTAGAGAAAGTATTAAAATACTGTGGTAAAAAAACCGAAATTTTTCGACAGAAAATCTTTTATTGATGGTTCCTGATTCCAAAAAAGGGGATAAAACGTGTTACATTATGTAGTAATTTACTTCTTTTAACGCGTGATGTACTCGTAATCCACGAATTGTGGGTCCTTGATACTTAGTTGACGGCAGAGCGTCAGTCTGCCCGCCGGTTGGAAAACCGTTTGCAGGATTTTCACCAAAATTGATATTCCCGAATCGATCTGACTGCTCTTGAAGTTGAAACGAATATTTAAATTTTAGAGTGTACTTTGCATGACGCCTCAAAGTCATTTAAAATTTTGTTTTCAATGTTGTTTGCACTAAAGTTTTGTATTAAGTTTTTTTGTAGAATAGAGTAAAGAATGTTCATAAAAATGGCGGAGATCTAATTTTCGTTGAATTCTCGAAAGTTTCGAAAATTGAAAAAGTGGAATTGTTGTTCCGTTTCTTCTTACAACAATATTGGAGATAGAGATTTTTCTTGTGATTGAAACCAGATTCTTAAATGTCATGTAGAATTTTTTCAAAATATGAGAAGTTTATACGTAACTTTGCACGAAATAAAAACAATTTTAAACACAATTTTTCTAAAAAAACGCTCCAAATGTTTGCTCCTTCAATTTTCGAAAATTGCAAAACTTATAAATAATGCGTTAAAGTACGTGTTGTTGTACTTTCAATTGGAGTGCTACGATTGGAGTTTTACTTTCAATTGGATCAACTAGTGCTGCAACGTACGAAAGTACGAAAATTGTACGAAAGTTGTACGAAAGTTGCTTAGTGGCTCAACTAAGATTATACGGAAGGAGAAGGCTAGCCGATTTGATGTGTCTAGTCGATTTGATGTTTTTCTATGAAGGACATTTAGTTTGGATTTAAAAATAAATTTTATTACTTTTTCGTATTCTAGCATAGAGAAAGTATTGCAATGCTGCGGCAAAAGGTGGAGAATTTTCGGTAGAAAAAAACTTCTTCTGGGATCATGATACCGAAAATTGGAGAATTCTCGCTACTGTATGTAGTAAATAACTTCCTCTAATGCGTTGTGCATTGAGAATCCATGTTATTGTACAAGAGATTTTACTTTTTCGCCTTACAACCTAAGTTGTAAAGAGAAGGTATTGTAGATGTGTGGCGAAAATGGCCGATTTTTTGACAGAAAAACCCTTATTACCGTGGGCTCCGAAAACGAAAAAGTGGATAAACTTTGTTCCTATATCTAGTAATTTACTTCGTCCAACATGTTGGGTTGTGCGAATCAATGATTTGTGGGTCCTTGATACCGAAAACATATTGACAGTAAAACATCACTCAAATTGTCCGTCTGTGGTCAACGTAAGTGTAGAATTGGAAGAATTAGATTCAAGTTGGGACTATGACTTGGCCAACCCAAAAAAAGAAACTTTTTTGTCTGTTAACAAATTTTTACATTGCCGGCAATGTGCTTTGTATCATTATATTGTTGGATATCCTATTTCGAGTAATTTTTTGTATGAGACATCATCCCTTCTATTCTAATGAGAGGATCAATTTTATGTCTAGAAAAAACAGCCCTCTTCTATAATACTATTACCCTCATGTTTCGTGATCAATTCCTGTTATCTTATATTATTTCTTTGTTCAATGATTATATCGAATACCAAACTGAAGAGAAGAGATTAAACTTACTTTCATCACTTCGGAGGGACATCGACCAGTCCTTGCATTTCCACGTTCATTACTTATTTGCAGATTCCAGCCTGATCTTTCTATTCTTTGGTTTATCAGTAGTTTTCGAGAAGGTCGTCTAACACCAAAATTAAAAGCTGCTGAACGCCCTTTTACTTTCGGAAAGTGGAGGTTGCGTTCATAGTATTCCTGTGAACAATTTTTTTTGTAGATCAGCAAGCGACTTCTTCCAAATTATTCTGAAGTATCTTTCGGTTGATATTGGGATCTTAGTTTGGTACATACACACCCATCCCCATTTTGCCTTTTATTTCACATATTTAAAAGTTGAGATATCCCCAAATCCCTAGTAACAATAGATTAGGAATTACCTTGTAAAGCATTATAAAATATTCTTTCCGTTTCGGCCTGCCCATAAGAACCTAATTTATAATACGATGTACATCTCTGAATGTTTCACAAAATTCTAATGAGCCAGGATCAAATATGTTTATAATGGTAACATTGAAGATAATCTGAATACATGACATATGGTCAGGGTGAAAGGATGGCTGTATTGCTTTTCTATGAGCTTCTTCCCTCTGTTAACAGTGCTGTCTGCAGATAAGTGCTGACAACAAAATATTGAACTACAAAATACTTTCTGAGCACTTCTGTATACTATAAAACTTTTTTGTAGAAACAATTAATTTTGAAAAAATGTTCATTCTTGAAGGCGATGTTTATAGATTTTCATGTTAAAAGTAATTTTTTTGCGTTTTTGCAATGGAAAAGAATGGCATCAAAGAAAGTAAAGAACGTAGAGTCAATGTTCAAACTATTAACAGCCGCCTATGCATAAAAAAGTCAGTTTCAGTTATATGATTAATTTTGAGTTATGCTATTATTTAATGTTAGAATGGTACATAATCGTGACGTGTTTACACTGTCGAGTGAGCCGGCCTGGTGAGACAGGGGCTTGTGTTAGGTGAGCCCAGGTTCGTGCACACCAAGGTTCGGGGTTCAAAACCCGCGCTAGACATTAATGTTTTAACTTGTTTTGTGACTTGAGGGACATTTCGAGTCCCTCGTGTTTTACACATATCTCCTAATTGTTCAATAATCTGATGGCCTCACAGGTAATTGTGTGTGCAATCTGTGTGAGTAAGGAACTGAGTCTCCTATACTCGTGACATTAAACAAACATCTGGACGGGGCCAACGAATATCGTGGGAAAATAGGTGTAGGTACAGGGCATCGATAGATATACGCGATGTTCGGGGAGTACGTATATGCTCTTCACTGGGAATGCGCCCCTGAGGAACGGTTGGTACGGCGAATAGCTTTGGTAGGTTTTTTAGGCACAGATAAATAAGATCTGTGAAGAGATTGGAGCAAAGTCGAAAAGCTAGTTCAGAATTAAGAAAATACGAAACTAGTGCGAGAAAGTCTGTGTCAATCTGTAGAACCAATACTTGAATATATTGAAATACTAGCCCTTTTATAATTTATAATTAATAATAAAATTAATAAACACGATAAGCAAAACTTATACCTGTCAATTAATATTTATTTTATTTTGGCTAGCTCAGTTTTTTTTTTATTTTACTCCCAACATTACTCTCTACAATGGGTTAGCTTTCTCAAGGCCTCTTTAAATACTTACATGGTTTCGTGGACATGAAAATTACCGCTCATACGAGAATTCGGCTGGTAAAATTTCATATATTTGGGAAAATTTACTATTGGTAGTACCTAATTCTCATGACACCCCAATACTTCGAAATAACAACACGTGTATTTGAACTCATTACAGTAGCGCAACAACGTCTACTGATATTTTAATAAAATAATATTTTCTGATTTGAATGTTAAATACAGAACACATTTACTATGATTTTGAACATTTGACTCAAAATGATCTAATCAAATAAGCTTTTATGCATACCCACATAATTATTCCATTCACACATGCTCGGATCTGTACTTGTTTTAATATCTGAAAATCTTTTTAATATCGCCATTTTTAGCTTGTTCTTTGAAAATTTATTTTACTGATAATCTTCAAATTTACTAAAAAAATTGTCCTTATATATACATTCTATGTTAATTTTGGCCTTATACAGCAAAGATGAAAGTTCTATGTACGTCTTCATTATGTTCATTTGTTAAGACGTTCAGCATGCTTGGCCCTTGGTCCTGGATTCTCGAATACTTCTTTTTGGCTGCCACTCCAACCATGCCCTTTTCTTATATTCCAAAAATTAATTTCACCACAATAATTCGAATAATATTCATCTATCGCGATTCCTATGCACATTCCATTATTGCGTTAACTAACTTCTTTAACGCATTTTTACCCGTTCCCGGTTCAAAACAATTTGCTCCCGCCCGCGGTTCACATACGTCTGCTCTCGCTTGCGGCTTGCAACCGTCTACTAGTTTTTCTGTCGACAATATTGCGTTTTCACCTATCGTTTATTGCATCCATTGTTCCAATAGCATTTCGATTCTATGCTGTCTTCCTCTTATTGCATACAATTATCAATATAACTAATCTCTTTTGTTATTAATTTAATGTTCCATTATGAAATATACTTTAGATTTTAATTTAAGCGTCATTGTTTTATAAACTATTCTTAGATATAAGGAACGTATATCATAGCAACGTCATTTTCCCCCACGATTATCCAAACTATACGGATTTGCCGTCGTATTTTGTAATTGTTATAATTTAAATTATTAAAAGGTCATTGAGATGTCATGAATATCTCAATATCTCAATATTGTTAAAAGGTTCTAATGACTTAACTTGCTTCAGGATAGAGTAGAATAAGATAATTTGTCACATCACTAGCTGTAGGAGGGGGACAGATCCACTCTCAAATTATTTTCAAGAACATCTTGTAGTGTAGGTTATTTGTGTTTGATAAAAGTGTAGTTTATTTATGTTTGATAAAAAGATATTTCATTAAAACTTTATAAAGATATCGTTCGTTAAAGAACATTCAGAATATAAGATGCATGGCGTGCACAAAAATGTTTTGTTGCTCTTTATTACACAAATAATGGAAAATGCGCGTGAAAGATCTCGAAATGACGGATAGATATAAGGCTTCCTCCGTGAACCTGCATTTTCGTATTTGTCGAAGAGGACCAATAATCACATTACTTTCTATTGTGGTACTTCTGCACTAACCACCGCCGCCGTCGCCATCCTCTCAGTGGCTGCCTTCATTATCTGAGATTATTGGCAGATAATATTAAATTCGTAAATAGCTGCTCCGTATTTTGACCTTTTTTTAATCTATGCTGTCTATGTTTAAACCATGCTAACTTCAATAATTATTGATAAAATTGTAATAAAATTTATAGTTATTATAATAAAAAATTGCATTAAATTACTATTTCAGTACTCGCCTGACCGCTGTGGTGTGCGGATCGTTCCCGCAGCTCCGTAGTGTCTTACCTTGCTCGCCCGCGAGGGCGCCAAGATAAGGAAAAGTCTAGCGATAACAACCAGTGCGCACTAGCTCTAAGTGAACAGTTACAGTTGTGAAGCATAACGGTGTTTCATCCTATTCATATTCAAATCAACTTAACAAAAGATAACTTATACTAAAACTCAGTCGATTACCGAAGTATTTTCGGGTAGGATCAGTAGCATGTAGTGCGATTGCATGCTACTGACACCCGGGAAGCTGTTTACTTCAAGAAATGTCATCCGAAGAATCAACAGGCAGCGACAGCAACGCCATGGATCATGATTCATCTGCTCCCGTCAACCTGACGCAGAATGTATGGCAAATATACACACCAGCTCGGTCAAAAAGGCCGAACCCTGACGTCCTCGACCCTGATGCTAATAGAAGGGTAAGGCAAAAGACAGCGTCTTGCGATAGTAATACTAGTGTATATACAGTTCCCACCAAGAATCAATTCAGTGCTCTTGATATAGAAGGTACAACAGAAAACAATGAGGAAACCTTTTCAAAAACCACTGTACCTCCAATATTCGTGCCAAATGTGAATAATGTTCCAGCTATGATAAAGTTTTTAAAGGAAGCCTTAAAAACAGAAGATTTCGAAATAAAATCTCTAGCAAACGACAAAATTAAAATAGCGCCGAAAACTCCTAATACCTACAGGGAAATAATAAAACATTTATCAGCCAACAGTCACGTATACTATACATACCAGTTGAAACAAGAACGTGCGTATAGAGTTGTCTTGCGACACATACATCATACGGTAGATGTAAAAGATATCAAGGCTGCGCTTCTGGAAAAGGACCACAAAGTTAGAAACATTATAAATGTTCGCCACAGACTAACTAAAACACCTCTGCCTCTATTTTTTGTAGACCTTGAGCCCAAACCTAACAACAAAGAAGTGTTCAAAATTAACCGACTGTTAAATTGTGTTGTTGCTTTCGAACCACCACGCCTGAAACGCGAGATAGTACAATGCAAAAACTGTCAGAGATATGAACATACCAGATCGTACTGTGCATACCCGTATAGGTGTGTTAAATGTGGAAAAGAACACGACCCAGATAAGTGTTTAAAAGAAAAGCAAAGTCAACCAACTTGTGCTCTGTGTGAAGGCAATCATCCCGCCAACTACAAAGGTTGCAAAGTATACCAAGAAATACTAAAAAGGAAAGGGTACAGCAACTCAAGTAAACACAGAATGTTTCAACAAGAGACGCATGTGCAGACACAAAACAGTAACATTGAAACTACTTATTCTCACGAAAACTCAAGAAGCAGACATGTAAATGCAGGAACATGGGCCGATGTTGCGCGATCAAAGCCTGTAGAAAGACATGAACACAACGACAATAGCCATTCCATTATGAATATTATACAGCACTCCTTTGAGAGGTTTGAAAACATACTAATGCAGCAAAGTCAACAAATAAACTCTCTCATCAACCTCATAACGTCGCTTGTCTCCAAACTATCTAATGCCTAAATTCCTTCGCATTGCAGCTTGGAACGCCAACGGCTTGGCAAATCATCGCCAAGAAATCGAAATATTTCTCAACGAAAACAAAATAGACATGCTACTCATCTCTGAATCTCACTTCACAGAAAGAAGCTACTTTAAACTGAAGAACTACACTTTATACGATACTAAACACCCCAGTGGCAATGCTCATGGTGGCACAGCAATGTTAATAAAAAGCACTATAAAACATCAAGAACAGGAAGCTGTACAGGAACAGGATATTCAAGCAACAACTGTACAAATTATGGACTGGAGTGGACCAATTACCATCAGTGCCATTTACTGCCCTCCAAGATTCAAAATAGACAAACAACGATTTGAAACCTATTTTAAGTCTCTAGGAAATAGGTACATGGTGGGAGGAGACTACAATGCCAAACACACGCAATGGGGATCCAGGCTCATCACCCCAAGAGGGAGAGAACTGCTGAAAGCAGTTACCTCACTTCAGCTAGAAACCATTTCTACAGGAGAACCTACCTACTGGCCTACCGACCTAACCAAAACCCCAGATGTAATTGATATATTCATAACAAAAGGAATCCCATCCACTAACTGTATCATAGAATCTTCCCACGAACTGTCCTCTGACCACACTCCAATAATTATCACAGTCGGCAACAAAATTATTCTACAATCCCCTCCCGCGACACTAACGAACAGAAAGACAAACTGGAACTTGTATAGAAAACAGATATCTATGAAAACAAACATCCGATTCCCACTAAAATCAGCTGACCACATAGACGAAGCGACTGAGTATTTAATACAAAATATTCAAGAAGCAGCTTGGACCGCTACACCGCAACTTCACTACACCCAAGGCTGCGTGAAATATCCAAAAGTTCTTTTGAACAAAATAGCCGAGAAAAGAAGACTAAGAAGAATCTGGCATACTTCAAAATATCCTGAAGACCGTACCAACTACAACAGAGCAACTAGGCAACTAAAACGCCTCCTAAACGAATTCAACAACAACAGGTTTCAAGATTTCATAACCAACCTTACCCCAACAGAAGATACCAATTACTCCTTATTTAAAGCCACAGGGAAGCTAAAAAAACCGACCAAATCAAACCCCCCAATCAGGGACGAAAACAAGTGTTGGGCAAGAAACCCCACAGAAAAAGTGTCTACCTTTGCCAAATTCTTTGCTAATGTATTCCAGACTCATACCATTATAAATACTAACCAAGAGCAACAAATCAGAGATTATCTTAACTCCCCAAACCAAATGACTCTTCCAATCCCGCACTTCACTCCCAGAGAAATTACCAAAACCATAAACGCCTTATCAAACAAAAAAGCTCCTGGCTATGACTTAATTACAACACCTCTTCTCAAAGAACTACCACGAAAAGGCAAGACTATAATTACTGCATTGTTCAACAGCATTATAAGAACAGGGCACTACCCGGAGCAATGGAAAGTAGCCCAAATTCAAGTTTTTCTCAAGCCTGGGAAACCTCCACATGAACCCTCATCCTACCGTCCCATCAGTATACTTCCCATTCTCTCCAAAGTATTTGAGAAACTTCTTCTATCAAGATTACGTCCTCACATTGCAACCAATAACCTAGTCCCTGATCATCAATTTGGTTTTAGACAACAGCATTCTACCGTCGAACAAGTTAATAGAATCACCAACTACATTGAGAATTGCTTCCAAGAAAAGAAATACTGTTCAGCCGCCTTTCTAGACATTGCCCAAGCGTTTGATAAAGTCTGGCACGATGGACTCTTATTTAAACTCAAGAATTTTCTACCGTATCCCTTCTTCAACATTATCAGATCTTTTCTATCCCACCGCACCTTCCAAATCAAATATCAAAATGAATTATCTGAATTCCATCCAATCAAGGCCGGAGTACCACAAGGTAGTGTACTCGGCCCTATCCTATACCAGCTCTATACTACTGATATACCAAAATCAGATAAAACAACCATAGCCACGTTTGCAGATGATACGGCCATATTAGCTTCGGATGACGACCCTAATGACGCATCAAGACATTTACAAGAACATCTCACAATGATTGAAGATTGGGCCAAAAAGTGGAAAATAAAAATCAACGAAAATAAATCAGTCCATATAACCTTTACCCTGAGAAAAAACAAATGTCCTATTGTCCACATCAACAACAATCCAATAGTACAGGTGGAAAGTGTAAAATACTTGGGAATACATCTAGACAAACGGCTAACGTGGAAGCATCACATCTTAGCCAAAAAAAAGCACCTTCAACTTCAAACAAGAAAACTATACTGGTTACTAGGATACCACTCAAAACTATCACTGGAAAATAAACTGTTGATTTATAAAGCTATCATAATTCCAATATGGACCTACGGCATCCAAATCTGGGGCACAGCAAGCAAGAGTAATCTCTCGATCATACAGAGATTTCAATCCAAGACCCTAAGAATGATCGCGGCAGCACCATGGTTCATCACAAATGCAGCACTGCACAAGGACTTAAAAATGCCCACTGTCTTGGAAAGAATAGAATTTATCAGCTCAAACTATCTCCAGCGCCTTGAAAACCATCCAAACCACTTAGCCCTCAACATCCTAGACAATAGTGCAGATATCCATCGACTAACCAGAACCTCACCCCTACAACTCCCATATAGATTTTCAACAAATAACTGAAACATTACCCTCAGCTAATAAACTATCCCACTTGCAGCCAACCCAAAATAATACTTGCTTTTTGTTATAGTATGAAGAAATAGATGAAGAGTACCGATGGGATACCTTCACTGGAAATCAATCATTGTCATAACAAGTCTACAACAACATATTTACTTATTATTTTGTAAAAAATAGATTGTAAATTTTTTTGTAATAAAAAAAAAATTACTATTTTGCGGATATACTGTGGCATTTCAATAATTTCTTTCGACGCTCCAATTTTACCTGTCATAGTCGCCTCTTAATTAGTTGTCAGCCTTGGGAAGGCAGCGAGGGATGCCTCCAGGAGGTTGCCGACCGTCGCGATCGACTCGCGTATACAATAACCGCGTGCAGCGCGCCGCGTCCCTCGCACCACGCCTCGCCGCGCTTCGACGCGGGGCGCCATCTCGATAGACGCGCGGTTATCGGCTGCGCGGAACGGCGCCAGCTAATCAAGGGCTGATTGCGGAAAGCGCCACAAAAGGTTTTCGCTCGCGACTCGCCCGCACCCCGCGCCATCGCGCACTTTTATCCACGAAACGAAGTTAGGAGGCAACGCTATCAGCGAGTTCGTTAATGTTAAACGAATCCACGAATGGGCGGTGAAACGAGGCGGTTTAGATCGACACGAGAGAAGGTGATATCGGTCGAGATCAGAAAATGAATAAAAACCCTTGACGCGGCAGGATTTTGTAAATTTATTTGCTTTTTGTGGAAGATTTGCACGTCATTGATTACCTCAAAGGTTACAAACTTTAGTGTGAAATATTTTCTATAGAAAATACTGTATTGATCTCTTTGTCGTGATCTTAGAGTATTACTAATATTTATGTAACATTGGGGTAAAATCTCATTTCCTTTGACAAATAAAACGTTCGGTAAATAATGGTAGCACGAAATCGAGGAGGAGAAGAAAAATACTCTGGAAAGACTTCAGGTGAATTTAAGTACTGTCAACAAATTGCTGTAATAATTACCTACGATATACCTTGTACTGTTTCGGGTAAAATTGCGGTATTACATTGCAAACAGTGACATATTAGGTAATTATTTTCACCCGCCCTCTTAATTGTAATTTTACTATTTTTTTCAGTGTGCGAGACATTGACACGTTATTTCTTTTGCCATCTTCATAAATTCAAGTTAAAGATTTATTTATTACAAAACGTAAATTGCGGAGAAGCGGGGCAATAGCCGTAGTTCCTTATAGGCTGAGGGCCAGCAAGAAAATTCACGTATGATTAGGTCAAAGCTAAAACGTTTTGAGAAGTTAGCCAGTATTATGAGGAACAAGGAAACGCTAGTATGGTACTCATAGATGTCGGCGTTCCGCCGTTTTTTAATTTTAATTTAATTAATTTTTTTAATGAGTCGAAAACAAACTATGCTATTGGCGAATGAGTTCACAGCTAATTCTTGTTGTAAGTGTTCGTTAGATAGTCAAAGTGTGAAGGCTTCTCAAACTGTACGCCGTATTGAATTCAAAGTGTCGTTTATTAACGCACTCTTGTATTACAAGTTCAAAGTTAATGTTTTGTGCTAATGGTAGAAAATTCTTTTTCATTGCCGATTATGATCATGCCATAGGGATTCGGCGTCCCTAAGTTGCCACCATACTGATTCAAAGATGTCTGGGTCGACAATGGCTCTGCCTTGGGCGAGAATACCAGAGGCAAACGACCTTTTCGCGGCCTCCGACCAAAAGGGAGTTTTTACACCTCGAATCATTAAAGCAATCGACAGCAGTATCGATCGTCTGTGCATGCACATAATTTCAGATCACTTGTGTGTAATTGCTCATGTGCGGAATATGTAGATTGCAGTATATTGCTCTACGCTATCACGTGCAAAAACTCCCTAATGCCAGGCGATCGCCGGGGAAGTATTTTATTCCAGGAGTCACTGAAGCACCCCTTCTTGACGCACTATGTTTCCAGTACTATTCTTAGAACATTTCAAAGCTCATTTCCTGTTTCCGTGATCACATCCCCCACGATGCATATCCGCCGCCCTTCTCGCGGTAGCAAGTCGGGGCCGCCCGGGGCTGCCGGACTGCGCACAATATGGGCTTCCGGGCCAAAGCAAGCGGAACCTGAATATGTTCTGCCATATTAATTGATTGTTAATTATTCCGGGCGCGTCAACTGGTAAGTTCATTAGTCCTGTTAGTGTAGTGCATGCTTTCTTGGGAGGCCGCGAAGATCTTCCCCCACTGGATGGCGGGATCCGGCGCCGACCTACCGTCGGCTAGCGGGGTTTTCCCCAACCAGGTAACTCCCACCAGCGGGGTACCGCTCCAACCGGGACATGCTGTAAGCTCCCCACCGGTCTCCCGGTATGTGCGACAGATGTACATGTTAATATAAATAGGCGTAAGTTAGGGGTGAGGATAGGACAAGGAAGAAGAAGGGAAGATCGCGCGCGGACCGTGGCCCGTTTGTTAGGATACTGCTCCGGCATTCGCGTGTTGATCGGAGAAAGTACGGAAAACTACCGATCAAAGCAGCAGGCCGCTAGATTTCTCCTCTAGACAGCGACTGAAGTCAACCTAGCTATCTAGTTCGCGTCGATAACCCTGGCACCGTCGGCATTGGAACCGTAGAACCTCCCGGTCTGAGGCACTGCAGTATCATCGGTTGATGCCCTGAGCCACCTCTCCCAGTTTTGCCATATTCGGCTTCCTATTCGACTAATCTCGGACCAAGCCATTCGGCTTGGATAGTGGTACACACATGCTACGCTGGTGTGCTATAACAGGAACACAAACTACAAGAACCAGGGAACTACATCAGGTGATGGAACCGGGAAACATGGTAAGAAGAGAAGCATTCCGATTGGGAGAACATTGGAAACGACTGCTTAATCAGAGGTTCCCTCTTGAATCGAAACAGCTAAAAGGGTTAAAGGGACATTCCACAAACATCAGCAACACAGCGAGAGTACGAATGTCAGGTCAAAGCTCAAATTCGGTAGTAGTGCCACATGAAGAAATGCGTTATATAAAATGATAAGAGTCCCTGTATAAGTACTACAATTGCCCCTTTTCCTGTTATAACGTTTTAAATTATCCGTAAATGATATTAATTTGAAAAACTAAACGATTTACTCTTCTTAGAATTATATTTTGAAAAAAGAAGTGACTTGGAGTGAAGATCTATTGGTGTATACCTATACAGGGATGAAGTCGTAGGCTTCGGCCAGAGTCATGTGGGTGATCTGGGCTGTCCGGGTGACGCCGCGTCGAAGGCTGTGTTGCCGGCGTTTCGACCATCCTCTCGTGAACTTCCTCAGGGCTGGTACGCGGCGTCACCCGGACAGCCCAGATCACCCACCTAAACAGGGAGTCCCACTAACTATGGGGCACAACCTTAACTTCTAAATGGTTCTAGATATCAAAATGTAGTTTTCGCTTAACAATGCAGAATCTTGGGGCAAGTAATGTGGTATAAAGATATTGTTCGAAATATTATTAGTTTTTGAGAAATTTAATCATTTTTGATTTTTTAAATGGAACAATGTATTTTTCTCCCTAGCAATAGATCATGAAAAGAAGAATACAATGATGTAACACGTTAATATTTTGATAAAATTATACTTTCTGATATGAGATTTTAAATTGAAAGTGCAATTTTTCGTGTAACAGCCGTCGCAACTGCCGCTTTTTGGGAAGAAGGCCTTCGCGTCCTTTGCCCTCTCCCCTTTCCCCGCCTCCCCCCTTGCCGTCACCGCAACCTTTTCCAGTTGCAAGGGTTGCTACAGGAAATCTTGCACATTTAATTTAAAGTCGCATGTTAGAAAGTATAATTTTATACTCAAAATCTATCAAAACAGTAAAATATGTTACATAATTGCATTCGTCTACTTTTGATTAATCTATACTGGTGAGAAAAATTCATGGTACCCGTTAAGAAAATCAAAGACGATTACATTTCTCGATAACTAAATATACTTCGAACAATAACTCTACGTCACATTAGTTGGCCCATGATTCCGCATTGTTGAGCGAAAACTGCATTTAGTTACCGAGAAACGTTTAGAAGTTATGGGGGTGGCCCATAGTTGATGGGACTCCTTGTATATACTTATTCTGATACTCTGATGATGTTTTAAAAATCTTGCACTCCTCCCTCTCTTTTCTATAATATTGTACTTTTTTGGTAAATCGGACACCTATGTAATTTATAAGGCATCATATATTTATAACAAAAACGACAATGCTACGACATTTACTGAATTACCTGTCTTAGTAATACAAAGTGATTCGCTTGTTGCCAAAGTATATCTACGTATCCTTCCGTTTGGACAGTTATTTGGGGGAGAAAAACTGTCCTTTTACAATCCCCTGTCCTTAAATTTAAAAATATGAGAAGAAAAATTGACTACCTCTGATATACATTTTCTTGGCCTTTATTTTAAACTTTAGTCCTAAAATCTGAGGACTTATGTAAATTTTAATAATCTTTCACAATTGTGGGCACTAAGTTCTCGATAGAATTATTATATCTATCATCACTCATTTCTGAAACTGTGAACTTCGCGGATTTTCATATTCTTTCATTTAATCTGGATTACTTTAAAAGTAATTCCTCAATTCACCTAGAATTTCAGAAATCGTATTTCCTCCACAAGTAACCTCGATTTGCGAGTTTTGATTTTATGATATTAATCATGATTGGCATTCAAAGTGACATGACTCGAAATTTAGTATCATTTCTCGATGATGTAAAAACGTCGTGGTACCTTATTGAAAAAAACGGGAGAGGTGGCTCTGCATCAACTGATGTCACTACAGTGCCTCTGACTTCACTCCCTGCCTGGAGTAGAATTCTAGAGGCCGGCTGCTCTGATCGGTAGTTTACGGAGCTTTTTCCTATCAACACCAGGCAAATGCCGGAGCAGTAACCTAACAAACGCCACGGACCGCACGCGATCTTTCCTTCCTCTCCCTTGTCATATCCTCATCCCTTACACACACTTACACTAACATGCATTACACTACCACACTTGCCGGGAGACCCGTCAGGAGTTAAGAGCTTGTCCCGGCTGGGGCGGTGCCCCGCTGGTGGGAGGTACCTGGTTGGGGAAAACGTCGCTAGCCGACGGTAGGTCGGCGCCGGATCTCGCCATCCAGCGGGGGAAGATCACCGCTACCTCCCGAAGAAGAAAAATGCACCATACTTACGGAAATAATGACTTCAGTAGTTAACGCGCCCGGAATCACTAACAACCAACCAGCCAACCTTACTGAAAAACTCTAATAGCTGGTCTTACGAATGAAAAACACATTCACAATCCCAACGGCTAAAATCATTATTATTTGCTACACATGTGTTAAAAAGCTGTAAAGGAAAAAAAACGTTTTGTTGTCGCTTAGTCCGCGCTGGTGGGAGCGCGAAATGCCTCCTCAGCCGGAGCCCGCCCCGCTCCGCCCCGCCCCGTCCCCCATTCCCCTCCGCGGCTGGCGGCGGAGCACAGCGCTGGGGGCGTGGCGGCGTCTTGTTGCAGCAATCGATACGCGCAGGAAGACGCTTTAATTTAGCCAACGCGGCACTCATTACCTCTGCTTCGACTCCCGCGCCGAGCAGCGACAGGTTCGCGGCTGCGAGTGCATTCACAAAGCGAACGCCTCACCACCCCGTGCCCACCCGCCCGATCTCACCCGCTTTCTTCGGCTCCGCTCCCCTCCACCAGCCCCGCCTCGCCTCCACCCTCGCTCCGCCCCCCACGATCCCCGCCCCCACACACCACCACGCATCCCATCCCACATCATGCCCCGTATCCTACTCCGATCCCCGCTCCGCACTTCGTGCCGCTCCCAGCTCCGCACCCTGCCCCGCCCCGCCCTCTGCTCTGCCCCGTGCCACGCCTCGCACCCTGAACCCCGCCCCCGCTCCCCGCCCCGCATTCACTCGGACCCCGCCCTGCACCCCCTCCCGCATCCCGCCCCGCACCCCGCCCCGCACCCCGCCACGCACTCCGCCACGCCCCCACGCCCCGCCCCGCCCCCACGTCCCGCCCCGCCCCCCTTTCCAGCACCCTGCCCCGCCCTGCTCCCTTTCCTCACCTCGTACTGCTTCGCCTCACCCCGCCCCTCCCTTCCCCGCTCTCGGACTACTCAGCCCCTTCGCCACCCCGCCCCACCCACCCACGCACCCAGCGTTAGCTATTTGGATCGAGTTAGTAACTATTCTCCGCGCGCGTCGATGGGGGCGGGGAGGGCGCGGCGCAGCCATTATGCGCCGAGGGGGCGGGGCCGGGGGGCGTAAGACGCGGGAGAATGCCCCATTCAAGTCGAAAGTCTGAAACGTCATCGGAGGCATTCACGCGCGCCCCAAACACGCAACAAAGGCAGCCACTCGCGCTGAAACACGAGCCCCGCGCATTGTGCCTCGCGGCGGCGCGCCCCCCCCCCGCCGCCGCCCCCGCTGCATAAGCATATTCCGAAAATTAATACTGGCGATGGCCCTCCTCCAAACTGGTCAAGAGGAGTGCGGCGCGGCGCGGCGCGGCGCAAAGGTTGCTTTGTGAGGGGTTTCTGCGTATACATCATCCCCGCTCACAATGCGCCGCTAGATTTATATGCGCGCCTGTCCGAGCCCCTGTTTTATAGGGTGTGATCCCGTGTTTAATTGTTTTAATGTGCATTCTCGCGAGCCCCGGCCGGGCGGCGAACACTGGCGCGTACTTGGTGCAGTACGGTGTATTTTATGTGCCAACTTCGGTGAAAAAAACAAACAAAACAAAAAATCGAACGAACTTATGCAACATGCGAGGGTTTGGGACAAAACTAGTTACAAAACCATCATCGCTCTAGTGTAATTTAAAAAATGTCTGATTGGTGTCCTGTGTATTCTTTGTTTATTTTATTATATACTCGAACTTCACAAATTGCAATTGCGGAAGACGGCTTCAAAGATAGAGAATACCTGCGCTCCTGCCCGCAGATGTTTCTGCTCTTCGACAGATCTTGCCACAAAACCCAAGCACATCACGCCTTGCGGACTAGCTATATTCACCTAGCGGGAGAAACCCTTGTGTTGGTTCGAAAACGCAATAACAAAGAAATTATCTCTTAAAAGTGCAAGGCATATGTGATGGGTATGCACTAGGGGATTTTTAATGTGCTTGTAATATTTAAAGTCGTAATCTATTTAATTTAGAAAACCTATTTCGGGCAAGAATCCATTTTTCAATATCAACAATTGCAATTTCCAACAATAAAATTCCTTACACCTAGACAGAGTTGCTGAACGTGAAACAATTTGCAGCAGACAGCAGAAAACAATGTTTCCTCACCGAGGTTCTGCTCTAGATCTGCTCAGGATACGTGAGTGCACTTATTTCCCTTATGCTTCTCTATAATCAGTATTGAACTTATGAGATTTTTTTGTTGCAAATTTTCGAAAATACAAAGAGTTTGTTGAAAATGAAACCAACACCAAGCTTTTGTCATACTTTGCTAGATATGAGGGGGAAAAATTAAAATGTTTAAGGAACGCTTATATTTCACGCAAAATCACGCAGAACGGCTCACTTTTTTTAAAGCTTCTACATGGTCTCATTTCAAGATCTGCCTTTGAACAAAAGATCTCATTAAGGAAAAAATCTCTACCTTCAATTGTAGTTGTAGGAAGCCACCGGACATTTTTAGAACTTTTACAAGATTCGAAAATTCAGAAATTTGAGCAAAATGAGACCTGTATCATTTTAAAGCGTTTCTCACGCTGTCCGAGAACAGAAATTAATTTTTAAAAATGAAGCCATTTTTAAGAAAATTTTGAAAATGGAGGCTTCATGTAAAATTCCCTCAAAAATAAAAACATCCGTTTCAAACTCGCAGGGCCTCGAATTCGTTTTGATCGATCGCGGGATTTCAATTTGAGAGAAAATCGTGTGAATGGTTTAAGCACTAGCGTTGACCACTGAAGGACAGACTGACGGACGGAGAGACAGACAGACGTTTTGCCGTCAATTGAATTTTCTATATCAAGGACCCACAAAAGTGGATTCTGGCAACACAACGTGTTTAAGTAGTTCACTTCATGTAGGGACAAGATTTATCTACTTTTTTGTTACCAGAGCTTGACAATAAGAGGTTTTCTGAAAATACATCACCGGTTTCCGCCGCACGATTACAATACATTCTCTTTACTATGCACGTAGTAAGGCGTGAATGTAAACATGTGAAATCGCTATATTTCACATCTGTCGAGAGAAGGAAAATGTGCGAGTTATTAAGTTCGAGTTATTCTTTTGGTCGTATCGATTCGTGTCAGAGCTATTTTGGATTCCATGAAAATGAGTAGTTCTGAAAGAGACCGTCAAATATGAGAGGGTTGAGGTAACGTAGGCAATGGTGCGGTGAGTTTATTTACTTTTTAATTTCCTTCAAATTTCATTGTGGGGCATTCAGACACCAATGTAATGATTCAAAGAAAGTTATTTAAGATGTTGCAGTAACAAAGTTACAAGATATAAACGAACAATTGGAATGTTTAGAAAATTATTTGTTACACAAAGAAAACTATTCTGACGAACAAATAAACGAAATAAAGCATACATTTCCGTATTTTAAATCAGATATGAAACGAAGGTGGTCCCAGCACAAAAGAAAGAAGATGTGTTTGTTAAAAAAATTGTGATTGGCTCAATGGCACATTTGAAATACCTAAAGTAGTGAACCGACCAGGCAAACCAAAGAAAAATTTCAAGATTTATGCGATTCTTTCGCACAAAGAGAAGAAAAACAGAAGATTTACGACAAATGACAAAATGAGAAGCACTGACTTATGCTACCCGGGTAATATTACGCGTTAAAGGAAACAAAAGACGCTTCTAAAGTTGTCAAGGAATCTCATGTTATCCAAAACGAGCTGGGAAATATAAGAAAGCATATTCTGTTAGTTTAGAGGATAGGAAAACACAACGACACTCAGTGCACTAGCTTTGTTTGTTGAAGCTTATCTTCCCAGGTGGCAATTCGTAATAATTAGAAGCAGTAATCGGAAACCATATCCTTGTTATAGTATGCATAATCTGCTGGTAGTAATAAGTATAATCTGCTACTGGCAGATTATTTATTTTTAACATTCCTTTAGATTTGTACGCTTTTTTATGATTTACTTTATTTCTGATACTTTATTATATTCTTTATATTTTATTCCTTTCTCGTATTATTAATAAAGGTATTATATTATAATTTTATTTAGTTCAGCACCCAAATATATGGCATCCCTAAAAAGGACTCTCTTCTTCTTTATATACAAAAAAAAGTTCACACCATAATTTTTCGTTTTGTTAACTGTTTCATATCAGCTGAACAGCCATGAACGAGAGAGGTGGTAAATTTAGATACAATTAAACAGCAAAAATAATTTTGGCCGCCTGAATCGGCCAAATATCCAACCGTGCGCTGCCCCGTTGCCGGCCCTGCTCTCCGAACCTGTAATCCACCTACGTCTCATTGGCCCACCTTCACGGCCGGCCTCTGCCCTCCCTCGGTCTCCAATGTCACCGATTAATATTGCCCATCAAAATGCCTTCTATGGCGACATTTCGCCAATCGCCTGCATAGGAAGGCGAATTACATTCCGTATTAATCTCGATATATGATGCCTCATATATCATTCATTTGCTTTCTCGTTTACGAAGTATAGATAAAGTTATGCAAAGCAAAAAATCGATGTCGAAATTTTCTCATTAATGGTTCTGAGTGTTCCAGATTCCAAAAACGTGTTTTTTAAGACGTCTGTGCCGTCGGCCTGTCTGCGTTTATCTGCCTGTCTGTTCACGTATTTGCTATAGACACACTTTAAATTCTTCTAATGTTTTCTTATATACTTTCTCGAAATCTAAAAAGTTTTCGGCTAAAACAAATCTCAATGGTGCAATTTCAGAAAGGCGTAAATGACATTTTCCCAAAATTAATTCCAGGACGAGAATTTCCACATGAAAAGAATGCCGTATTTAACTGTCGTTGAGGTTGATAGATTCAGAATCTTTAAGCACATTATTAACCATATATGTTGCACAAAATGTTAGTTTTAGTTATAAAGTGGATTTTAAAGGGTGCTAGGCAATAGTCTGCTGTGCTTCAAGAAGATGAAGGAATATTTTCACATCCATTTGCTGAAATATTACATGCCCCTAATTTATTGTTATTATTATTGTCAGTGCAAGCTATTTCTTTATTTCATAATCATATTCTTATATTTTATTCAAGACGCATATCTCTGAAGTTTCTACACAGCAGCGGCTCAGTCCTCAGAATCTGTATTACCAACTAAGTTTTCAGAATAGCACGTGTAGCAGAGCCTCAGTTCCTTGGAATTTTCCTCACGCCACAAGATCCAACCGACTCGCTTCGCTGGAAACCCCCACCACCGCACGGCAGCTACCGTGCAGCTGGGACTCCTAGAATCGACAGCAATCGCGCAGCTGCGCGCTTAAAATTCTCAGAAAATTCCACTCGCAATAACGGGCTCCGTTTGCACACGGCACGTGTGCAACCGTTGCCTCAGCGCCGATGCTTCGTATTAATTTCTCCTCCTGCCACCAGAGTACGCCAGCTTGCAGCATGTGCCTGCCCGCTCTCGTGGCTGGCTGTCCGCCGCCACCGCACGGGTGCGCTGCGCGCGCGCTCACGCCGCCGCCAGCTCCCCCCGCCCCGCTACGTGTCGCCGGAGGGTGGGCCCCCCCCCCCCCTCCTCGGTGCCTGCAAGCGGCAGCCCGCGCCCGCTCTCTTGCATCAGGTTTCCAGAAACTTCGGTCGCCACGCGGCCAAAAGGCCCCCCACCACCTCACGCCAGCAAGCGCCCAGCTGCGCGCTTGACTTCCTGGAAAATTTCGTTGCACACGACACGCCGGCGGCGCAACCGCGCTCGCCGCGCGGCGTTGCAACGGGCAAAAGTTCAGTTGTCGTCTCGTCTCCTTGCTGAACAGACGTTGCTCCGCGCCGCGCTCCTCGCGGTGTGTACTGTCTTTGTCGAGCGTCCATCCTGGACACATGTGTCGCGCGCCGCTGTGCGGCGCGCCCGTAACTTTCTTTGTGTAATGTCCAAGTTAAACGGACACCTTGCGCGTTGCTCCGCGACGCGCATTACGGCACTCATGGCTATGTACGCTCTCCGAGGTGCAATGGTGCCCAGCTGCTCATACGTGTGGAACCGGCTTACGCCACACACGTACAATGGTGCCTAGCTGTTTATGCGTGTGGAACCGGCTTACGCCACACACGTTCAGTGGTGCCCAGCTGTTTACGTGTGGAACCGGCTTATGCCACACACGTTCAGTCCCTGTGCTGGTAACATTAGTGTAACTTACTAACGCTCACGCCATGCGGGCAAACAGTGCTTTGTAACCCTCATGTTCATATGTATATTTTTATGCCACGTGCGCTAATTACTTTTATGTGTTATTTCCATGTCACGTGTAATTAGTTACTACTGACAAACTAATGCACAATGCCACGTGCGCTAATTACCTTTATATGTGTTACTTCATGCTACGTGTAATTAGTTACTACTGACAAACTAATTCACAACGCCACGTGTGCAATTTGGTCTCATCATGCATTTATTTCATGTTATTTATGTAACTTCATTCATAGGTTAAGTTTCATCGTCATCATAGGTTAAGTTGTATTTTTTAATTTATAATATACGCTTATATGTTTTGTATTCTATTGTTTCATGGTAACAAGCACCCTCTCCTGTCATCTCCCCATCCTTGCAGTCCCAGATCTGCAGGAGTGGTTATAACCTGTTCTCTCATTTCAGAAATCTGGGTGGTCCTTCGAAATTAATCTAATTAATCTAATTAACCTGGGCTATGGCAGGAATGTTTGGGAAGAGTCGAAACTTGATTATTTCAAACCAGTCCACTTTGCTCGACTCCCCATCCATTTTGATCCTCCGAGCCGGGATTTGAACCAGTAAACCTATGGATATTTTCATATGTTATTTCATGTATTCTGCATATGCTCTTCGGACCATTTTGTTCCTTCGAGCTTCGGATTTTTACCAGTAAATTTACATATGCCTATATATGCCTAATTTCTTTTTTTAATGCCTTCCAGGTACCAAGCTGACATTCACATCAGCACATTCTTTTTGTATTTCCATTGTCAATGTCTACCAGGCATTAAAGCTGATACTTACATCAGCATTCACTTTGCATGTGCCTTTTTGAGCCATCATATTTTGTCGAGTGTGCTTGTTACTATATATACAAACTTGTGCTAATTGCATATCAATGTACTTGTTTTTTGTGTAACATACTTGTGTTAATTGTATTTGCTTTGTCAATGTGCTTGTTTTTTATGCAACACACTGATGCTTGATTTAAAATGTTACATGTACTTACTGTCCTGTATCGTGTAACGAGGCTGTGTTCCTGTATCGTGTAACGTGGCTGTTTGCTCCTGTATCATGTAACGAAGCTGTACGCTGTTCCACTACTGATGCTGCACCACTCAGCTGTTTTTTCAACAAATTTGTAAGTGTAATAACTTCATAGATGTGCGTCTATTCAGGGGATTTACTTGCTTGCTTGCTTGTAAAGATTACAATCACTGTGCCATTTTGACTTCACATGTATACATTTGTGTATTCATATTCTGTTTTTTTTTACATTTTTATGTGCTTTCTTAATTTCATGTGTTTATTGTGTCACATACACACACATTTGTGCTTTTATTGCAATTTTTAAATGTCTTATGTATACACATCAGTGTTATTACTTGCTTCTTTTATGTCACATGTACATACAGTGTGCTTTGTTTAGTGTTTGTGTATTTTGGGGGAAGGTCCAGTGTTAATTGCTACTAGGTTAGGGCTCCCTTCTGATCCCTCAACATTCCTGTATTATTCTGTGCCCATCAATTGCCAATTGCGCACTCCAAGATGGCATCACAAACTCTCCCTAAAAACGTTATTAACGTAATGGCCAAATTGAAACGTTACTGCACCTTAACTTCAAATTTTCTTGCAGAAAATGAGAAACTCACTTCACTTGCGTGCCAACAGTTAATCTGCAGAAAGGAAACGCTGATTAAAGCTTTCAATAAGTTTGATAATTTAACTGATGACATTGATCTAACTGATGAGACTCGTTCTCAAATGAACGATCTCTTTAATGTATATTTTGAGGTTCTCGCTGCAGTTAATGTGGCAGTGTCTAATTACAAATCAGCTCCCGCTGACAATGTTTCTGTTTCCAACAGAACAATCTCCCCAAGCCATACTTCTAGGAATTCCAATTCTCACGTTAATGACAAGCCTCACACCGCCAGGGCAGGCAACGTCAACAGCACGGGAAGGAATATACTACCAATTTATCCAAAATGCAATTCGGAGCATCCAATTAAGGACTGTCCTTCATTTTTAGAATCATCACCTAAAGCACGCAATGACTTTACTCTTAAACAAAGTGCAAGTTCTAGATGCCTTCACCCGGAGGCCCATGGTCATTCTTGTGTTACAAAATGTACCATCTGTAGTGAAAATCACCATAAACCTCTGCATCTTGGCAATGAACCTCCTACTAATCAACAGGCTGTATCAGCTGTTGTGACCAGCTCAACTACCAAAACTAAAATTGTGCTTGACGCCTCAGCCAAAACCACTACTGGTATTGCTCCTAATGATGCACTGTTGAATGGTAGCAAAATTCAAAACGATCTCTCTGATCTTTTACTCAATTTTAGATTTAACAAAATTAGCATTTCCGCTGTTCTTAAAACGTTTCGTCAAATTAATGTAGACCCACCTGACTGGAACCTACAACGTGTCTTATGGAGAAATTCTCCTGAACCCATGCAGGGCTTTGCCTTACCTACGGTGACATATGGTTTAAAACCAGCCACCTTTCTTGCTGTTCGCACCTTGCATCAGCAAACTACAGACGAATGCACTGGCCTCCTTATAGGCTCACGTGTGCCAATGTCTAATTTTTGTGATGATGATTTTCTATATTCATCTCCTAACCTGCATGCTGCCAAACAATTCACTTCTGAATTAATTGGTCCATTGTTAAAGGGTGGTTTCATCCTACGCGAATGGGTTTCAAATGTCAAATCTGTTTTGTCAGATCTTTCAGATCACCTGCTGGCCAAGTCAGGCCACACAATTTTTGAATCTAAAGCCCACGGAGCAGCAAGCTATATACGCTCTCCAAATGAACACGGTACTTACACCGTAAACACCTTTGGCACTGTGGGGGTGGACTACATGCTATCTGTAATACGTTCTTTAATTGCTCCACTCCGCCCACTGGCCACTTGCATAATTACATGTAAACTGCCATTTCAAGAACTGTGGGACTATTTCCTCAATTGGGACCAACCGCGCCCACCTGACATTGCCCTTAAATGGCAAGTAGTGTTCACGTCACTAATTGACATACCTACAATTAACGTGCCACGATGCATTCTGCCATCTGCACACTCATTAATCGAATTTCATGGCTCTTCTGACAGCAGCCTGATACCCTACGGAGCAGCAAGCTATGTACGCTCTCCAGGTGAACACGGTACTTACACCGTAACACTGCCTTCTGCCAAATTTAAAGTATTGCCCTCTAATGTGAAGTGTAAAGGTAACACCCTTTGTGTGTTAATCACCTCTGGCATTGTGGGGGTGGACCATCAGATGTCAATTCAAATTTAAATTTAGGTAATTCATAGTTATTTAGTGTTAGTTATTTAGAGTCATTTTGTTTATTATTTTGTTAGCTGTAAGATTAATTCATTATATTGTAGATGTGTTAGTCATTAAGATTCTTGCATTACTGCATTTGCATTTTTGCATTTGCCACCTCTCCGAGGTGCAATCTCTGACATCTCATCCGAGATATTGCCTTATTAGCTTCGCTATGGCAACATTCTGCATTTTTGTTTTTGCAACCTCTCCGAGGTGCAACCTCTGACATCTCATCCGAGATATGCCTTATTAGCTTCGCTATGGCAACCTTTTTTGCATTGCATTTGCAACCTCCCCGAGGACAACATCTCATCCGAGATACGCCTTATTAGCTTCGCTATGGCAACCTTTTTTTTTGCATTGCATGTGCAACCTCCCCGAGGACAACATCTCATCCGAGATACGCCTTATTAGCTTCGCTATGGCAACCTTTTTTGCATTGCATGCAACCTCTCCGAGGACAACATCTCATCCGAGATACGCCTTATTGGCTTCGCTATGGCAACCTTTTTTGCATTGCATTTGCAACCTCTCCGAGGTGCAACCTCTAACATCTCACCCGAGATATGCCTTACTAGCCTCTGCTATGGCAAAATTCCTATTTAGTGTTAGTTATTTTGGGTTATTTTGTCTATCATTTGTTAGTTGTAAGATTCACTGTATTACATTGCAAGGATTAGAATTCTGTATCACATTTAGATTTGATGATGTCCTACTACGTTAAGATTTCTGCATTTTTTGCACTTGCCACCTCTCCGAGGTGCAACCTCTGACATCTCACCTGAGATATGCCTTATTAGCTTCGCTATGGCAACATTTTGCATTTTTGCTTTTGCAACCTCTTCGAGGTGCATTCTCTCAACATCTCATCCGAGATATGCCTTATTAGCTTTGCTATGGCAACATTTTGCATTTTTTGCTCTTGCAACCTCTCCGAGGTGCAACCCCAAACATCTCATCCGAGATAATGCCTCATTAGCCTCTGCTATGGCAACATTTTGCATTTTTTGCTCTTGCAACCTCTCCGAGGTGCAACCCCAAACATCTCATCCGAGATAATGCCTCATTAGCCTCTGCTATGGCAACATTTTGCAGTCATTTAGTGCTGATTCAAAACTATTGTATTATTATGTATTGTGTCATTGTACTTATTACATCTTGTGCCATCGCACTTGCCACCTCTTCGAGGTGCTCATTTGCCTAAGGTTAATTATACCTCACTAATACCAACGGCTACATTCACTATCCTTACCACATATCTCCATACACCCTACCACTCCCATCTATACCTAACTACCTAGCTTGCCCTAACATCTTTTTTTTTGTCGAACGACCTAATCGTTCTGTGGGGGTGTATGTCAGTGCAAGCTATTTCTTTATTTCATAATCATATTCTTATATTTTATTCAAGACGCATATCTCTGAAGTTTCTACACAGCAGCGGCTCAGTCCTCAGAATCTGTATTACCAACTAAGTTTTCAGAATAGCACGTGTAGCAGAGCCTCAGTTCCTTGGAATTTTCCTCACGCCACAAGATCCAACCGACTCGCTTCGCTGGAAACCCCCACCACCGCACGGCAGCTACCGTGCAGCTGGGACTCCTAGAATCGACAGCAATCGCGCAGCTGCGCGCTTAAAATTCTCAGAAAATTCCACTCGCAATAACGGGCTCCGTTTGCACACGGCACGTGTGCAACCGTTGCCTCAGCGCCGATGCTTCGTATTAATTTCTCCTCCTGCCACCAGAGTACGCCAGCTTGCAGCATGTGCCTGCCCGCTCTCGTGGCTGGCTGTCCGCCGCCACCGCACGGGTGCGCTGCGCGCGCGCTCACGCCGCCGCCAGCTCCCCCCGCCCCGCTACGTGTCGCCGGAGGGTGGGCCCCCCCCCCCCCTCCTCGGTGCCTGCAAGCGGCAGCCCGCGCCCGCTCTCTTGCATCAGGTTTCCAGAAACTTCGGTCGCCACGCGGCCAAAAGGCCCCCCACCACCTCACGCCAGCAAGCGCCCAGCTGCGCGCTTGACTTCCTGGAAAATTTCGTTGCACACGACACGCCGGCGGCGCAACCGCGCTCGCCGCGCGGCGTTGCAACGGGCAAAAGTTCAGTTGTCGTCTCGTCTCCTTGCTGAACAGACGTTGCTCCGCGCCGCGCTCCTCGCGGTGTGTACTGTCTTTGTCGAGCGTCCATCCTGGACACATGTGTCGCGCGCCGCTGTGCGGCGCGCCCGTAACTTTCTTTGTGTAATGTCCAAGTTAAACGGACACCTTGCGCGTTGCTCCGCGACGCGCATTACGGCACTCATGGCTATGTACGCTCTCCGAGGTGCAATGGTGCCCAGCTGCTCATACGTGTGGAACCGGCTTACGCCACACACGTACAATGGTGCCTAGCTGTTTATGCGTGTGGAACCGGCTTACGCCACACACGTTCAGTGGTGCCCAGCTGTTTACGTGTGGAACCGGCTTATGCCACACACGTTCAGTCCCTGTGCTGGTAACATTAGTGTAACTTACTAACGCTCACGCCATGCGGGCAAACAGTGCTTTGTAACCCTCATGTTCATATGTATATTTTTATGCCACGTGCGCTAATTACTTTTATGTGTTATTTCCATGTCACGTGTAATTAGTTACTACTGACAAACTAATGCACAATGCCACGTGCGCTAATTACCTTTATATGTGTTACTTCATGCTACGTGTAATTAGTTACTACTGACAAACTAATTCACAACGCCACGTGTGCAATTTGGTCTCATCATGCATTTATTTCATGTTATTTATGTAACTTCATTCATAGGTTAAGTTTCATCGTCATCATAGGTTAAGTTGTATTTTTTAATTTATAATATACGCTTATATGTTTTGTATTCTATTGTTTCATGGTAACAAGCACCCTCTCCTGTCATCTCCCCATCCTTGCAGTCCCAGATCTGCAGGAGTGGTTATAACCTGTTCTCTCATTTCAGAAATCTGGGTGGTCCTTCGAAATTAATCTAATTAATCTAATTAACCTGGGCTATGGCAGGAATGTTTGGGAAGAGTCGAAACTTGATTATTTCAAACCAGTCCACTTTGCTCGACTCCCCATCCAATTATTATTATTATTATTATTATTATTATTATTATTATTATTATTATTATTATTATTATTATTATTATGACGATTATTATGTAGCTGATGTCATTGGCAGTTGACTGGCTTAGGCAGATGGCCTATAATTAACACCTTACCTTCAATACCTTCGAAGGACCAGTGTATTTATTATAAGCGAGTACACACGCTATTAAATTTGCTGAAATAAAGAAGTGATTTCAGAAAAGTTGTCATCATATGGGGAATTCATAACACTTCACTTGTATTAATACACATATTTACGCAATATAATTATTACAGTAAATTAATTTGGCGAGACTGTGATACCTTGTGAAGGCATACAATATAGAAATGAAAAGAAATACACACTTGTGTGGCTGACCTTAAAGCAGTAAAATATGGCGTATCTAAACACCATAAGGAATACCCTGATAACATCAGTCTATAAAAATGGCTTAAGTGAGAGGAGAATGAACCATCACACACATTAAGACATTATGAAAACTGCACTAGAATTCACTTATAATACTGTAAGAAAAACGTTCGCATTTGATGACTTGAAGAGGCGCCGGTTGCCACAGCGCGATAAGTCATAGGCGCCCACGCAGTAGACGGCGCTTGCGTTGAGGTCTCTGGGGGTGACGCTCCAGAGAATAACAAATTAAAATTTAGGAATTTCAGTACGAGGTACAAAGTTAACATGTCAAATCATTTGCGTGGCATCAATTATTCTTGTGACAGTTTGCGTAATGGAGCAAGCGCTTGCGCCGTTGGCGCTTCTGAAAATTCTGAACGGTCTGCAACGGGCAAAGAATACTAAGAAAATTAAAAGTGCAGCTGTGCCGTTGGGGATGGCGGACGCCAATCAGATAGCGCGAGCCTCTGGCTGCTGTGAAATACGCAGTTCAGGTCGACAATGTAAAGTACAGAAATAATACATTACACTTAAAATACAATTAAATGAATTGTACGAGACCTGTCGGTATCCCATGCCAAGGCGTGCGTATAATTATTCATAATGCTTATTAATTATATTTAAAGAAGCTTGTTCGAACAGGTTAGAAACAATACGAATAGAAAGGCTACGCCATGTTGTAGCACCTTATATTAGTTACGATTGTTCGTTTATATTGTTGACACATTTAATGGAGGTTTGTAATCAAAACGTTTTACTTTCTTGTTTCATCAAAATTTCTTTCAATAGTACTTACGTATTTATATGTATCATCTGTTGTCGTATAGTAGTAACAGGGGCCTCACATTTTCAGGTCTTGTGAGATCAAACTAGCAATAACATATTAAAGGTTCTAAAAGAAAAAAAAGCTTTTGGAAATCCATCATTTCTTGATGAACAGTTCACTCCACTGCACGGAGTTGTATTTAATACTGGAAGCAAAGATCTGGTCAGCGAGAACTGTGATAATATTTTCACGTTCAGTCTCCGTTCACCTTGCCTGCTCCGGCGTCTCCACTTCCGCCACCAAGCCGTCCCCGCAGCCGACGTCAGCCCCTTCAGTCGCTCCCCCTCTCGCCGCCCCCACATTCCAATCCTAAGCCAACATGTTTACCGGCCGTTTATCTCGCCTACGCCGGCTGACAATGGGGGAGCCACACAATGGGCCACGCGGGGACGGACTCGCGTGCGGAGTGAAGGCAGGCCGGCGAGGGGCAAGGACGGTGGCAGCGACGGGGGCGGCGAGGGCGACGGGAACTACGGGGGCGGCGGATTCGACGGAGGCGACGGAGGCGACGAGGGCCACGGGAGCGACGGGGGCGGCGGGACTACGGTGGCGGTGGGCGCGGCAGGGGCGGTGGGGGCGGAGGGCGGCGGGGGCGGCGACGGCGGCAGGGGTGGCAGGAGCGGAAGGGGCGGCGAGTGGGCAGTGGGGGCAGCAGGGACGACAGGGGCGGCGGAGGCGACGGGGGTGACGGAAGCGACGGCAGGGACGGGACCGACGGGGGCGACGAGGATGGCGGGGGCGGCGAGGGCGACGGGGGCGACGAGGACTACGGGGGCGGCAGGGGTGGCGAGGGCGATGGGGGCGACGAAGGCGGCGTCTGCGAAGGGGGCGGCGACGTGGCGGCGGGTGTGGGGGACGGCAGGGGTGACAGGGTCGGCGGAAGCGACGGGGGTAACGGTGGCGACTGGGGTGACTGGAGGGACGGGAGCAACGGGGGCGACGGGGGCGACGAGGGCGCCGGGGGCGACGGGGGCGGCCGGGGTGACGAAGGCGACGAGGGCGACGGGAGCGTCGGGGGAGCTTGTGGCAGGGGCGGCGGGGGTAGCCGGGAGCAGGGAAGCGGTAGACGCGGTGGAAACTGAAGGGCAGCGGGGCGGTGGTGACGACAGAGGTGGAGGAATGGCGGGGGCAGCCGTGGTACCGCACCCTGCCTGGTACCGCGCAAACAGTTTACACGCACCAGCATGGCGTCTGCCTCTTCCCCTCCTTCACGTCCTAAAGTTTCCTCCATTCATTGAAATTGATTTTCACTGTTAGTTATACCTTTTCATCTTTACACGTCGGCGAGAAGCCTCACACAACTTGTAAAGTTGTACGGCAGACAGTCTGACGTTGCGGAAGCAAAGGAGGGGTGAAGTGGAAAGGTCCTTGAGGGATATCTAGAACGAATTGGAGAGGCGATGTGAAACGCCCGTGCGGAATCTTGCAGAGAGTTAGTCAGGTCTGAAAAAAAAGCTTCAAATCATTTTATTATTCCCAAAGAGAGAGCGATTTGGTTATTACGTCTGCATACAATCATATTATGTATATAGCTTGTTAGCCAAAGCAAATTTCGATTATGGGGAGCGACAGTGTTTGTTTTCAAATGTTACCAATGTCGCTCTTTGGTATCTTTATTCAACTTACATTTCCTAAATACTATTGACGATCAATTAAAATAACATAAGATGACTAATGAAGATACACGGAGGCTCTATACTAGCATGAGTGCAAACTATTTTTTGGTGGAGTTCCCTGAAATTCTGGTGGAATTGTACTTTTGACTACAACTAGGCAACAATAGGCTCGGTTGATGAAGTACATTTTTCGTTGCAATCAAACTTAGTGCGGTGCCTTATTCATGTGTTTTATATGCTATTTAAGAAAAAGCCTGCAAAGTATCACAAATATTTGAAACTGAATTTATGTGCGGCCAATACCTGATTACTTTGTGATCAGCTTCTGATGGAATTAAATAGAAACACTAGATGCTTCATTATTTACTACTAAATTATTTCTGAAATTGGTTACATACTGAAATAATAAAAATAAAAATTAGTGATTGCATGGTCAACGGATACTGGAGTGGCACGCGACCTCGAGAACTACAGAAATAAACGCGATCGACATTATTTTCAAGGACCGACCGGTATTCAAACCGAGATCCCAGTGTAAAAACAGGAATTCACACTTCTATCTCTGACACCAGCTGACTCTCATCGAGTTGAAATATTAGTGTGCTAAAATTTAGGAAATCATTCCATGTCGAAAAGAGCCATAACATGCGACCAAAATTACATTGCTCTCGCAGCTATGGCCGTTTCACGTGGTACATCCCATCCCACACATTTTTCAATATGTAGGCAGTAAATCTCGCAAATAAACAAAATGTCACTCCAAGAACTGACAGAACAGCAGAGCCCATCGCTGTCCAAAATAAAGGGATCAATGGACAAAGTTGAATTTAAAATCGTATCTACGGCAACTAATATACATTCAACAAAAATAGATTACAAAATACATCCCTCATCTTGTTTGTAAAGTACTACTCATTTATTATGAATTAGCTCTGATACATTAATTTATATTGTAAAATACTAATCCACATAGAAGGTGATTAATTATGAAATAATTGAATTATATATTAAACAACAATTAATTCAGAAGAACTGTCTGCTGCTGAATCTGTTTTGTTCGCCACGAGACCCGGCGTCAGCTCGCTGTTTGTTTGTGTGTTGGTTCACCCCTTCTCCGCTGGGTGCTTTCGGGTCGCCACCATCATGGTTCCGTTCATCGCGCCCAAAATAAATTAGGTGCCCACTTGCAGTTTGATTAATGTTTGATATTTACAAAGCAATACTGTGGCCTCCGAGTTTAAAAAAAAGGAGGACACGAAAAATGCATGTTATATTTCAAAGCTAAATTAGCAAAGTTTTTAGATGAACATGTCCGCCACATGGGTATACGAAAATAAACTACCCTTTAGGAAATTTAACCACTGTTATATCCCTTAGTGTTTCCATTAATCACTTCCTGACCACCCCAAACTTCCAAAGCTACTAACCTGTTATTAATGTGCGACTTACGGAGAAACCTAGATCACCAGAAATTCTGAATAATAAAGGAATAATAGAGAAAAATGAAATAAGTTGTAACAAAAGAAGCATTTGGATATGTAATATAGGTTTATTTCGATTTATTAAGATAAAAATATACATATGTTTTGCAAGAAAGTGTCAAATGGTTTTAAAAGTTTTAAAGTACTACATCAAAAGTAAGATAACATGTAAGAATTATTATATTTCTATATTTATATTATGAATACACAACAAGTTCGAAAAAATTAGCATAGATAACTTTTGAAAATTTGGAAATCAGGAGAGAAATAATAATTATATTATTAGTTCAATTCTGTGGATATAAAATATTTCATAAAAATACTGAGGCTTTTGAAAACATTTTACTTGCTTTTAAATTGTATTTCGATACGATCGTAAAGATATTATTAAATATTAAATACGATCGTAAAGAATTAAAAAATATAAATGGATTCTCTAAAACCGTCATTTAACAGAATTAATTACATTTAAAGCAAAGTGTTCCTATAAATTTAAAGTTTCGCTGTGTGTTAAAAAATTGCGATTTTTGAAAATGTTTGGCGATTGTTTTCTTTATGTGATAGTTAAAATGCCCATAGTAACGACAGGAAATATTCAGTATCTTTTGGAAGTCTTGTATGTTCTGCATTTTATTTCTGCGCCGTACAGATTTTATCACAATAGCGCTCATTGGATCAAATTCCCTACATTTCTTGCGTTTGATTTGTTGTCATATTACAAGAATATTTTCTGTTGTACATGCGATGTGGGACACGAATATTTGTATTAGCCGATTCTTCCACTTACTGAATTTATAATAGCTTATTTCCCAGGCGGCTGTTCTTTAAGTACGTACATTAACTCATTTCAAATGAGCAGTGCAAGAGTTGAGCTAGGATTTAATTTATTAAATAAATGTCACCAATGTTCTTATGAGCTTAGTATTTGAGGCAGTTAACAAAGAGGGCTTTTTATTCTAATTTTCTTCTAAGTTTTGGAAACAAGGGAGGGCATGACAGCTCCCCACGAGTTTTCTCGGCGCAGTAATAAACCCAATATAACGAAACACGTGATAGAACGATGACCAATGATTGATTAGTTCTCAACTGTAAACTTCTCTGTGATTGGCCAAACACCTATACTATAAAGAAGCTGAGTCATAATGATTGCCATTATCTTTCGAAAGTCTTATATGTTCGGTGTTTCATCTCTGGGACGTTATATCGAGACTTTATCCAAATATCGTTCATTGGATCAAATTCTGTACATTTCTTGCGCCTGATATGTTATCGTATTGTCATGTTGCAACAATATTATCTGTTGTACTGTATGCAATCTAGGACACGCAGAATGTTTTTATACGTCGACTCTTCCCTTTAGTGTACTTTGAGATGCCAAATTTCTTTTAATTTATCAATTTCGTATTAAAAACTTCTGACGACAGTAATAGTCACTTCATATTCACTTTCCTTTTATCTTTATCCTTCAGCGGCATGGAATTATTTCAACTCCCAATGCTTATTGAAAGTACGAAAGTCCGTATGTAGTAACTCTGAAATCCCTTGCAAAAGCGAAGACGGAGATTAAATGCACTACAAGTTATGGCATGGGTGCGAGGCACCCTGCTTGAGGGGAGATTGACAGACTGAGATGGGCAAATAAGAATATCCGTTGCTTTTGTTGCAACTCTGGGAGGACCTAGGGGTCGAGTCTTCACGGTGGCAGATTTTCCGCACTAACTGAATTGCTCGGTTGATTTCAGCTTCAGGGTAGAGAATTCTCGCAGCCGGCTGCTCTGAGTTGTAGCTTTCAGGGAGTCCTCCGATCAATACCAGGGGAATGCCGGAGCAGAACCGTAACAAATGGGGCCACGGACCGCGCGCAATCTTTCCTCCCTCTTCCGTGACATATCGTCGCCCCTTGTACACACAAACACACACTTATACGAATCCACTACATTACCACGCATGTCAGTCGGGAGCATCGACCTCGTCTTGGCTGAGGCGATGTCGTGATGGGGAGATACCTGGCAGTGGAGACATCCGCAGGCAGACGTGTAGGTCGGCGTCGGATCTTACTTACTCGCGGACGAAAAATATCATTCAATACACTCATGGGACTTATCTACTAGAGACAGGAAACTCAGTCATTTATTTTACCCAAAAGAGGCAGGGAAAAGGGCATTCGTATTTACTAAATTAGGCATCCAAAAAGGTATTTATTCTAAAGTAAGGATACAAAACGACACGTAAAAATGAAAAATCGCAATTTAAAAGGAAATTTTGTAAACAATTAACAATTAAAATTATTCACATTTTTATATGTATGCTGTTGGAATATATATATTTTCTTTGTATTATTGATTGCATATTATGCCGACGTGAGTAAACAATTTTTTACTCACGACGTTGTCGCTAGGAAATGTTATTGTGGACTCCCTTCTGAATCTTGAAATTGCATAAGCGAGAACAGAATTCCATTTTTAGTTTTCGCAGTTGTATAATCGCCTGCACTGGGAAGGGTATATCATTTTCAAATTTCTCTGCCATCCAAAGGGATGGAAGGCCATACTCGAAAGTAGGATGGAATTACTCGCGAGTGTACATTTTATGACATCAATGAACATGACGCCTGTCGACATCAATGAAAAATATCAAAAAAATCTTGACTGGTGTCAAGATTTTCCTTTCTCAATTAGATTTTTAGTGGTCTTGGAGCCTCCGCTTCCTTATGAACGCAAAACATCTTCGCCTTGCCTTCGGGTTGGTCAGGTTTGCTGATATGTTTCCAGTTTGATCGAGAATGGTGCCAGGAGCAAAATCGAGAATAATGACGGTAGGCGAGATAATAATAAGAGAGGATAATGATGTAAAAGGACAAAAAAGACAATAATAAGGTAAAATACAAAGAATAACCAGAAACAACAATTGGCATTGGAAGGTAAAGGCAAAGAAAGGCAAATGAAAGTCTACTAGGCCAACTCTAGAATTCAATTAAGTGATTCCTGTTGTTAAAAGTCATAAAATCGTAACAATATTAAAAAGGCATTTTTCCAAACTCCCGGGCTGTACTAATTACCAAAGTAGTTGATGCACTCGTTAACACTAAATACTCCCTCGAGGAGAGATTGGCTAGCGGCGATGGTGGTCTCGCCTGCTGAAGCAACTTGATCGACTAACGCGCGCGGCAGGTTGCCTACTCACCAGGCTTTCCTTGTGGTTAAGTCAGTGAAGGCTTCGAAAAAGTAGTTAGTTGATATACCAAAGCAAAGCGTTTCTTAAATACTCGATGGAGTATTAAGGAATCACTTCTTTCTATCGCTCGTTGCTAAGATACCTACACGGGATCTCTCAGATCGCTCCTCAGCTTATTAGATTTTTAATTTTTTAAAACTCTTTTTTGAAAAAAAATGTGAGAGTTTCCAAGCATTATTATCATTTTAAAGCGAGAATTGTTTGTTATAATATATATATATATATATATATATATATATATATATATATATATATATATATATATTGAAACACGTAATGTTTCATTATGCTAATTAGAAACATTAGCATAAGAAATTAGAGTTCATTTTGGACTGCGTGGTACGCACGACAGGCGCGACGAACAGCGGTGGGGAGGGACCAACGGTCGCCGCCGCCGCCGCCGTCGCCGCTGCGAGGGTTTCGTGGGAACGTTGATCGGCGGTTGAAAACCGCGCGTGGAGCGGCAGGGAATTCAGCCGTTATGACAGTTGAAGAGAAGTTGCCGATGGCTACGGACGTGCTGTGAGAGGCTCGTCGCCTCGCACGGACAAAGAAAGCACGCGGCGGGTGTTATAGGATATTAGCCAACGCAAGAGTCATAGATATACTAGGCAGAGGCCGGATAGGTGATATATACAAGAGATTAGTGCGGGGAGAACAGTAAATCACGCTTATGCTATTTGACGCAGTGAGAACAATACCAGAACTGTGTGTTGCGAAGCTGACGCTGGCGCGTGCAGTGGCCACGTGTTATGTAGTTACATCAAAACGGTGAAGGATAATTAGAGGGAAGCGCGACGCCGAAGTACCAGGAGCCGAGACCGAGGGATCCGAGCGGCCGCCAGCCGAGGCGACCACTACACCACCAGCCGCCGACTGCGCCAAGCTGCAGCGGAGGTCGGCGACCCCCGCCGATGCGAGCCGTAATCCAAACAACGGAGGTATTTGTTGGGGCCCCAAGGTATGAGAAACACTCATGTTAAATCTGATCTTGGTACCAAGGCAAAGTGTATTGGTGTTTTAAATCATGTATACGACAAATTAGTTTGTGAATAAAGCATGTTGGTAATTGTACAATATATGATAATTAAATTTCCCAATGCCATATCGACTCCTCATAGGGACCCATTCACGAAAAAGATACCCACCTTTAGTAATTTCTCTGCAGTGAAAGTACCGCCAAACGCAGGTACGTCACAGCTGGCGCCCGAACAGTGTATTGCACTGATAGGTACGTCACAGTTGTGGCATTACCAGGTACGTCACAATATATATATATATAATCGCCCTGACGGCCATCATTCCTCCCTCTACAAAATCTTTCCAAAATTGTTCCTGTTCTCTTACTATCTGTCTTAACCAGTTCATTTGTTTGATTGCTATTCCTGTTCATCGATGCGCTCTTGTCGCACCGCAACCGTATATCAAGTGTCTCTTGTCTCTTATCAACAATGTCCTATATTATTTATATGCTGTGTTTAAAAAAATCCTAAATTGTCTAAAATTTAATTAATACACATAATATTGTCATTGACTCATTTTAATTTGTGTCATTGCGAATTCTTTATATTTCCCTTGTTATGCGGTATTAATGTTTTGCTTTTAGGAGCAAGTAGTATTGACTTGAAAGAATTCTTCCTTGTAGTAAACTTTTCTGATTCTCGAAATTAGTGATACGTTGTCAAGCCATAAATGTGATTGGTTACTGGACAGTTGATTTTATTTTCAGAATTTCATTACTATGTCAACGTGGTCGAAGTCAAAACTCATCTATATTTCTTAACGTCAAGAATAGTTAAGAAGTTAATATTGGGCCCAATCGTATCGTTTCGTGCTTTGTTGACATGAATGTTTGTTGAATCTGAGTAGAAGGACGCATTTCTTTATATTCTTGAATTGTAATATTCGACTTGAATTCAAAGACAAAGCTATTTATTAAAATCTTTTTTGAAACACTGGGAAACAATCACGTATCCCGTAATATTGTAAACTACATTGTTTACATGCCACCGCTGTTTGCTAACCGGGCGCATTCCACCGAGAGCAACGTTATTTGAGGAGTTTCCATTTTCCTATTTTGATTATTAAATGGCGCGGCGGCATATTGACTTCGTAAGTTGTTGGCTTGCATTAATTGTTTGACGCCATGTGTAACGCGGTGGCCTCGCGTCGCCTCGAATCCTTCCCCCCAGCGCGGAGCCGAAGCGCCGAGCCGCGCCGCGCCGCGCGTAATAACTGAGTCGCATGCGGCGCAGCATCGCTCAGCCCTTTGCGTCACCCTCCCCCCCCCCGCCTCACCCGGCCTTTCGCCTACCCGACTCTCGCTGTCACACACTCGTCTTTCCGCACGCTCGCCTCCCGGCACAACCACCTGCCTCCCCAGTGCCCAGCCACCCACTCATATGTCGTTTTGCAACCCCTCTCCTGTGCAACCGCACACGTGCCTAACCATACACACTCGCCCTACCCACCCACTGACTTACTCATCCTCTCTCTCTCCCTCTCTCCCTCCCTCTCTCTCATACACACACACACAAATACACACATACACTTGCATATAGGGCGGATCCAGGGGAAGGCATGAGGGTCATGCTCCACCCCCAAAAGGCCTAGAGTTTTCGTTTATTACCTTTCTAATATTTTATGTCAGAATTATATAATTATTTCAACGACATTGTAGAATATCATATATTCGCTACAAAAACAATATACAATATAATAACAAATATGTTTCATATTTAACAAAAATCTATGATGGCCCCACCCAAAATGATCCGTTGGAACCGCCCCTGCATACACACATATTTACCAAATACCAAATCGCCAGCTTACGAGCCAGCTTGCATTTCCCCTTTCTTGTTCATGGCCCATTCTAGCCCTTCCTCTCGTTCTTCCATGAGCGCTAAGGGGCGTCTTCCTAACTTCTTGCAGACCCAAATCGGTACAGATCGCACCCTCGGAAAGTTCTCTCTTCCGTGTCTCACCGCTCGCGCGTTCTTTCACGACCGCCACTGGGCGTCCGCTTCACAGGGCGTTTACAAGTGCCCTCGGCCCTCGTCTCGGGACCTGTCGCGCTCATCTGGACGACCCACGCATATCCAACGCCCTCTCCACTTGTCACGCCTTACAACCTCCCACGGTGTCACTTCACTCAACCGCCGCCGCCGCTGCCAACACCGCTGCCACCGCCGCTGCTAATACCGCCCCCACCGCGCTGAAACAACCGTCACCGCCGCCGTCGTCTCTTCCGACTTCACCGCCACCGCCGCTGCCACTGCTTTCACTTTCAGCGCCTCCGACACCGCCTCGGTCACCGACACCGCCGCCGCCGCCCCCACCGCCTCCGCCTCCGCCGCCGTCACCGCCTCCGTCACCGCCACCGTCACCGCCACCAGCCGCGCTGTAATCCAATTACGCACGCCACGCAGTGGCGGCGGCGGCGGCGGCGGAGGCGGTGGCGGCGGCGGCGGCGGCGGCGGCGGCGGCGGCGGTGGCGGCGGCGGTGGCGGCGGCGGCGGAGGCGGCGGAGCCGGAAGACGCATCCATATTCCGCGGCCGCGTGTGGGTCGTACGCGGTGCCGCGCGGTGAACGTCTCTGGGAAGTAACTCAATTGGACTCCTTACGACACCCGCCCCTTCCCCTTGCATGCGACGATCATTAGAAATTTACCGTTTCGGGAGAGCAACCAAATAGTAATTATTCTTCAAACCGTCCGTATCGTCCGCAGGTGTCTCACTTCACTAATAGTAATTTTTGTCAAAACATCACCGAGAAAGCATATTATATTTTAAAGAATACCTGAGATTATTTCCGTGAAGTTTTTGTAATACCTATGTTATTATTTCACCCAGTACAGTAATCAAGAAACTTGCATTTGATCGTCATTTGCAGGTCTCTCATTTCATTATTGGATATTTTTCACTCACTTTTCCGCGTAATGTATCTTTTCAAAGATGTCTGGAATTATGTCATCATAGATACTGTAATCATCATGTTATTATAATGCATTTAGGACACACGTGACGTGCGTGTGACCACCCGTCCCCAGTAGAAAATTTCCGGGCCATCGATTAGGGCAAGAAAGGTGTCCTTCGAGGCGTCTCGATCGCATTGAAAACCTAAATAAATAAATAAACAAATAAATAAAGAAAGAAAGAAATGTGAAAATACTTTCAAACTGTTTAAAAGGTGGCTTCAACCAACTAGTTATATAATAATAATAATAATAATAATAATAATAATAATAATCACTATACAATATTTCAGTAAAACTCTTGAGGACTAAACCTGTGCAGATGTGTTTTTGCCATTCCGTCACTGGCGTCTAGACCACACTCCGTGCAGCAATCGAGAGGTTTGAGGTGTCATTAGACGTGTCTCAGTTTTCTGTTAGGAAACTGATAATTTGTTTTCGGATCCCACTAGAAAATTTATAGAAATTTACAAAAAAAGTTTTTTTCGGGTTTTGGAGCTGCGATATTAGTGATAATGCCAGGAGTTACACCAACGCCTCCTTAACGGATATATGTAATTGGGGTTATTTAAATACCAGAACCCAAAGGCATTTTTTGCTTAATATGCCATAATTTATTTCACAACGTTGGCAACGCTGATGTTGACATCTTTAAGTGAACAATTGAATTACCAAGTAAATCGCGCTGCAGTTTGAAGTCGAATTATTATCGTATTTAAAAAAATTAATTTGTAAAAATTTGCGAACAATATTGCCTGGGAACGTATTGAAATTGAGGAACTTCAAGTAAATAGGGAGAAGAAAACTGTGAGTTTTGCTAGAGAATGAATGAACGTTATGTTCTTACATAAGGGTGCAAATTTGATTTTCAAATGAACGTGACCCACAACTTGTTCATATTTACCATAACTAACAACTTATCCACATAATCATACAAGACAGTCACCTTTTACTGTTAGATTCGCATGCAACGCTAGATTCGCATAGAAAACCAGTAATAGAGCAATTACAAAAGTATAAGTGAACAGAAATTAAACTGAGTTTGTGAAGTTTTAATCTCTTCAAAAATTAGGGGAGAAAAATATTGAAGTTTTAAGACAATCCAGAGAAGAATCAAATGTAGTTGTAAAATATATTGCGATATAATTTTCGTAACTAATTGGGAATAATACGCATTGTAGCATTTAGCATTTGTGCCAATGCAAATGTACTATGTGCATTTTTGTGCATATTAGCACAAAAAGCGTAAAAATAGAGCTGTACTAAAATTTAACTATTAGCATCAAAACTTGTAAGTATTTGTTATGGCGATTATAATTTTTAATAAGACCAGTTCATATCCCTTATGGAGGTAACACACAAGGCCATTGGGTATTGGAAACTTTTGAACGGGAGTATAAAATTATCAGCTACTACGATTCATTAGTAAGTTCAATGCCAGATACTGAAAAAAAACATATGTGAAGAAAGCAAGCATGGAAGACATTTCCAACACTTGAAACTATTTTTAAAACACTTTACAGCGGCAGCGACGCTACATTTTGCTAGTAATAACAGTAATGTATGTATTTGGCATTTTTGGGTCGTTGATGCATTCCCTTCACCATAACTAGCAAGTTCCCCCTGCCTGATCTTTTCTTCGTCACACAGCAACAGAAACTGAGATTATTTAAAGGAAAGCTACAACTATATTTTTGCCTCGTCCGGGAATCCAACCCGAGACCATACCACGGGAAACTGGTTCGCCACCCATGAACCATCATAGAGGGCAATGATAATAGTAATAGTAATAATAATAGTAATAATAGTAATAATAATATCATACACCCCCCCAATTGATTTTCAAGGCAAACAACCTCGTCTTATCCAAGGGATTCCCATAATTCCACACATTGATATCTTTTTTTTTTTTTTTTAATTTATTTTCCTGCCTGTTCGGCATAGTATGCCTTTCAGGGGTTTTAATCTACAGTTTATAATTACAGAATTTTTTGGCCATTCGGCTGACAGTATATGAGGGGGACCACACGGTTACCTCGTCAACAAAGTCTGCAGAGCAGTAATTCAAAGAAATTTATTAATTAATTTATTTATTTTAATTAATGTATTTATTTAATTTTTCAGCAGCGGAATTGATTAATGGGAGGGGATGGAAATTATTCTAATTTAAGGTGGTTTAAGAGAGTCTTTGGGGTATCGAGAGATAATGCGGGTTGGGATGGAAGCATTTTTGCCTAGATCAAATATTTGTGCACTTGTACACGACGGAAGAAGGGTGAAAAATCTGTTACTCATCCGTTGAATGTATTCGCTAATGGAAGGAATGTTAAGCTCTCTGTGAATTTGCATATTTGGAATAAACCAAGGGGCTTGCACGGCTTTTCTTAGGTACTTGTTTTGAATGATTTGTAGTTTCTTTAGATGTGTGTTTGCTATATTGTTCCAAATTTGACAGGCGTATGTTAATGAGGGACGTATTATCGTTTTAAAAATTGATAATGCGCAGTCCAGACTAAGCGATGATTTGTTGTTAATTATTGGGTAAAGTTTGTTCATTTTTTGCGTAGGTTTTGTTCGTTATTTCTTGAATGTGGTTTTTCCAAGTTAATTTTTGATCCAGTAATACACCCAGATATTTTACGGGCGTTTCATTATTAAGCCAAGGAATTGCAGAATTATTAATTTTGATTTGTAGTGGTTTATGTATTTTTCTTAGTGAGAATATTTTAGGCTGTGATTTGGTAGGGTTTATGGCAATTCTCCATTTCAATGTCCATTCGACAAATTCATTTAAGTCCGACTGGAGATCTTTGCAAGCGTTGGTAATGTTTGAATTTGCATTGAATAATACTGTATCATCTGCATAGAGTGCTATTTCTGAGTAAGTCATTTGTGGATAGTCAGCTATATATATGTTGAACAATAAGGGAGAAAGTGGGGAACCTTGCGGCACGCCGGCTTTGATGATATGTGCTCTTGATTTATTGTTGTTTATACTAACTTTGAAATCCCTCTCTGACAGGAAGCTTTTAATGATGTTTTGGAGATAATCGGGGGTTCCCAAGGTTTGCAACTTGTAAAGTAGCCCATGATGCCACACTTTATCAAAGGCATGTGCGATGTCGAGAAAAATTGCAGCTGTGTACTTTCGGTTGTGAAATGCTTCAGCAATGTACTCTGTTACTCTTAATAGTTGATGACTTGTGGAGTGGTTTGGACGGAATCCGAACTGCGTATTTGGAAGTGCATTGGTTTCGGTGAAAAATTTAGATAGTCGGGATTTTATCAGTTTTTCAAATATTTTGGCAAAGGTCGGTAACAAACTAATTGGTCTATAGCTAAGAGGGTCTTGTGGATTTTTGTTCGGCTTGCATACTGGTGTTATAATGGCAGTTTTCCAGGTCTTTGGATAATATCCTAATCTTAAACAAGCGTTATAGAGCGCTGTTAATGCTGCAATTGCATTGCGAGGTAATTCTTTCATCATTTTATTATTTAATAAGTCATGTCCTGCTGATTTTCTCGGTTTTAAAGCCTTGATTATTTGATATGTCTCAGACGGGGCTATAAATTTAGTTTTTATTGGGACGGAATATCGCGGTATTGACAAGTTTGTTTCCACTTTTAGTTGGAAATCAAAGTCGGTTACCGGGTTATTTGTAAATATTTTCTCAAAATGTTCCGCTAAAGTTTCAGCTTTTTCGAAATCCGTCGTTGCTAGACCTGAGTTAGAGGATAACTGCGGGATGAAAGATTTTTCCTTTGTAATCATTTTAATTGTGTTCCACATTGTCCTGGAGTTTGGAGGGATGCTGCCTAAAAAATTTTGGAAATGTGTACACCTCACTTTATGTAGTTCTTGTTTAATTTTAACCGATATGCTGTTTAATTTTTGTTTCACTATTTTATTGCGTGAATATTGCCACAATCTACGAAGGTTATGTTTTTCTTTAATTAAATTTAGAAGTGGTTTAGGAAGCGGAATATAATTTTTGGTGAAATTCCTAACTTTAGTAGATGACCTTTTAATAGCATTTTTAATAATGTTTTCGAGAGAGTTGATACAACTGTCGATATCAGATGATGTTTTAAGATTCTCAGGAAACTGACATTCGTTTATTAGTATGTTTCTATACATGTCCCAATTTACTTTACCCTCTATAATTTTTTCGTTTTGATAAGTCTGAAGTTCGGCTTTGAAAGAAATTATTACTGGATTGTGGTCTGAGTCTAATTCTGGTTTTACATTTTGGTAAATCGGAATGTTTAAATTTTGTGTAATAAGTATATCTAGAATATCAGGAACTACATTTGGGTTATAAGGGTAGTATGTGGGCTCTGGAGGAGCTAGTATATTAAGATTTCTTTGCAATGCGAATTTATGAAGAAGTTTTCCATTATATGAAGTAGAATTACAGTTCCAAATTTGGTTTTTACAATTTAGGTCTCCTGCTAATATTATTTGTGACCTGCCATCAAACAATGCTTTCAAGAAACTTGACGGAAACTTTTTGTTGGGAGGTTTATATGCAGCAATCAAGGTTATGTTAGAAGAGATCAGTTCGATATTGATAATAATTGTTTCTATTTCATTTGAGGATGGGGATTGTATCAGTGTATGTTTAATTTTTCTATTAATGAGAATTGCTACCCCACCTGATGCTATATGCGAAATTCGATCATTGCGGTATGCTAAATATTTTGGGATCGAAAATTTTTCTACCGGCTTTAAGTGTGTTTCTGAAATACACGCAATATCTATGTCGTGGACTTGTAGAAAGTATCTTAGTTCGTTTTCTTGGCGCTTTATGCCATTTGCATTCCAGTTGAGAATTTTGAAGTTTTCTATTTTATTTTGAGCCATTGAAATGAACAGAAATAAGTTTTTGAACCATTTGTTGCAACTGTGGAATGATTGCAGAAAGAATATTATTTATAATTGTTTGGATTAGGTTTTCATTTATTACGTTCATATTTTGGAGGACTGGGGGAGAATTCCTGTTATCTGGCCTCGGCGGCTGGCTAGCGCGATAAGCAAAAGAATGCAAGGGCGTTGAATGAAGCGGCAGAGGAGGAAACTCTTGCGGGGCATAGTGATAAGGTTGTGTGTTTTGGTTTAATTGGCGGTTTGAGAACTGCCTATTTGGCAGATTGTAAGCTGAAAATTTATGATTAGCCTGATTTAAATTATATTTTTTAACTGCTTCTTTGTAAGCTTTGCAGCCTTTGTAGTTAGCCGTGTGTTCCCCATTGCAGTTACAACACTTTGGTACATTATTATGTTTAGGTTTGTCACATTTCGAGTAATGATGGCTTTCTAAGCATCTCACACATCTAGGTCTCCTTCCGCAATTTGCCTGTGAATGACCGAAAGTCTGACAATTTTTGCACATTATTGGAGTTTTAGACTTTACGCGCATTTGAACTCTGACAATGCTATATATTAGCTGATTTATTTTTAAAATTGCTTTGTTATTTTCATTATCAGTTAGATCGACCGCAACGGTACTTAACGGTTTACGTTCTCTTCCGAACAGTCTAACAACTTTTAACACTTCAAAGTTTTTCGAAAGTTCATTAAATATTTCCTCTTCTGAATAGGTAATTGGCAGATCTTTTATGACAACTGAAAAAGTTTTTTGGGTAGGATCCCTATATGTGTGATGCTCGATTTTCTCTTTTTCACAGAATTTTCGATATTCTCTATAGTCCTCTATTGAGTTGAATTTAATTTTTATAGTGTCTTTTTCTAATTTAGTAGAAAAATTGTTTTTTGTAATACTTTTTAGTTCACTGATAAATAGGGGATAATCGAGTACTTTATGGACATAAAAGGGGGGTATTTTAATGATGGATTCTTCACTTTCTTCCCTTTCGTTTGGCGAATTTTCTTCGGTCATATTTTGAAGACCTTGGTACCTATTTTTGACGGTCACGTTATACAGTATTCTTTTAGAAGCATTGTTTTCATCTGGTAAATCTACGTGCATGCGTTTTAGATTTTTACTGTTTTCATTAAAACCACTGGTTGACTGTTGAATAACTGTTTGTTGCGGGGCAGCACCATACCTGTTATAATAAGCATCTTTAGTGCTTACTGACTGAAGGTTGGTCAGAGTCCCTTCCGGCTCTCCATCCAGCTGCAGGGCGGTCGGTTGTGATGTGTTGAACTGTTCCAAGGGTTGAATATTTTCCATTTGTGGTGGAAATGGAAGCACATCTCCATTCATTGCTGTGAACTGATCTGGTGTGCCACCATTTAAAACGTGGGCTGCAGACACCAATTGGCCCCCAAAAGCGGGGGCACTTGTTGCGAACATACAGCTTTCGCTGCACCACTACACTTTCACTTGATAACACAATATTTCGTTATTAGCAATAAACAATTCTATTGCACAAAAACAATCACTGTTAGAAATATGGGGATCCGCTGGTAGCGGCGCCCGTTTGTACTTGCACTAAACACGAGTTTGAGCGTAACACCGAAGCACAGCGATAAGCGGAGCGATGCGATGCTTACTCCACGACGTCTAGAGCGAGACTGAGAGATTGATATCTGCAGGATAAAATACAACTGGGCCTCGGAGAGAGGAATGTGTTGCATGGTCAGTAGTGGCCCATATGCGAATAAATAATAATAATAATAATAATAATAATAATAATAATAATAATAATAATAATAGTAGTTCACGACTGATAAATCAGCACAATACTGATCTTGTACAACTTGTCGCTTGAAGAACTTGCAGGCTCTAAGAGAATCACCTCTCTCAACGGCATCACCGAGAAACTCTCGCAAACGCTCGGCGCCTCTCGTCCCCCCCTTCCGCCCCGCGGCCGCGCTCTTCGGCCGTCAATTTGCGCGGCGCGTGGCTCCGCAAGCGCCCTCCGCGCGCGTCCCTCGCCGCACGCCGCGGTGCGGGGTGTCGCTGACGGCCGGCGGCGGCGCGGCGCGGCGCCCGATCACAATAACAACGGCGTGCCGGGCCGCAGAGGGGCTGTCAGCGAGGCCGGAAGCGCGGCGGCGGCACGAGAGACGTCGAGGGAGGCGGGGGCGGGGCGAGGGCGCGCGTGGCGAGGCGGAAGCGGAGGAATCGCTGTGAAAGGGGGCGGGGCAAGACGCGCAGACGGGGCGCGAAGCGGAAGCGGAAACGCGGCGGGCGTCTCACCTTCACCGGTGTTCAGACCGTGTTGTTACGCGCGTTGGTTTCAAGGAAATGTGCGGCTTTCGTGGAGTGGCGTGTTCATAGAAAAGGAAAGGGAAAACGATGGGGATGATAAGCTAATATTTTCGTGTCATACCGAAGCGCTTAACTCACAATAAAACGTCTTCATTCTGTAGCAGTTGTGCTTTTTCGATCAGACGTGTGGATAGCACATTTATACTATTTTTTGTGATTTAATTTATGCAATTATGTTATAGTCGACTCAATACCAATGTATGCTACTTATAATTTATTTCATGATTATATGACTTTGATATCGCAATTATTATAAAAGAAAAGAACCCACACTTCTTTATGCAGCAGTCCAGGTTAAGAAAAGTCGATGGCGGAGAATTCGCGCAGGCCGGACGACAGCAGGCGTGAGCCGTCGGCGGAGATTTGGCAGGAGGGGCAGCCGTCGCGCCGAGTGACGGGCGGGGGCGGAGCGGAAGGCGGCCTGCACCCCGCGCGGAGAGAGCGGGCGTCCCTCAAGGCGGCGCGCGCGGGCCCCGGCGGCGGCGGCGGCGGCGGCGGCGGCGGCAGCGGCGGCGGCGGCGGCGTCTTCTGACAGGCAGCGCCGCAGACGGACGCGATAAACCGGCGTGAAATGGGGCCCGCCGCCGCCGCCGCCACCGCCGCCGCCGCCTCCGCCGCCTCTGACGCCTCAACCACCTTCGGCGCCTAGACAGCCAGCGCGCCACCTCCGCCTCCTTCACCGTTAGGCGTCCACCGTCACAGACACCGCCACCTCCGCCACCTCTGCCTCCGCCACCGCCACCTCCGTCACCGTCTCCGCCTCTGTCACCACTTCCACCTTCGTCACCACTGTCTTGGTCTCCGCATCCGTCACCGAATCCGGTGTCACCGCCCGCCGTCGCCACTGCTGTTGCCGTCACCACTACCTCTCTCCCCTCATCCACCCCTGCCGTCTCTAATGCTGCCGCCTCCGTCGCCACCACCGCCCTCTACCGTTTCCGACTCCATTACCGTCACCATCACCGTCACCACTTCATTCTCCACCTCCAACTCCGAATACGTAACCGCTGTCTTGGCCTCCACCTCCGTCACCGCCGTCACCTCACGATCGCCCCTGCCGTCGCCACCGCCGTCGCCTCCGCCACCACCTTCTCCGTCACCAGCGCCGTTTCCGACTCCATTACCGTCACCGTAATCGTCACCATCACGGCCACCGTCGCCACTTCCGCCTCCGCCTCCGATTCCGTAACCGCTGTCTCGGCCTCCCCCTCCGTCACCGCCGTCACCCCACCGTCGCCCTTGCCGTCGCCACCGCCTTCTCCGTGGCCGCTGTCTCCAGCGCCATCGTCACCGCCTCCCGCCGGCGTCTCGGCTCGCCGCGCGATACGATTGTCGGCCGCTGACGCGAAGGCGGTTCCTCGCGCGCGGAAGAGCCTCCGAGATAGGCGCAGGAAGTCCACCGGCGGGCGGGGCGGGGGTGGGGGCGGGGGCGGGGGCGGGGCGGGAAACGTCTAGGTGCGGATGCGTTCTTGGCGCCATTGTTAAGCGTCGCGGGTCCACCTCGCACGCCGGCGAAGGGAGGCGGAAATGTCGAGATGCAGATGCGTTCTTGGGAGCCATTGTGGTTGCGCGACGCACGCAGCCGGCTGGGGGAGGGGGAGGGGCAAGTGAGGCGGTGGCGGAGCGGACAGCCAGGGGCGATGCAGTGCTTACCTCCGCAGAGAACAGCTTAGCTACGCGACGTCGCAAGCGGTCTGGTGAGACCGGGTCGGGGGGAGGGTCGTGGGGGCGTGGGGGGCATGAGGGGCGTGGGGGTGTGGGGGGGCGTGGGGGGGCGTGGGGGGGGGCGTGGGGTTGCGTGGGGGGCTGTTGTGCGAGGCCCGGCATTTGTTCTTCCTGTGTATACTGCCGACTGCGTTATTCGAGCATTGTGGAGCTACATTCATTTTATAGCAGAATTTTTGGTATAAATGTCAGACAAAAATCGTATGTTATTATATTTGCTATTCATCCAAGCAAATTGACATATCGAGCAATAATTCTTCTCTGGAATTTCGCAAGAGAGTGGTATATCGCGATATGTAGAAATAGAAGCAACTAAATTTAAAAATAAGTTTAGATGAATTAAATTTTATTTCATAAAGAATACTGCACTGTGGAAATTAGATAGTATCTCGCCTTAGAAGAAGGAAATTTGAGTTACTGAATATCTTGAGGGTATGATAAAAATTAACGAAAATTTGTAATGTTTTTACTACGTTGCCGGGAGTGAAGAAACATCAGAAATCTCTGTTACAGCGAACAGACTTATACAATACTGACCACAAGGCAACAAACTCACACGACTGTATTAATTTTCATTATATCGAGATTTATAAAGTAATTTTTCTAGTGGAAAAGTATTGTAAAGTTTCTACAGTATTGAGCCAACACCACCTAAGGGATTGCCTTCTGAGTTCCACGTGGTAAAGCTTTAAGCTTAAACACAATCCGATTTCAAATGAGTAGTGTGCACAAGTTAAGCTCGGATATATGAAAGATCAATGTCTGTCCTTATTTCTTGAACTTAAATATTGATACAAATTCCAAAATCGGGATCATTAAGGATACTAATTTCTTTCTGGATTTGGAAACAGAAGGTTCTGTAATTGATAATACACGATTTATGTGACTTGATTTTGTTATCAGTTTATATACCGCCGTCAGTAAGATTATCTTGTTGAGAGTATAAAATTTCATTATATTTAATATATATTATGTCAAGTCAAGGTGTAGCTAATAATCATGTAGAAATGGATTACAATATTTATATGGATAATATGTTGAATAATTTATTTGAAGGTGGATTTGATTGTAAATTAATATAAATTGATTAGGGATCTAGAATGTGTACATATCACCCGTCGCTCTCGTTTTAAGATGAGATTAGTCGTAACATAGTACAAGGTAGATGTACCGGAAAGTGTATCTGGAATGGCAAAGTAGGGCTTGTTAGTTGAGCAATCCATTTACATTGGAGGGGTTTTGTGCAAATCAAATATTTTGATAATATTAATATTATTATTTTTATTAAATAGAAGTATTTTTGTTGTGTTTTTTAGTATTATTTAGAAATTAGTATGGTTAATTATAGTTGATTTTTACAGTGATGGAATTATGAAAGAATTGAAATAATTATTTTGAAGTAGAAGAGTATTCGTACCTTTTGTCTCAGGGTTTATTAAAAATTGTTAATTTATTTTATGTTCTCGAATTAAGAAGAGCTATTTATTTATGATTTATATTGTAGCAAAAATATATTGAATTGAGTAGTAGTGATATGTTATTCGTTTCTTAAGATAACTAGTTTCTCAAGATGAAAATTTAATTTTGGTATTTAATTTTAATATTTATACATATAACCTCACGAGTTCTCTCGGTACATTATTATATCCGTTCAAAAAATTATTTAATGGAACGATTACTAATGATTAATTTACTTCCCAACTGTAAACTTCCCAGTAATAGATCAAACCCATGTACTGTAACAATGTTATATCGTACTGACAGTCATTATGCAACAAGCTACAGCCGTGTAGTAAGAGATTTAAACGGCAGTATAAAGGTTTTTCCAAGTGTACCGTAAGATATGAAGAGTGAGTGAAATCAAGTGCCATGCTGACTAAAAGGCCGGGCGGCACTGGTCTAGAAGAGGGTAATACTCCCCGCTGACCGCTCGTGCTGCGCGCAGCCGCGCGTGTTGCAGCGGGGTTCGCTCTCCGCCCGTGAGTAATGGACTCGCGAGAGCGCAGCGGCCTCGGCGCGGCGCGGCGCTTGTTTCCAGCGTTGAAGCGCCGCCCCGCCCCGCCCCGCCCCGCCCCGCCCCGCCCCGCCCCGCCCAGCCCTCGCCATCCATCCACCCCCGCAGCCCTCACCGCCGTCGCCACCCTCGCCGCCCTCGCCGCCCATCCGCCCCCGCCGCCCATTCGCCATCGCCGCCCATCCGCCCCCGCCGCCCATTCGCCATCGCCGCCCTCGCCATCCATCCACCCCCGCAGCCCTCGCCGCCGTCGCCACCCTCGCCGCCCTCGTCGCCCTCGCCGCCCTCGCCACCCTCGCCGCCCTCGCCGCCCTCGCCGCCCTCGCCGCCCATCCGCCCCCGCCGGCCATTCGCCCCCGCCACCCATTCGCCCTCGCCGCCCTCGCCGCCCTCGCCGCCCATCCGCCCCCGCCGCCCATTCGCCCTCGCCGCCCATCCGCCCCCGCCGCCCATTCGCCCTCGCCGCCCTCGCCGCCCTCGCCGCTCTTCCCGCCCTCGCCGCCCTCGCCGCCCTCGCCGCCCTCGCCGCCCTCGCCGCCCTCGCCGCCCTCGCCGCCCTCGCCGCCCTCGCCGCCCATCCGCCCTGGCCGCACATCCGCTCTCGCCGCCCATCCGCCCTGGCCGCCCATCCGCTCTCGCCGCCCATCCGCCCTGGCCGCCCATCCGCTCTCGCCGCCCATCCGCCATCGCCTCTTGGCCGCTCCATTCCGTCCTGCCCCGCCCCTCATCACCTGCCACACCCCTCCCTGCCTGCTCCGCCCAGCCACTCCTCACCATTCCCCGCCACGGCCCGCCACTCCCCGCCACGCTCCGTCCTGCCCCGTCTGCCCGCCCGCCCGCGGCTATGATGGATTTCGCGCGCGCTTTGCACTGCCTGCACCTGGGTCGACGCAAAGCGATCCACAGCTTCGCGGCACTCTCTACTCTACCTCTCTGGTAGATCGGAATGCACGTTAGTACGGGGACGTGGGCAAAGTGAAATTTGCCTTTAAACCCCACAGATTTGGAGCGTTTTAGTTGTAGAACAGGTATTTTGTTGAGACGCGCGTTGGCAGGACTCTGCGAAAGTGTCATGGGACTAGCATATCAGAGGAGTGAATAATTACTGTTTTTGTGATTTTTTCCTCTGTGCCTTACAAAAACGTAAATAAAGTCAAACATTGTCTTTGGCATAATAAAACGAAAGTATTTCTTTTAATACCTTATTTTTATAAGTTTATGATTCAAATCTTTTGCATTTCTCAAATAAAAGCCATGTTAATGCGATTATTTTTAATAATTTTGGGGTAAAGTGGATCGTTGGTTTTCCATTTTGCTCCAAACTTTTTGATTGCGTATTATTGTAACTATAATTATTCGTTTTTATTGTGACTATAATTTTCGAGTAGGAAAGTTTTATGTTACCCCTCAATTCCTTTTACTCACAAACTGTTATGAACTGGCTTCGAAATTACACACGCAAAGTTGTGTTTCTCTACGAACTCAGCTCTCTCTGGAGAAGCATTTGTAAGGGCAGCAGCAACACTGAATGTTTTTATGGATTTAGACATACAGGGATATGGCCTCAAATATATTTTGACGCTTTCGCTCCAGCGGAAGACACACATTGTGAATTGTCTGCAGAATCTTCAAAAGCTACATTGGAAGTTACACACATTTCGTCATTGGTAGAGGCGGAACCTCAGTCCCCGATAGTTTCATCTGAAGAAATTTTTCCTGTGCCAATATGTAAATATTATAATGCTTATTTCATTGTTTGTGTTGTGTATTTGTAGTAACTACTTAGAAATCGCTACTACGGACATAGTCCATGTATTCCCATATAGCAAACTAAATATTCTACTCTATTCTACAAGTAAAATAGCTTCCTCAGTACCATAAGGTAGTTTATTCATGGCATATCAGTAGTCTCTCTGACATCACGGAGTGCTTGAGGGGGGCAGACCGCGTGATTGATTTCGGGACTTAGTGGAGCCGATTTCAATCCATCTGTGGGACCTTTTTTTATTTTATTAATATTTTGGATGTGATACATGGATCAGTTAACAGTACAACTTTTTCACATGTTTTGATGCTTACTATCTATTTTTTTATATTAGATTTCCTTCTAGCATTTATTTATTAGCTTTCCCGACACTGCTTTATGGCAGTGTGTGCTGGGTTCTAACGCAGAAAAGAGTAAGCAAAATTTAGAGCTCAGGGATGAGGTTCCTTCGAAGACCAAAAGGCTGCATCTTAGAAGACCAGAAAAGAAAACAAATCAGGCGAGAATTGAATGTGAATAGCATAAATAATACAATGGAAATGAACAGGAAGAAGTGACTGCAACTCTTAGAAATAATGTAAAAAACAAGACTGCCAAAATTAGCAGGCATGTTTACAAACCAAGAGGGAAAAGAGATATGGGAAGACCCAAGAAAAGATGGAACGATACAACGGAACAGGAGCAGGCGAAGGCCTAACCCGTGAAGTGTAGAAGAAGATGAAGTGGAGCGCTTAGGGGTGAACTCTCGATGTGCGAAGACGGGGCGGACGTCACCCTGAACAGGCTCTGCTCCGCTGCACCAAAAGAGTGGACTCGGCCTGACACTCTCGTCCGCATCACACTTCCACGTCCACAGGAGTTGTTCTGTATGTGGAGGGTGCATCATCACACCCACTTGCTACGTGATCTACACGAGTGTTTAGAGTACCGACTCGTTTGCGTTTGTCTGGACATTTGGATGGGTGACGGTTTGGAGTCTCTTCGCTTTGCTACCGTTTTCTGCTGCATGAGTTACTCGCGTTGCCGAAGGACTAATCGGAATTTACGGTTCTTGGCTGCAAAGCATGATGTAAGAAAATGATAGAACAGACTGAATATTGGACTTTGATATCATTTCGCATGGAAAACGAATTCCGCAGAAGGTAATGCACCAGTCCCAAGACATTGTCCCCAAAACATAGCACAACAAACAATCGTCCGAATGTTCTAATGCAATAGAACATTAATTTGATAATTTTTTTCCTGCTATTAGGTACGATTATGGTATTGTGAAATAAATTTTAATCTCGCTAATTTTACAATACATTAAGTACTGTAATAAAAGTAATGAGATAAACCGCTGGTGGATCGTGAGAGGATTACGATTTGACTTCTCAGTTGGCTGGAGTTCCTCGGGCCCCCTGTTTGCCCCTTGAAGGGGCCCTCGTCCCCCCTCCGCCGCTGGCGAAGCGGCGCTGGCGTCGCCGGCGCCCGGGCGTCTTCGCGGCGGAACAAAGGGCCCGAACAACAGGCGCCGCGCGGGTGTTGGGCCAATTCCCGCGCGGCCCGCGGCTCGGCGGACGCGCCCTGCGCCCATTCAGCGGCCCAGTCAGGGGGGATGTGGGGAGGGCGGATGCGGTGGCGACGGCGCTGGCGGCAGTGGCGGTGGTGGAAGTGGCGTCGGTGATGGGGGCGGTGGCGGTAGCGCTGGCGGTGGCGGTGGCGGTCGCGGGGAATTGGACATACTCGGTGGCGTCGGTGGTGGGGGCGGTGGCGGTGGCGTTGGCGGTGGCGGTGGCGGTGGCGGTGGCGGTGGCGGTGGCGGTGGCGGTGGCGGTGGCGGTGGCGGTGGCGGTGGCGGTGACTGTGGCTGTGGCTGTGGCGGCGGCAGCGGCGGCGTGGCGGTGGCGGAGGTGGTGTTGGCTATGGCTGTGGCTGTGGTGGCGGCGGCGGTGGCGGCGGTGGAAGTGGCGTCGTTGGAGGGGGTGCAGGCTGTGGCTGTGGCTGTGGTTGTTGCTGTGGCTGCGGCTGTGGCGGTGGCGGTGGCGGAGGTGGTGTTGGCTATGGCGGGCGCGACGGCGGCGGTGGCGGTCGCGGGGAAAGGGACATACGCGCTGGCGGCGGCGGTGGCAGTGGTGACGGCGGTGGGGTCGGCGGCGGTGGCAGAGCTGTCGCGGGGGCGGGTCTGGAGGCGAGGGGGCGTGGTCGTTTTCATAACCAGCGGAGGCGGCGCTTTGTTCTTCCGTGCGGCTTTCGCCGCCCTTTCAACGGCCCTCCGTCGCGGCGGCTTCTCAATCGCCCTCACCTGTCCCCACCCCCGCCCCGTCCCCGCTCTCACCCCTGCCCCCGCCCCCGCCCTGCCCCCGCTCTCACCACTGCCCTCGCCCCAGCCCCCGCCCCGCCGATGCCATCGTTCCCTGGCCCTCGCTGCGGCTGCGAGTTGGCAGTTTTCTCTCTGGATTTAGGAGCTCTCTTTCTCTTTTAGAGGGAATATGAAAAGGGGAGTGTTTTACGGAGACGTCTGGCCATTTTTATGAACAATACTAACCCTGTTATTGTTAAATTATTGCTGGGCGGATGAAAATATTTAGTAGGAATTTTTTAGCAATCTTCTTTTATATTTGTTCTTTAGAATGCTTTTCTGAATCGCTCTTCAAATATTCTGTTGACGACTGACATTTAATATTGAACATCATGTTCACATTTGCCTGTGGCTTCTAAAGATTGTGATGCCTAAAAACTATGGAGTTTTATTTTTCTTGTTCCCATTGTGTGGTTGGTTCTGATCCATTTCTTCCAATACCGGTGTGCGTCGGTTGGGCTAGTGTCGGGTCGAGGCTAAACTAATTCTACTGCTGTAAACTTATATGAGTGGCGTTGACATAGGATACAAAATCCTCATCGCAAGCGATTAAAAAGAAAGTTCCCAAGAGAATGTTTCGATCCCCCATAGACATAAATCGATGAGTCTTTTCCCATTATAAACTACTGCATATAACCACTATATTGTCTTGCATTTAAAACTAAATTTCTGTTTATTCTGTTATGATTATTGTATATAAATAATATTAATGTATTTATCTTATGCGGCTGCAGAGGGCCAATGGCCAAGCGAGAATAAATAAAAAAAGGAGTGGCGCTGAAAATATTTAGGAGGCATTCGAGATGACCTATTTATTTTTATTGGTGCTTAAGAATGAAATTCTACACAGCTCTTCAAATATTATGCTGACCGCTACCAATTTACTGGACATCGCCTGTGGCTTCTTAAGATTTACTTGCGAGAAACTGTGCGGTGCCGCCCCGTCGGGCGCGAGGTCCCGAGCGCGTGCGCCGAGGCTGAGCCGGAGGCCGAGCGACGGGGGCTCAGCGGGGCGATCGCGTTGAGCTCGGCCGCCAGTCGCAGCCGCGCAGAGATTGCCGCGCGCACGACACGCCCCTTAATGCCCTGCGTCCACGTGGACGGGCAGGCCGCCTCGAAGACAAATGACGGACTTTGCCGCGTGAGGATTTCTCCGACAGGTTACGGACTGGCCTAGAGATGTTTGGGCCTCGCTGTTTGGTTGCTCTTACAGGCCCAACCGTTCAGTCTAGGTGAAATACGAAGGTTGCGGAAATGTCTCAAAAGGTATTACGTTGTTCTTGGGGAATCAGGAGATAAGGCAACTTTTGTGGTGAACGCGTGATATGTATACTGTTTCTTTCTAATATTTTGCTACATTCGTGTATAATCAGATAAGAGAAACTCCTTCGGATTGTTGAGTAACAAGTGCAGTTGTATAGTGTATTCACTAATATAACTAAATTTGTATATAATCATAAAACAAGATACGTCCAGTTCTCTGATTATTCAAGCAACGAAAATCATCTGAAAGCATTAATTAACCTCAAAAACACTGACCTGTCTCTTTCTTTTTGCTTGAAGATTAGTACGAATAATACGATGAAAGTTACTCTCCTGAAAATTTAATTTAGTTTCCACGAATTATCAGCTTATTCACAAAGGTCACATATATTCCCTCTCATATCCGCATACAACAATATGGAATTCGTGACATTTTATAGAAATAGATTGAAAAATATAACGCAACTAAAGGATTATGAAAGAAGCACACATTTCTTAGTACAAATGTAAGAAGAACACGCACAAATCAGAGCGTCTCTGACTATATGTTTCCATTTTTTTCGAATTTGTTTCCTCTCTAAATTATACTCCAATTGCTCAAATTTCAAAATGTTAATAACCGCTTTATGTTTGTGCAAATTAATCATCTAATAGTATCTTATTTTATCCTATTCCCGCACTTTTTTAGAAGAACTAAATACGGAAAAAATACGCATATTAAGTAGTTACAACACAATCCAATTTTAATATATTTTGAAAATATGTATGTAAGAAATGTAGTTAAATTAACATAAAACATTAAGTATACATATGTATATTATAAAGATATTTTCTCCAATTCTCTTGTTTTTTGCATCTTTGTGTAGAGAGTAAGAAAAAATTGAGTGCAATTTTCATTACAACTACTGAATTAGCGCACATTACATCTTTGGACATATTTATTTAACCTAAATTTGAGTTTATTTAAAAAAAGATGCGCCATTTAGTAGCTTCATTATTAGATCTTTTCATACAGCACAGGCAAAGAAACTGAAACCAGTACTTTCTTATTCTCACAGCCACAAAGTTCGATAATTATTATGAAGTATTCATGAAGCATGTCCTTCGATACTATTTTATCCTCAAAGAAACTTCTCGAGGACGAGTAATTGTTTCGCCTTGCCCTTTGCGGATACTTTTCGGTTTTAATGAATTCCGTTTGTAGGTGTCCCTTCGCAGCAAGGAATAGAATTGACAATTTAATTATTCATTTCAGCCATATTGATTTTACCCATGGTACCCTGTTATTGTTTTCTTGGACTTACTTCATATGTTTGAGAACATCTGTACCTACTTTGTAGGACCTACTTATCAATAAATGTTTATTGAATCGATTCTGTAGGTTTACCATTCAATGTGTTTTCTATAGTTTCCATCACGAAAGGAATTTTCGAAAATACTATTCAATTTTTTAGTCTTTGACAACGAGACTTTTTAAAATCGATTATAATTATTCACGAGTTCAAATGAAAATTAATAGTAAGAATGAAATGTATTCTAATTTACTGTAATTTACCCAATAAGATAAAAGCAGCAAATAAATATTTTTTTGTTCTATAAGCTAATAGTCGATTGAAAGTGGGGAAGGAAGCGGAGGTAAAGGTGAAGGGAAAGACGGAAATAACGGCGCAGGTAAGGAGAGGCATAAGTGAGAGAGGGCGGCACGGGTAAGAAGGCGGCAGCGCAGGTGGCAGAGGAGGTGGAATCGTAGGTGCGGGAGACCATGAGAGTGAAGAGGCGGGAGTGCAAGAGAATGAAGCGAGAGGAGCACAGGCGAGGGGAAGGCGGGGATGGAATAGGTGCGGAAGAGGGAGGCGCCGGCGGAGCAGGTGATGGTAGAGGGCCCGATCGCCGATGGAGCTCGATTACGCTGCAATTATGGAAAACGGCGACGCCTAATCGGGATTTAAAAGGCGCGCGCTCCCAGGCGGATTACGCCGCCGCTAATCATTGTTCCATTTTGTAGTTCCGAAGTGCGCTCAATTTGTACGAGTAATGCAAAAAGTGTTTTCTGTAGGTAAAGGTTGATTGTGTAATTAAAAGGTGAAATGTCACTTACGCTGATTGAATTTTTCGTTCCCTGAATTTATTTGTTTTAATGAACTAATTTTTGTTGGAATGGTAATGTTAAAAGTATTTAAGATCTCACACTCTTATTTGTCTAACCGTAATTACTCATTTCTTTATAAATGGTGCCTAAATGACTACATTGTTTTACATAAGAAAGCATATTTTTCAAAAAATTAATTCCCTTTATACTATTATGGTATTTATTTAAATGTAGTTTCGAGTATTAAATTAAAGTTTATGATTCTGTATTGTTTTGTTACACGCTCATATTGTAGTCGAGTTGCGTAGGTAACACTACAGGAAAACAGTCTCATCGGGATAATGGCTATGGGGGGATGATAAATAATATCACCTCATTTGATGGAAACGGTCATTCACAGGAATTGAGCATTTTACTAACATAAAAAGGGGCAATAAATACGAAATTAGTAAAAAACTACAACTAAGGAAAGGAGAAACTGTCTGAGGTAGACAAGAGATTCATGAAAAGTTTTGTACCCAGAAACAACTTCAAATGACAAGTGATCCAATGTAATTCTCCCAAACCTACGCTAAGTAATAACAATGATACACGAAGAAAAATACCCCACATTTGAGAATATACTTTATAATTATAATCCCACTCGATCAATATTCGTTTCTTTAGAATGTCTCTGGTCTAAAAATAAATGTTTAATTCTGCTGGCCCGAAACATTTGCATAAAGGTTGGACTCGCACAATGTGTTTCAATTTCTAAAAAGTTGCAACGTTAACGTACTGTACGCACGATGGTTATTCATTGGTCGCTAATTTACCTCAATTGTTGCACTTCCCACCTGAACTACTCGCTTCTCCTCTTCACTCGACGCTGGAACTTTTCGTGAAGATTAATTGCGTCCATATAATTAGAAGCAACGATGCCATCAAGTTTTATTTGCATCTAAATGAGATTAAACCTGATTTTATTCCCTTGAAATCAGAACTTTAAAATCAGCCACTACAGTTACGTGAGGCGGCAACTCCTAAATGATATTGGATGAACGGGGAACAGGCATTATATACCATGTGTACTTTCATTGGTCTGTGATGCAAATTTTAATTTTTATTGAGCCCTTTTTTTATCGCGCTTCTATTAATTTCGCAAATGCAAATTTAATGAATTTATTGTGTTGGAAATTTACGCGGAACGTTCTATGTAATTAAACGCACCTCTAATGCTTTACGCAGTATTGAAAAATGTTGAAGATAGATTACAAGGATTTTACATGCGATGCGTAACTTTATATGAACGGATATTTTTACGCAAGTAATTGTCAAAATCAAACGAGATTTGCTTCAATCGTAAGCTTTGAATTATTATGATAAGAATAAAATTAAATTTTTATGAGAACAGAAAAAATGTAGTACACAGAGCGTAATATATTAACTGTATTGTCTTTTATACAATGCTAAAAACATTTTGACCAAACGAAAAATTTAATTGGAAGTGCTGTTATCGTGTAACCAATATTAACAAACACGAGCTTGTTCCTAACACAAATATACTAATAAAGGCTACGCCTTACTCAAACCAACAAACCACTGTTATAAATCGAGAGAAAGACATTGCTGTTTACGTTTCCAGTTACATACGAGAAGCAGTTCTAAATTACTTCTCGTGTGGGTCAGGTAACCGTCGTACATACGTTACTCTCCGACTAAACCAAGTTTTCATGCTTTTGATCCTCAAAAATAATTTAACGAGTAGAATCTACTTCCTACTTTTCCTTGTTTGTCATCTCAAATTATAGCCGCATATTTTCTTTCTCATGTCTTGTATTTTCTTTCCACATTTTTCATATTTCATACAGGAACGAAATAACATAGAAAATGAGATAATTTCCTAAGAAATAGGTTTTAACGTGAATTGTGTGTGTATGAACGTGCGCATGAGCCTGCGTTAAGAGAAGGAATTAATTTTGTCTAAAATTTCTCCTCCGATGTGAAAAAGGAAACATTCACAACTAATTTTTTAAATTGTATATTCATTTGCAATGCTCGATTGCTCAATTGATTATTCATATGCAACGCTATTGAGCTACAGTATCTCTAACCATATTCGACATACTTTGTCCTGTGATTAATGGCAGCGTGATATTGGAGAGTATCTTATTATAATCTGAACCTCTTGGTATATTTATCCCAAATAATACACGAAATGCTTCTCTTGTGATTCATGAGAATACGGATGAACACTTCTGCGTCCGTGCATATACATTTCCTCCAGGATCCTATTTCTAGTCCCAACGACCGATCTAGTCTGCCCACCACTAATGCCTTCCCACGTACGTTTTGTCTCGTGTGCGAGAGTTAGTGTTCAGGAAGGGGGCGACCATTTGTGATTGATGGAAGGGGCGAGTGTTTGTGTTCAGAATTTATCACGCGTAGGTTGAGATGCCAACTGCGCGGGCGTTCGACTGAAATCGAAAGCAGGAAACAACGAAAACAACTGCTCGGCGCAGACAACTGGAGCGATCTCCTCCGACAAACATCGTTCTCGCCATCTGCGCAGCACATCTGAAGAATAACTGCCCCGTTGCATATCTGAAGAAAACTGCTAGCTGTCGGTATTCGCGTTCCTGTTGGATTGCGGAGCTCGATATGGGCTCTGGTCCGCGCTACGAGTTTGCAAATGAAGCTGAAATCATGGGGAAATACTTGACAATCGTGATTGTCGTGGCAAGTCCGTATTCTGGTTCTTGCGCGCGTTTGCAACGGATTGCGCTCTGTCAACCTCCCATCTCCTTGCCCCTTTCATTCATCCTTCCCAGTTAGTACGCCGCTCATACGTCCGATTCACCCCGCGCATCCCCGTCGCGTCCCGCCCAATCCCGCTCTTCCCCGCTCCGCCCCGCACAGGCACCGACGATCACTTCGCTCAGCCTGATCCTCTTTGCTTCTTGAAGCTCTGTCCCGCCTCGTAGCGGATCTGCGCTTCGCCCGACTCGCCATCCACCAGCCCCGCTCCCACCCTCCCTGGACGCCGCCTCTCCACCCTTTGTCCGCCATGCCTTTCGCCTCCTCCTGCCCTTCGCCCACCCTCAGTTGGCCTACCCCACAGTCGTATCTTCCCAGCTCCGCCCCGCCGCAGCATTCACCCGACACTCACTTTCTTCATATCCGGTTCACCCCGCGAAGCTCCGCCCTCCCTCCCTGCTTCGACATTAGTCGCCCTTCGCCCTCCCCGTTTTCATTCACCATGCCCGCCTTGTCTTCTGATAGCTCTGCCTTGCACCTACCCCACCCTCAGCCTAACTCGCACTCCGCCGACCTGCTCTCCGCCCAGCCGGCTCTCCGCCCGCCATGCCATTCCACTCTCGCCGCCTTCCGTTCTCCCCGCCCTTTGCCCGCCCACTCATGTCTCCACACCCCATTGTTCGCCCCCCCCACTTCCGCTCTCCCCGCCGTCTGCCCGCCATGCCGTTCGCCCACTCATATCCCCACTCCCCAGTGTTCGCCCCGCCCTCCGCTTCCGCTCTCCCCGCCGTTTGCCCGCCATGGCGTTTGCCCAGTTCTATCCCGCCCTTCATCCCCCCACACCCCACTGTTCGCCCCGCCCACCCGCCGAATTCCGAGGCCATGGCGCTCCCAGCGCACAATGCGCGCCGAATGCCTGGCGAGCGGCCGGCGTCACTCTGCACGCGAATGGGCGGCGTATGGCCGGCGCGGGGCGCGGGGCGCGGGCGGAGGCGCGGGCGCAAGGTGGCGGCGACGGACGGCGGCTCCTTGCGGTGACAAATGCAAGCGCGGCGCGCGCCCGCTCCCATGAATCAAGGCAGCTATCAACCGGCCCGCGCCGGCTCATACATCACTATTATGAGCGGCGGGCGGCCATCAGGCGCATAGCGGCGCAAGACGGCGGCCTAGCGGATGGGCCGCGCAGGGCCAATTAGAGCGGGGGCCCGCCGCCCAGGGCGTCCATTGTGCCCTTTCCGCCCTCCGCCGCCCTCCCGCCATGTGTGCTCGGCGCCGCAGTGCGCGAATGCCGCAAGCGAAGGGTGCGACGTATGATGAAGGTGAAGACGCGATCCGGGAGTGTTTCATCTGGAGCGCGGCGGGGGTGGCTGAGTTGGCAAGGGGGAGGCAGTTGCGGCGTGGGCGGGCCCGGCGCCGCCGCCGAAAGCGGAGTCGGGACTAGCAGCGGTGGGCGGCAGAAGCGACGTTGAAATATTTGCGCGTGGGCGGTAGAAAGGCGATGACAAGCGCGTTCAGATCGCCTTCCATTTCCTCACCAAGAAGTCACAAATATTATTTTCCCCCTCTTTAAATGTCATAGTGGAGCGCTGACAAAATTATTGCAGTTAAGAGTGATTGTCTCTGGAATTGCTGCTTCAGGAAAAGCAATCTTTCTTCTGATCAAAGAATGTGTTAGTAAGGAAAAAAGTAGCCTGTTAATATGTCACACAAAGTAACAGAACATGTCTGAATGCGCTTGCGTAATAATTAGACGCATTTATTGTTGAAGAAAATGACAGTAAAACATTTCAAGAAATCTCATGTTGATGCAGCACAACAACCATACTTTGTGAACAGGACCGAATTGTTTAACTATTTTACTTCATTATTTTATGCTATGTCATGCATAGTCCAAATCGCACGAAGCAATGACGCAAACATATTATTTTCGTAATAATGAATCAAGCAATTTATGATTGTTTTTGATGTCTCGTATGATATCTTTTTCCATCAGTGCTATTGCAAACTTCTTTTGGATTTTCAAAATATTTCTCTGTTTGAGTAGAGTAGTTGCAAAAATTGTAACACCAGTAAGTGTGAACATTTCCCTTCCCATCCGACTTGTAAGAAGAAGCTACACTTGCAAATGAAAACGAAGATTATTCTTTACCCTCATGATCGATCTTACAACTGAAGGAAAAACAGACAAGCCGAGAGGTCACATTAACTTTAGTAGTGGCTTGGATGCGAACCGTGTTTCTTTGCTGCAACGGCTGCGAAGTTCGTAGAAAGCGAGTGAGTGGGTGGATTGAAAAGTGAACCCGGCGCCGAGAGAAGACGCTGAGCAGAGCAGCAGGGCTGTGGAAGGGGCGAGGCGGGAGCCCCGAGGCGGTCAAGGAGAATGTGAAGGCACGGAGGGGCGGGGCAGTCAGGGGAATGCTGAGACGGGGTGGGGCGGCGAGAAAGGCAGTGTGGGGGTGGGGCGAGGAAAGGTTGAGGGGCCTGGGCACGGTAGGGCAGGTGTGAGGTGGGGACGGTGTAATGGTGAAGTGGGGTGTTGCAATAGCAAAGCGATGGGAGGTTCGGGGACGGGAACTGGGGCTGCGTGGGGGCGGCATAGTGGCGGTTTGGAGACGGAGCGGGCAGGCATGGGGGCGGCGTGGTGGCGGCGTGGAGGCGCCATGGTGATTGCGTGTTGGCTGCGTGGGGGCGGTTCGGGGGCGGAGCTTGAGCGGCGTGGGGGGCGTGGGGTAGCGTCGGGGCGGCGTGGGGGCGGCGTGAGGGCGGCGTGGGGGCGGCGTGGGGGCGGCGTGGGGGCGGCGTGGGGGCGGCGTGGGGGCGGCGTGGGGGTGGCGTGGGGTGGCGTGGGACGGCGTGGGGGCGGCGTGAGGGCGGCTTGGGGTCGGCGTGGGGTCGGCGTGGGGGGCGGCGTGGGGCGGCGTGGGGTGGCGTGGGGGCGGCGTGGGGGCGGCATAGAGGCAGTTGCAGATGGAGCAGGCACGGCCTGGGGGCGACGTGGGGGCGGCTTGGTGGCGGCGTGGAGGCGGCACGGTGATTGCGTGTTGGCTGCGTGGGGGCGGTTCGGAGGCGGAGCTTGAGCGGCTTGGGGGCGGTGTGGGAGCGACGCGGGGCGCGTAGTGGGTGTGGGGGAAGAGCGGGGGTGGAACGCGGTGGCCGTGGTGCGGTGCGGGGTTGAAAGGGTTGCGGGGTAGTCGCGAGGGCGGAGTGGGAGCGGGGACGGCGTGGGGATAGCGCGAGAGGCCCGCCTGACACTTGGCCCCAGCTCCGTATATTTGGGCCATAAATCCCTCTTTCCTGCCGGGCCCGCGACCGGGCTCATCGGCGGGCGCTGGAGGACTGAGTCGCGAAAAGAACATTTGTCACGCAGAAGCTCCCGGGATTACCATGCGGTATGAACGCACAAAAATAGTTTTTCTTCATTTCTACATACATCAACTTCGACTAACTTTTTAGCCTGGGATCAAAAATATGCTGCAAAGTTATTTTCTCTGGGAACATGTTTATGCCCGACGCCGTTTCTCACATTTGGCGAGTCAAGGAGTGCATCGGAACACCATAAGGCTCTTCTAACTCGCAGCCTTTGGGGGTTCTCCCCTGAACTCCGATATATGAGGGTTCTCTCTCTCCTCGATTCATTCAAAATATAAATATTCAGACGTAGAGTAACAAGAAACTACATTTTGAGCTGGAAATAATGCTATGGATTGGCATTTGTAACTCTGTTGCTACTTGTCAGACTAATTTCTTTGCTACTTTTGTAAAGAAGGATTTTTCTCGTTAAATGTCTATGGAGTTTATCTGCAATTTAATAAATTCCACAAATGTGCGAAGAACGCTTAAACTTGATTAACTCCTTGATTAAAAACGTTCATTCAAATCAGGACTTGATTCAGTGGCTGACACTTTGCTAAAATTATTAAAGTAATGATCCCTGTCAATAATTTACCTACTAAACAAACTTGTATATTACTCAATATTAAAAACTTTCACTATATAAAAGTAATTTTATTTACTTGCTAATAAATAGTTGAAAAATATTAAAGTGGCATTTTCATTTGCAACATTTAAAATGTGCGCTAATAAAAATTTAAGAAAAGTACATCAGAAAAACAAACAACAAATAAAAAGACAAGTGGTGTTTCTTATTTTTGAGATTGATGATATAAAAATACAATCTTTTTGTTGAAATACCTGTCAAATAAAAATAATAATTGAGAAGTATGTAGGAGTGATAGGATCTGTTTTTGCCTATCATCAATCACAATTTTTTAATTGACTCTATCAAAGTTAAAATTGACTACTGGAAGTCTGTATCGACCGCTATCTTTACCTTAAATTCTAGGGACTGCAATTCGTGTAACTATTTGTTGTCCTCAGTATATGCTTGGTCATTCGCCGTTGGATCATACAGCCAATGACATTTATTTTCGTGTTCTGCTATCTCGCTCTAACACCGCACATAATTCGCGAATTCTCTTCGTCTTTCTCATTTATATTCCTGTGCCAAAAGTCCTCACTCTCATCCGTTATTCTCTTCCATTTTCTTGTCTCTCGATCTCAATTTACGCGTTTATCATTGCAATTTGGAATGTAATAATTTATACAATGCAGTACAGTAATTTGTTTACGAAGTCATTTAGAATCATCTCGCTAAACATTTGTATTTGTAATTGCTAAAACGGTCCTACATCTAGAACATCGTCCATATCGAACCCAAACCATCCATCTTACAAACTTTCAACATTCTCTGTAATGAATGTAATCGCGCAGCAGTTATTCGGAGTAAAATTTCGATTTCCTTTTTCTTGAACTTATAATCAAGCAAGTCTAATAGAAACAATTGGGAAGAATTTACAGGATAGAAAATATGTAGAGAGTAGTAATAACATGTAATTGTACATTACTTTCAAAGTTGGCGTTTTTTATTTAACATACAAACTACATTTTGAATAATCATAGGTATAGTTTAGCAAAATCTGACCCAATAAAATGTAATAAGCGATAAATGGCAATGAAATGAACTGTGGACAACCATTATGAATTAAACCATTACCATACAACCAAATTTCGCTATAACAGAATTTGTTCTTTCTTTTATTTTCGTCGTTATTATGTAATTGATAGCATTCGTTAGTCCCATAAACGTGTTTCATTCAGTCACATTACATTTTTAAATTGTTGCTAGCTCCTTTTCCCAGGAGATTGCGTCCTCCCTCTGCAGATCCACAATCCACGTGTCGCCATCAAACGAAGTTACCTCGTAAGCAGATGTAGTGCTCGGGGTGGCGCTGCCTTTTATTTTCACGAGCGAGTGCATGCTATTCGCAGGTGCGCCGCTGCATGGCGACGGGCGGCGTCGTATTTCTCGGCGCCCGCGGGGGCCTGGAGGAGGCGCTTCCCGTTCAATTTGTCTCCGCAGAACCGGGAAGTTAGCGGTGGCGCCGGGATATTGCATTGCGCCGCCGTAAACGTGCCAGGGGCGGCGTTTGGCGGGGGATTCGTCGCGGCGGGGAGAAATGTGGCGGGGGTGGAGGAGGGAGGTGTGGATGGGAAAGATGGCGCGGGGCGGCGCGGGGCGGCGCGGGGCGGCGCGGGGCGGCGCGGGGCGGCGCGGGGCGGCGCGGGGCGGCGCGGGGCGGCGCGAAGGCCGGCGCGGGGCGGCGCGAAGGGCGACGCGGGGCGGCGCGAAGGGCGGCGCGAAGGGCGGCGCGGGGCGACGCAATGGGCGGCGCGGGGCGGCGCAAGGGCGGTGTGGGTCGGCGCGGGTCGGCGCGGGTCGGCGCGAAGGGCGGCGCGAAGGGCGGTGCGAAGGGGGGCGCGAAGGGCGGCGCGAAGGGCGGCGCGAAGGGCGGCGCGAAGGGTGGCGCGGGGCGGCGCGAAGGGCGGCGCGAAGGGCGGCGTGAAGGGCGGCGCGAAGGGTGGCGCGAAGGGCAGCGCGAAGGCCGGTGTGACGGGCGGCGCGGGGCGGTGGGAAGGGCGGCGCGGGGCGGCGCGAAGGGCGGCGCGAAGGGTGGCGCGAAGGGCAGCGCGAAGGCCGGTGCGACGGGCGGCGCGGGGCGGTGGGAAGGGCGGCGCGGGACGGCGCGAAGGGCGGCGCGGGGCGGCGCGGGGCGGCGCGGGGCGGCGCGAGCGAGGTGTGAACAGCGTGGGTGGCGGGGAGGAGGAGAAAAACAGCCCAAGCTATGGCTCTCCGAACACAATGGTGCATGTCACGAGATGTATATGGCAACTGAAGCCGTCGACCACCTGTTTCGCCACCTCTCATACAACTTATATCGTTATTCATCCGTTTAATCATCATTGACGTATTCTGGATTACCTGTTTGACCTGGTCAACCGGAAGCATCCTGAGACCCAATTCACCATAGCAATAATAAATAACGTTGGAAAGACGTAGAGCATTTCGTACAAAGAACTGAAGGTCTCCAGCCAGAAAATGTATCACTGTTCCCTTCACTGAAGTTCAATCTAAAACAACGCAATATTTAATATTTATAAATTTACTATGTTAGGATGAAAGCGTGTATGATTCACGTAAAGATATTGCATATAGTTCTTCTCGGTTACGCTTAAAACCGTACTTCTGAAGCTGTTAGTTGCAGAAAGGTCCCATGCGGGTCGTCAATTGATCGGATTTCACTTGCCCACCATTAGAAAGAGCTCAGTGCACCCTATTTTGTATTCACCATGAAAATTTAATGCGCCCGCTCACTTACTTTGAGAGCCTCTATATTCTGTCCATTAAATATTACTATGGAGCTTTCGTTCATAATTTTTCTAATGTTATAAGATATTTAAAAGAAGCTATGGTAACTTGCTCTTCTCGCGTATCGAGAGGCAGAGAAGAAAAGTTAGTAGCTACTTAAACAATATATTTTAACGACGTGTACTACATTTATTTTACGGATATTGGAAATGCGTCAGAGAATCACTGCTAATTTAAGAAAAAATTGCATTTTCAGAACTCGAATGATAAAATATGTTTTTAGAGGAATGTAGTGATTTTTTGAAAATGTACTATTATTTTAATTAATGCACTTGTAGAAGACCAAGAAATATAATTGCTATTATTTAATTAGAAAATCCAAATTAGTGTGTCATGGTGCCTCAAATGTTCATTTGTTAATTTCAAAACAATTTGTAAAGCAATTTGAGAAGCGAAATCTCCTGGCCTCGGTTCGCATAGACAACTAACTCCTCACCCAGCTGAATATTTCGCTTTTCATCGCACAAACAGAAAATCTCTGATGAATTGTACCACGTTTTCAATTGTTCTACTTTTCGCCTGTGAACATAGAATTATTATACAAATTCCATTTTTTGTTTGTTATATTGTACCCAGAATAAATATCAGCACATGTGAAGTATTTTTAGAGAAACAAAATAAAGTAGTAATTCATTTGTTATGTACGTAATCTGAAGCTGAACCGGTGACCCGATGGCACAGCAAACTCAATGGAATCGAAAAAATGTATACTATTAATAAATGAAGAGAACAGAAACTTGGATTTTGCTAAAATTTATGGGTATTAAATTAATTTAATTTATATAAGAGTTACGGTATTCACACAATGACGGAATACTCACAAAAGAGGGACACATAAAATCATATTCATAGATTGCCAGTATCAAGGATAAAAATAATTTGGGAAATGAATAACACAAAGAGCAAAACAATCGATTTCTTGAACGGCCAACACTAGAGGCAAGCACTGTATGTGATATAGGTACCTTAATTTCAAAAGGAGAACCATCGATAACTGTGCCATAGTATGCTGATGACAGAGCATATATGCCCGTTGCCGGGAGTGGGCTAATATATCAGAAGACTGATCAATAGCTTGAGTCCTCACTAAATTATTATTATTATTATTATTATTATTATTATTATTATTATTATTATTATTATTATTATTAGCGCATAGGCAATTACTGTAAATTCGAGAATTTCCTTATATATACGTTATTTGCACACAAAAATAAGGATTTGTGATCGCTATTTAGACACAAAATAAATATCACTTCAATTTGTCACTCTCAAATTTAACACTGTTCACTTTTATTTCACGACTTAAAAATCTAAGTAGCTAACACTTCATCTTACTATTTTCTGCATTGGCACTTACTAAGTTGGTGAGCAATTAAAGAAGGATGCTCAAATGTTCAGATAATTTCGACTGACCACTGATCAGTTACTACTTATTCAAATGTGTCATTCATTGATTTGTGTACTTGAACTAAAGTAAATTAAGATAAATAGAAAGCCTGTAAGGCTGTCTAAAAATTAATAGATGACACAGGTGGTAAAAGTGACTTTATTTTGTTTGTATGCACTCGGTCTCATGTAGCAACCTTTCCTATTCGCAAAATAAAATGTCGTTTTTATCACTCACACATCAATAACTATTATATTCATTTTGACTTTAATGTAAATTAGGAGGCTACGAAGTTTGGTTTTGCTTAGAACCCTTTCTATACTAAGCGGGCACTGTCCGTGGTAAAGTTTGACTTCGCGCGGGTAAGGAATGGCAGTGGCTGGGCTTGCAGGGGGTGTGACAAGGAGAGGAACAAATGCGCGTCGCTGCGGCGACAAAGTGTAGCCTCGCCCAGCCCCGTCCAGGTGCGAGGGGCCGAAGCCAACGGTCCGAGGCGCAATACTGCTATGGGCGCCGGCGCCACGGGGCAATTTTGTCGCGGGAGAAATTCCCTGACGAGAAAGGGACTGCGTTGCAACAGCTACACAGTTCATTTCATTCGCTGGTAGTTAAAACCGGCAGCTTTTCAACACGGGAACATAACCTATCAACAGTGAAGCAACTCGACATTTTATTCGCATGTGGAAGGGAGAATTCTTTAAGATCTTTGACGATAATTGTAAGAGGTAATTACTTTGTCGAATACATACGGGAAGAGACCTATCTCGAAAGAGTTTCATATATTTATTCGCGACCGCCCTGCATCTCTCTTCCCGCACTCTGTTCCTGTGTTGTGATTACAATCACGTGGGTTCGAATTCTATTGTGGAATATCGTGGCAGTAAAGAGCATACACTATGTGATTTGCAATCAGACACATGTTAATCGTAAAGGATGGTAGCTCAAAACATAGAAGTGAATTCTTTCAATTGTTTGTAACCAAAGAGGACACAATAAATCATTATAGGATAGTTTAAAGAAATATCAAAACTTTGTTTTTCAATGACCACAGAACGAAAATTTTTCCGACAATAATGACATCACGGAAGAATCAAAACGTATTACGTGATTGAGAACATAAATATTCTTCATAAAGCAGTTATCTCAAACCGTATCTTGCAACACGTATGTTGTAAAGAACAATTTTGGTGGGTTGAGAATTTTAGAAATTAATTCGTTTATCATACCGATCGGAGACTTTTCTGTGTATCTATTTTGTACTTTGTTTTTCTGAGACTCCTTTGATACGTTGATATCGTTTGCCAACAGGGAGAACCGAAAATAAATGAACGAATGTACTTTCATCTCATTTATACTTCATGTTGTAAGGTCGCGAACACTGTATCAAGCGCGTAGTCGATCAAAAATGGTACAGACCCTTACACCAGGGAATGGAAAAAGTAGTCTTATTTTGTTTATTCTCGAAACTAACGAGGTACAACCGCAGCGATTCTGGGTCTCAGTGGAAAAAACCTCCAGCTATTAGTTTTCGAAATCATGAATGTGTTCGTCGAAAAGGAGAAAATATAGAGAACCAATAGGAAACACAGATAATTACATGTCCGTAACACTGAATACAATGCACCTGCCCCGGGCGTGTCCAGTGAATGCAAGTGATGAAGAGCAAAGAGTTTCCATGTTTCAGCTTGCATGCATGATTCGCATTGCGAACATACGTCCGGAACAGTTGTTTTAAAGGCTCATTGCAAATTGGTAAACATTATTGTGCCCTATTCGTACTATGTGAATTCTTTCCTACTAGCAATGTAACATTCCACGCAGCTTCGAAGCTGTCGAAATTGAAAACTATTTTTTGAGTGTTTCTTTAATTTATGAAAAAATCGATTTGTTTGCTAAGGCGTTTCAGAACTAGTGATTTTACGATCTTTAGAATGCGACATGAAAAAGGCTTCGTTTTTTAAAGAAAAATACTTCCAATAAAAACTATACTAAATTCAAATTAAGTCGCCGTCTACCCTCTCTCTACTTGTCACAGTATGTCAACCACAGCCATTTCGGTTGCCATCAAATCCCCACTTTCCAGAACTCTGCCCAAAATGTGCGGTGTTTATATTGTTTACACGCGTTACTTGTGTGCTAATAAAATTGTTTGTTTTAATACATTATTTTTCTTCATATGTTAATTCGACCTTTCACTTATTTGTCTCTCAGAATTGAGTGTTTTCCATTAGAGGATTTAAACAATTGTCCATTATAAATTATAATTCTGAGTAGTGCATTAAAATTTGCGAATACATTCATCCAACCCGCAATTAAATAATAAAAATGTTAAGTTAGGAACGACACATGTTGTATAAAGAACATTTAAAACGTTTTTTCAACTCGAGACTGTAATAGATCACTTGGTTTGCAGAGGAATATGGTATTTTTAGATAAAAAGTTAGACCAATGTTTCCGATTGAAGAGAATATTGAAAGCGAATGCGTGATCTCTACCACTATCCACTACCCCTAGTGGTAGTGGTAGTGGTGGTGAGTATGGCAGTAATGCTCATGGTAATAATGCTGATGATAATGATGGTGATGGTACGGGTGACGACGGCACTGGGGGTGATGGTAATGGTGAAAATGGTCGAGATGATGATAGATACAATGAGATACACGCACTGATGGAGATAGTGGTGGTGACAGCGGGGGCGGCAGTAGTGGCTACAGTGATGCTGGTCATAAGCGAGGAACTGAGATGGGCTGGTAAAATATGAAAATGTCACAAAAAGATCGAAGGCGCATTTCTCCGATCAATGCCGCGTGAATACCGAAGCAGTTCCCGAACAAACGGGACGCCATTTTTCTTCATCTTCTGTGGCCTACGGGTTTCCCTTTACTCACACACACTTGCCTGAGCACAAACTCTATTACCACACACGTGAGGAGAGTTGGCGGGAGCTTAACGCGTCTCGCCTGGGGCGGTACCCCGTTGGGGGAGATACCTGGAAAAGGGAAATACACAACAGGCCGACGTATAGGTCGGTCATAGATCTCACGACCCAAGGGGGGAAGTACTACCACGTCCACTACCACGTTTACTAACACTACCACGTCCACTACTACTACCACTACCACTACAACTACCACTACCACTACCACGTCCACTACCACGTCCGCTACCACGTCCACTACCACTACCACGTCCACTACCACGGCCACTACCACTACCACTACCACGTCCACTACTACTACCACTACAACTACCACTACCACTACTACTACCACTACCACGTCCACTACCACTACCACTAGCCTGCCGCCACAGCGACCTCCAAGTTGTGAATTGCAGCCTTCGGCAGGGGAGGGGCGGGGCCCTTGGGCCGTGGTTTTAGTGACCCGTGCGCGCGAGGGCACCGGCTGCCGCCTGCCTGCCTGCCTGCGGGGAGAGGGCTGGTCGTTCTCAAGAGGCCGTTAGCGCGCGCCGCCGCCATATATCCACACGCTTAATTGCCGCGTGCGCTGATAAGCAGTCCCGCAATAGGACACGTTCCGCGCCGCGCGTTATCGGAATGTTATTAAATTTAAATCATTTGCCAACGGCGTGCTACCTACATTAAGAGATATAAAGGAAGCGAACCAATGAACGCGGACCCTGGAACGAGTGTGCGGAGGGGAGTGAAGGCGCGTTCGCGAGCAGTTGGCTATTTCTGTGCTTCACGAACGAGTTGATGAAATTTGAATAATATACTGCGAAGAACAATCGGTTATATTAGGGTAAGGAAATTAATTTGGAGTAGAAGTGACAAAGGCAGAACGTTTCAGTGGTCTTTTGTTCGAAATGGGCATTAAAAGTTAGCAGTATCCCTTAGACCTGTTCAATTTTGCGCAGCATTCTGTTCGGTAACAACGGGAGGTTCTATATGCTACTAGCTGGGCGTACTTAATGAAGAAGGAGGAAGTGTACCCATATTAACGGGGCACTATTATTCTTTTCCCCAATGTGGAGTATAGCAAATGATCTTCATACTTGAATGCTACTGGCACTCTGACTGCAGACCGTATTACTTTTGTAGGAACCTTATCAATTTTGGAGATGATGTAGTAATGAAGAACACCCAGAGGCAATAGAGATGCATCAAAGGTCACTTAATGATTTCCGAAGGAAGTTTAATAAATATCTTTCATGGAACACATCAATTATTTATTATTATTGTTATTAATATTAATTATTTATAATAATAATAGTAATAATATCAATCAGTTGTAACAAATAGTGATTGACATAATACCTTAAGCTTGAACTGGTCCTCAATTTGTCTTCTGCTTTTCGACTGTGCAGAGTCCCCGATTCTTCGTTCATTAGCACCCCACTTGCGCAGAATGATTTGGGCGGTGGAAGCCGCTGCTTTTTAGCTGGCACGTGCGAGGTGGAGCGGGGCGGGGCGGGGCAGAGCGAGGCGACGGTTGGAGCGGGTTGGCCGGGTGGGCCTGGCGAGGGAGAGCGGGGAGGGGTGGAGCGGTGTGAAGCGTAGCGCAGCGGGAGGGGGGGCGCTGTAAGGTGAGAGCCACGCGAGTTCAGGGCAGATCTCGACGGTGAATGGTGAAAGAGATCGTGCGGAGACTGGGCGAAGGAGATGAGTGCGGGGGCTGGGCTGAGCGAGAAGGGGCGTGAAAGAGGGTGGGGGCGGAGATAGGGGGAACCGCCTGGGCGGTGTGGAGGGAGGTGGGGTGTGGTGAAGCAGTGTGAAGCGGGGCGGCGCGTGGAGGGAGGTGGGGCGGGGAAGAGCGGTGACGGGCGTGAAAGGGGGTGCAGCGGGAGGAGAGAGAGGGAACCGGCTGGGCGGTGTGGAGGGAGGTGGAGTGTGGTGAAGCAGTGTGAAGCGGGGCGGCGTGTGGAGGGAGGGAGGGCGGGGAAGAGCGGTGACGGGCGTGAAAGGGGGTGCGGCGGGAGGAGAGAGAGGGAACCGGCTGGGCGGTGTGGAGGGAGGTGGAGTGTGGTGAAGCAGTGTGAAGCGGGGCGGCGTGTGGAGGGAGGTGGGGCGGGGAAAAGCGGTGACGGGCGTGAAAGGGGGTGCGGCGGGAGGAGAGAGAGGGAACCGGCTGGGCCGTGTGGAGGGAGGTGGGGAGGAGCGGAGCGCTGTGGTGCGAGGGTGAAGCGAGATCGGGACGGAACGCGCCGGGGAGGCGTGAAAGAGATCGTGCCCAGACTGGGCGAAGGAGGGGGCTGTGGAGTCGGGGAAGAGCGGGGAAGGGGGCTGGGACGAGGCGGGGCGGAGGCGGAGCGGAGGTGGCGCAGCGCAGCACTTATCGGCTAATCCGCGCGGCGGAAGCCGTGAGTTTGCGGAGCAGCTCTGATTTCGGCGCCGAGAGCCCTCGGCATTACCGCGTGCATAATGCAGCGCTGGCGGCGTCTTGGCGGTCGCCTCCCGGCTCCCTCCCCCACCTTCCCCCCACCGCCCCCACCTCCCCCACCTCCCGCCACGAGCGGCGGCGAACGTACTTTGTGCCCATCTATTTATGTACATGGTTTTATTTGGTTACCCATTTGTTTCGAAAATTATACATTTTACGAGGTTCACTGTAACCGAGTGATAGGTCTGTAAGCTATTTACAAAGCTTACAGAAAGTTTGCAAGCTATCGGCTTGTGGTAATCTTCGGTGGAGAAAAAGCCGCGGAAATAAATGGAGGATAATCTTGCCGTCGGGAAACGAATTCCCTCGAACATAAACACTTTCCAAACTAATTAAAAAGGCAGGTGCAGACGTCGCGTAGTTAATGTAGTTTAATGTTTTCTCCTTTCACAACATCCGGCAACGCAATAGCATCACGCCTGCAAACCACTGCTCTTTAGCTTGTATCGTCAAAATGCTTATATTTGAAGTAGTGCCATTTGACGTTCTGCAATTAATTTAACTATATATATACCTTTCTTGGTATTCCCTATGCAAACGTAAATATGTCATATTTAAAAAGTATGTATATATGTCATATATAAAAAGTTACCAGATAAATTTGATATAATAAATGCTGCGTAAGGCGTTTTCTGGTATCCTTCTTCTGGTTCTTACATTCTGCTCTCTCTGCCTCCACTCGCTGAAGCTGAATGATTCATTATAATTGAACTCCATACTACTCCACAGTACTGAAATAATATTATTGAAATAATAGCATCTGAAATATATACTAAATTTACTAGTATATAAATATAAATTTTAATAATTTTCAAAGTGGGTATAAATGGAAAAGCAATTATCTAGCCTCCGGTCTTTTGAGAGGTGTCTATGGTTTCGTTAGAAACCGATACTCGGGAATTCTGTAAAAATACAAAAGCAATGAATCAATTTCGATTTGGATTGAAAATGCAAATATTTGATTGTGTTATTTCGCTTATATTCATACTGCGCTTACCGACTGAATTTCCATACTCAATATTAAGTGTCATTGCTTAAGACAAAACTGAAGTAATACGATAGCAAGGCTCCAAGAAAGAGTCCACTCGCCATTAAATATTTCATATCTTCAGGTTATGAAACAGAAACTCTTTTGATATTCTTGGTGTATAAAGAATTGTTGTACTGTATAAAAATACTATTAAATACTATAAAATCAACATGATTCGTCTAGACTGTTTTTGTTAAATTAGTTAATTTACATCAGTGTTATTCGAGAAAAAATGATTTCTTGATCTTCAATAGTGTGCGTGCAACGTTTTGGAAAAGCATTTTGTCTAGTTTTGGGTTGTCAGTAGCATTTTTTCTTCTGCGGACCACTAGTAAATACTTACAGCTGATGTATGTGAAAATTACGGGATCAATTTCCAAAACAACATCGTTAAAGCCGTGGCACAATCGTCGTCTTAGTAACTTTGTTGTGCTGTTTTTACGGCGCATACAATCTCGTTCCTCTGATTAAAGCTTTTTTCTATCCAGTTGAAAAGAATTTCGTACTCCAGAAAGAAACAGTCCTATGAGGGATGTTCTTCTTTGCGACAATGCTACTTCCATGATGTCGCACTATGTCTACTTCACCCGCATCACAATTCCCGTTGTCTGGCACAGTTTGCAGCTCATTTACGAGACTTGTACCAGATTCCGTTCAAAAAATCCGCTTACATCCGTCAAAGCAAGTGTTTTAGATAAACCCTGTAATGATAAATTGGCTTAAACCAATCGCGACATCAACTACAGCCTCATCATTTCCATTCCTAATTCCCGTTGTTGGCCTAAACGAAGCGATGGGCTTCGTCATTGGAACCCGCTTTGACGAATGGCCGCTCGCGCGCCATTACCGGGCGCGCCGCAGGGCCCATTTGCGCGCCGAATAAAGGCGCCGCGCGAAACTTGCGCTCATCAGCCAGAGTGCGCGCGTGTATTAAGCTGGATGCGGCGGGTGATCACGCGAGCGGCGATCACCATAAAGAACAATCGAGTGGCGCTGCCGCGAAAATGTTCCACCGACTGCCGCGACGAGCAACGGAGGGGGGGGGGGATTGTGTGTAGCGAGTGGGGTTTTTGCACTTGGTTTCCGTCGGCTCAGCGGCTACTCTCTTGGCTTAAGCGCGACGTTGATAAGGGGATACTAAGGTTCGAGTCGCGAAAAAATCGTTCCGCCGTCTTAAATCGTTCAGAGAATCATTTGATGTCACTGCGGTTCTCTGACTGAGAGGACCTAGGGTTCGAATCCTCACGGTAGCAGGGTTTTTGACGCCACCTAAATAGCTAGGTCGAATTCAGCCGCTGCCTGGGGGGGGGGGGGGGATTCTAGCGGGTGGCTGTTCTGCTCGGTATTTTTCCGTGGTTTCTCCGATCAACACCAGGCGAATGCCGGAGCAGTACCCTAACAACGGGCCACGGTCCGCGCGCGATCTTTCCTTCCTCTTCGTTGTCCTATCCTGACCGCTTACGTACTCACACATTTACTACACTACCACACTGGCCGGGAGACCAGTCGGGAGCTTGGATATTGGCCCGGCGAGTTGGTCGGTGGCGGATGTGGCCAATCAGCGGGGGAAGATCTCAGACACCTCCCGCGATATAATCATGCATGCCACTTACGGAACTAATGACCTTAGCAGTTGTCCAATGGGGAAGGATTTTCCATAGCTATTTAACCGTGCCGAATTCAATCATCGATAGGAGGAGAATTCTAAGATGCCGGATCAGTACTCAAACGGATTACGGACCACGCGTAATCTTTCCTTCCTCATCCTTGTCCTTTTCTTTATCCTTACACAAACATACGTACTCATGCACCTACGTTACCGTATATGTCGTAAGGCCACTCGAGAGCAAAGAGCTGCTCCCGAGTTGGGGTGAGTGCCCCACTGGGGAAGATACCTTGAGGGGAAGACCCCGCAAGCCGACGTAAAGGTAGGCGCCGGTTCTCACGTTCCAGCGGGGGAGGAAAACCGCTACCTCCCGGCATAGTGTGCACTGTACTTACAGGATATGACTTCGCTAGTTCACACGTCCGCAAACAGCTAGTATTCGCTCACTCCTTGCCTTCTGATGCCAAACGTCACTCCAACCCCGACTCTGCCGCTGGGAGGGTGAAAGTGTTTCGACTAGGTGGCGCCGCTTTCTTTACAATTAATGGAGTACGTTGTGTATCTATACAGGAACACTTTTTAAAGTTTATTTTTCCATATAGTTGAAATGTATCTCTAAGTTGGTTTATCTCGAAATCGCGTGTATGTTTCATTGGGATGGCTGTATTTCCTGCAAAGAGGTCAAAATTATTATACGAATGAAAATGATGATGATGATGTGAATAATATAACCTAACGTGTTTGAAGTTGAAGCTGTGGAATTGTGAGAAACGAATAAAAATCTCTTACGAACTTTCTTTATGCCTTACCCACGTTTGCCGATCCATGCAAAGTATAATGCGTAAATAGAGAATTTCTATGTAAAATCTGTGCACTTTAGTATTTGTAGTTGCCCCTGGATATGTGTTGCAGGTCTGCAGCTGCATATTTGTTGATTACTCTTATTACCTTAGCCGTTTTATCGAAGATGGTTGTGAATGTATAACACGATATCCATGCTGGTGGGTACGGTGAAAGACGGAAATGTGATGAAACGAAAGAAGCCAAAGCGGCGTGGAGCGGAGGACGTCTTCCACGAACGCACGTTGTCGATTCGCTGGATTGATTCCCGATTCTCGGGATTGATTTGCGTTGCACCGCAAGCTCAGCGACGACGGAGGGAAGACTCCCCCCCCCCCACTCGGCGACACGACTCGCCCCAGCAGCTGCTTTTGCATATTGGATCGAAGGTATCGTCAGCAGATTCGGTGAGGTAGAAATTTTCTTCATTCCACATGTGCTGTAATGTTAGTTAACGTGTACCTAGGTTCCGCAGTTCACCGGCCATATGCATTATTAATATTATGAGCGTTCGTGGGTGTGATTACACAGTACGGCACTATACCGTACATAGGCGGGTGAATGATGCTGTTCTTTTGTGGAGAGAAAATGTTAACGGATATAAGAATACTTATTTTTATTATTCATTCACTAAAATTCCCATGATAAGAAATTTTAGCATTTGGTTGAAATAATTTGATGTAAACGTATTCATTCCTACATTCTACTACATGAAGTTTTATTATTCTTTTTAGAGGGTAAACGGTCTTCTAGACACGTCTAAGTACCCTTTGTTTTAGACTTATTTCAATAAACAGCTGGTGCGATGATGGTGGCTTAGATTAAACGTATGGAGAAGTCTATTCAGGGAGCCCAAATCCCACTCCATTCGCCATGAAATTCAGAAGAGAAAGATGAGAAAAGAGAAAGAATAGGAGAAGGATAAAGGAGAGGAGGAATGAAAAGAGGAAGAAGAGGAATAAAGGAAAATAAGGGGGAAAGTTAAAGAAGATGAGATGGTGGGAGGAGGCGATGATTGGTGAAGATGAGGAGGGGTAGATGTGAAGATAAGGGAAAAGGAGGGTTAAGAGAAGAGGAGGATATAATAGAAGAGATATAATAGGAAGGGTAAGAGAAGAGGGGGTAAGAGAAGAGGAGGGGGTAAGAGAAGAGGAGGGGGTAAGAGAAGAGGAGGGGGTAAGAGAAGAGGAGGGGGTAAGAGAAGAGGAGGGGGAAAGATCAGAGAAGGGGGAAGAGAAGAGGATGGGGTAAGAGAAGAGGAGGGGGTAAGAGAAGAGGAGGGGTAAGAGAAGAGGATGGGGTAAGAGAATAGGAGGGGTAAGAGAAGAGGATGGGTTAAGAGAAGAGGATGGGTAAGACAAGAGAAGGGGAAGAGCAGAGGAGGGGGTAAGAGAAGAGGAGGGGGCAAGAGAAGAGGAGGATATAATAGGAGCGGTAAGAGAAGAGGAGGGGGTAGAAGAAGAGGATCTAATATAAGAGGGGAGGTAAGAGAAGAGGAGGGGTAAGAGAAGAGGAGGGGTAAGAGAAGAGGAGGGGTAAGAGAAGAGGAGGGGTAAGAGAAGAGTAAGGAGTAAGAGAAGAGGTGGTGGTAAGAGAAGAGGCCGTGTAAGTAGGTGCGGAAGAAGGGGCTGACGAGGAGGGAGAGCCAGAGGAGGAGGCAGGGGACGGCGCCGTGCCGTGCTCCGCGTGACGTGCGTGCCCGCTCCGTGTGGCGCTGGGCGCGCGCGATTGGAGGCGGGCGAGAGGCCATTGTTCAATGGAGGCGCATTGTGCGCCCCGTAGCGATGCCTCGCCACCTGCAGCGCCCTCCTCCGCCGCCTCCTCATCAGCGAAGTGGGGCTGGGCCCACTCCACCCGCGCGCAATTACGGGAATTGCCGGATGAATTTTTGCGCGCGGTGAAAAAGGAGCCCGTCTCGCCCCGTCTGTCCGAAGCGACGCCACGCAACGCGCGCTTAAAACGTCCGTCGGCTGCAACTTCCCGCGCCGTCATACGCACGCGTGTGCATTTTTTTTTCAAAAGTTGTCGTTGGCTGGAAACGCGCGAATAATGAATATCGGCTGATACGGCGTAATGGAATGGGATTCTGAGTGTTCGCGGGCGGAGAAACAGCCGAAGGCGGAGGGGGCGTGTGCTGCGTTCGTTGCTGCCGAAAACATTTTTAGCTGTCGTTACTTTGCGGACGAGGCAAACCAAATTCACGGCGAGAGTAGGGAAATTGATGATTTGATGTGATGCACATGCAAGGGTGTACACACTTTATTTTCGTTTACATCATTTCAATTTCAGAATGAAATCTTTCATCAAATACGAGCGTATCTCGTGACAGTCGTTGTCTTTCCGTTACTTTCGGTTCTTCAATATTAGTTTTGCTCTTGCCACAGTTCTCTCCACGTCTCCAAATTATTAATCGACACGTCACATTGTTATTTTTCTGACAGTTTTTCAAAAACTTCTAGACTTAAAATTTAAATATTCTTTCTTTCGTGGGTAAATAGTTTTGTTTTTAAAATACACTTTTCTTCATTTTATCTCACAATATACTTGTATTTTTTCTAAAATCTAAATGTTTCCCTTGCTAGATACCAAAAAATGGATTCAAATTTAACTGGAAGAACTCCAGAGAGTGAAAATGTCCGAAGAATTTTTATATAATTTTATTATAATGTAAATTAACTGATAACTATATATTTAATAATGGTTTCTTGATATGTTTTACTAAGTAATGCTTAGAACTTATTTTTTTACGAACAACAGCAATTCGCGTGAATTTATATATTTCAAAACTATTTCAATATTTTTCAACAAAAATATTTCAAATATTTCAATTTCTGAACTTCCTTGGTTTTTCTTCTTCATCTTCCTCTTCCTCCTGCTCTTCCTGCTCCTCCTCTTTTTCTTCCTCCTTTTCCGTCTTGTCGTCCTTTTCGTCATCTTTCCATTTTTTCTACTTTGGTATTTAATCTTTTCATTTAAAAATATGTATGAATGTCAGTTCTATTTTACATTTTGTTTTATGTTTTCAATCTCTTCCAATATGTTTCCCACCTCCATTTGGTTGGTGGTATATTACCCAAAAAACGATATTATTTTATATTTTATCCTTTGAACGTGATGCTTTCACAACTTCGTGGAATTTCTTTTGCTTATCGTTTCCATTACATAGAGTTTTCCAAGAGTTTTTCCAAAACATTTATTTTTAAGTCGTGTTCTTTGTGCCACTTTTTGGAAGAAATCTGTTTTGATTTGTAAAATTTGTTCTCATCGTATTTTTTACTTATCAATGATGAATTTTGGTATAAAAGAACAATGGTTACCATGACTTTCAATGCATTTTTCTCGTTTCGAACATTGGATCTAATACAGATCGCCTAAGTTTAGTATCAATAGGGAGCAAAATCAAAGGTATACAGTGTTTAAGTTTAAAAGTAAGGTAAACAGTGTTTTGAATGATTTTCTTATTTCGTCGCATTCTGGATATCGAGGGAACATATTGCGCATTTCCAAACTTTAAATTGCTATTATAGGCTTGGGAGGTCTTAAGCATCATTTGCTAATAACAATGATACTTCAATTCTGACGACGGCTGGCGGGCTAAGGTTCTGACTGAAAATGTTGTAGTACAGTGCCCTAAACATGTTTTGTAAGCTGTCTTGTAGTAAATACAATGACTCGTGTGGTAAGATTCACTAAGAATGATTTGGTTTCGTTTAATAACTCAGACAATTGAAATTCGTAAGTGAATGAACAAAGAGAATTGTCAGTATACATGTTTCGTAAAAAAAATAATTCGGCGAGATCTTCATTTCATGTCGTCACACTTACTAAACAGCACCTAGTAAGCGCGCGTTCTCGGATATCTAATTCCAATGGTTATAGGGCCCATGTGAACTTATAAAAACGACTCTTTAGGTAATATTAAACGCTGTATAAACGACGTGTTTAGAAATTTATTGACTTGAAATAATTATGTTATATTCTAAACTAATTGTATAAGTTCTGTCGTTAGCCAAACGTCGGAAGTAGCGTCCATAACCTTTCTGCTACACTTTGGTCTGTCAGGTTACCGAGATTAAGGAAGTACAAGAACGGAGGCCAGTAGATGAGTGAGCGCTCGGAACCCGTGTTGCAAACTACCTGGCTGTAGGGATAGAAAGAAAATATTTCCTTCCATTTCTCTGCGAAGAACAGGGGTTACTCATCAGTAGTAATTTACGAAACTCAATTATTCATGTAATAATTTTCACAGCAATGTGCTTAGTAAATATGCGACTGGTTGCGACCTGGTTAGTGAGCATTACATGTGCATTAGTATGTTTAACTAAACAGCAGTTCGTGAACGTGACTAAGCACTTTGTTCTTCCGAAATGTGCTACACCACATAGTTCCATCTGATACGTGATTAATTGTATAAACTAAACATTTCTCGCCGTGTAAAATCGGGTGTAAATGTAGAACCACGCGCAATACGGGGCTGACGTGAGTTGCACCCTGAGTCCGTCAATTCACATATTTTCGGTTTTCTTCGTAGCTATTCGAAATACGACTATGGAGATCTTCTCTTCGGCAAAAATTAGAACTATCCTCAGGGATTAAACTCTCTACAAGTATAACCTTCTGACCATCGAAGAGAGTTCGTGAAGAAATTATTGCGCGGGAACGAAGCATTTTTAGCAAAATTATATTACTAACATTTGTTCACCTAATTCAGGAGAAGAATATTTTTTGGCATCTGATATGACTCGCTTGTATATGTTATATAGGCATATGGTTTTTAACTTTGAAAGAGACAAACTGGTGAATTAAGAGTTATTTTAAATTCCATTCGGCATAACTATTATTCTCATTGCTTAGCGAAAAAAAGGAGGAAAACCGAAGTTGTCATTCGCCAATCACTTTTCAATATTCTGCGGTGGAATTGGAACTAAGCTTCATAGCGTTCCACAGCAACTGCTTTATGCGGAACTTCTGTATTTTTAATTTTAATTGAGTAGGATTATTGGACATTTCTCGCAGATAATTTCATGTCCATGAAAATCGGTTATCGAAGGCACCTGAACATTTGGCGAATTTTTTATGGTTGAAGTGTGTTTAAAAAAATATAAATCTGTTTTTATCATAAGAAGTAGTTTTACACGAACAGACAATTTTCAACAAACTGTACGTGATTTAATGTAGATGCTTCTGTAAAATAATTAATACTTTCATTGAAGAGTGTTACATCTTTTAAATAAATTAAAACATTTCAAAGTCTATTGAATTAAATATAGCAAACAAAAAGAAGTTTTTGATTCAATCAGGAGGTATATCTCTGCATTTATTTTATTTCACTGTAATTAATACGTCCTTGAAGTACAAATTTCAATGACTTCATTCAAATAAAAAGGAAAAGGATGTGAAATCATCTTTATTTTAAATATTTTCAATTGCTATCAGTTCTTATGACAAAGAGCCACCATAGAATTCTTTTTTGGGGTGAAAACAATTCTAAATGGCAGAACCTAAATACTCTGGCCGCGAAAAGAGGCAATATTGAGAACTTTTTCGCCGCGTAACGGCGAGTTAACCGTCCTCGGAAGAGCGAGTGCCGCGGAGCGCCTTAGTCGCGCAAGTGAAGCCGCAGGTGCTCGGCGGGCCCAGTCGCCGCGCGGCGGTGCTTTACCTGGCAATTATCGCCGGGAGGCGCCGGCGAGCGAGGAATCTGCTCTTTAAATCTGCGCCCTCGATGAGCCAGCCGTATTTCAAAGCTCCACACCGCGCCGCTGCGGGGGCAGTTAAGCGGCATGCGCGGGGGCAGGGGCCGGCACGAGGGCGGGGGCCGGCGCGAAGGCTGGCGCGGGGGCGGGGGTGGGGGCGCAGGCGGGCGCTAAAGGCAGGTGTGGGGGCGGGGGCGGGCGCGAAGGTGGGGGCAAGCGCAAGGGGATGGATGGTGACGGGCGCGGGGGGGGGGCGGGGGCGGGCGCGGGGGCGGGCGTGGGGGCGGGCGCGAGGGCGGGCGCGAGGGCGGGCGCGAGGCGGGCGCGAGAGCGGGTGGGGGCGGGAAGCGGGGTGGGCGCGGGGCGGGGGCGGGCGCGGGGCGGGGCGGGCGCGTGGGCGAGCGCGGGGACGGGCTCGGAGGCGTGCGCTGGCGTGACGTGACGCTCTCGCGGCAGTAAAGCCGGGCTGCGGCCTCTAGCGCCACGAGCACCCACGAACGCACGGGAGCAGCGTTTATGGGTGCGGTCGGAATCGGAAAGAAAAATATTCACGCGGACCAAATTGGGCTGTTACTTCAGATATGTGGAATGCTTCATTTAAAAAAATGTGAAAATACGAAGTTAAAAGGGAATCTTATAACGATTAGAGAGATTTAAATGAAAACTTGACTGTGAATCCACGGTCGTGAACTTCATGGTGTTATTTCAACACCAATAATAACGTGAAAATGTTACGTTTAGTTTAAGTATAGTTTTGAGGAAATGTTATAAAGGACTATAAGAGTAATTAGGTGAGGATATTAAACATACTTACTTTGTGACTGGGAAAAATAAAACATATTATCATAAAATTGGTTTGAAATGTATACTACTTTGTTTTAAAAATATATATTTGAATATAATGTTATATGAAACATGCTTTATGTTTTAGAAACTTAAATTAATTAATCAAATGTTACAGATTTGTTTCTGAGAGGAACTTACGTGATCATTGATCTATTTTGAATGCTTAATATTCAGGAGTTCATAGTTTGTGTAAAAAATATTGGTTCACATATATTTATGAATAAATACTTAGTGAGGGGTATTTGTCAGATACTATCTAATTTAGTTGGATCAGTTTGAATATGTACGTGATGTTGCTTCAGAGAACGTATAGGCAGCGAGTGTAGGAGTTAGTGGCTAAAGTGGCAGGTTGCATGGTTGCCCTTATAATGAACAAAGTTTTCCTGCGGTAAACGTTTAGCTACACTAATGTCGCAATATGTGTCATTTTTTGAATTGAGTTATTGAAAATAACAGCACCAACAACGTAAATATGTAACGTTTAGTTTTTACGACAATTTTATTAATGTTAATGATGAAGTAGACATGTGTGATACTCTTGTTTAATAGAAGTACCTTTAGTTAATTATTAATCCAAAATATTAAACATACTTTATGACTAAGAAAACAATATAAAAAATGATTTTACCATAAAAATGCAAATAAAATGATAAATTATTTGGTTTTAACATTATTCCGCGAATAAAATCTTTTGAAACTGGCTTCTTATTTTGGAAACTGACATTGTATATGAAATATAACGTGTTTTGTTGTCCAGTTCGAAGTATAAAGTGTACTAAACAACGAGGTCAGATGGACAACGAATGTGTGTATCGATCGCCGATTGCAACGCACAATTACTACGCGCACTGCCAGTGAAAGCTTAACTGGGGATAACGGATCGCATCCCCTGAAAACGTAAAGGCCAGCGGAAAGGAAACTGCCGCAGGCACGGAAGTAAAGCAGCGGCGGAGGCAGGGGCCAAAACGCGCTGCAGCAGAGGGGGGGGGAGGGCGACCCGAGGACACACGGTGGCATCCTCCTCCACCTACCCCTATCCTCGCCGCAGCCGCCGCACCACAACAAGGGGTGTTTGCGTGCAGCGCCAACGGAAACAGATAAGTTTCCTCGGCCGCAGCGCGGGTTATGACTTATCGGCTATCGGCGCGCCCCCGCTCCGCCCGGCCCCGCCCCGCCTCTCCCCACCCCGCTCCCTCCCGCGCAGCGCGCCGCGGGCGCTCGGGGTATTACTGTATTTCATGCCGGTGCAAGAACTTAATATCTCCGTGCCGCAATTAAAAAGGAATATAATCCCCGCATGGATTTTTAAAACACACAATGAAACTTGTATTTTAATAAGCCCTCGGTTTTAGAAACGTTAACCACAAGGGTACAATTTGAAAATGGCAATAAAAAAAATCTGCGATGAGGAGTGGTTTTACGTTGCTGAGGGCAGCGCGGCAATGCGGTGTTGTGGAGGGAGGGAAGGCGGTGAGGGGGCGGGGTTGGGGCGGTGGCAAGGGACGGTACTCTTCTCGCCGTTTTCGTTTCCATCTTCCGTTCCGTCCCCAGTGGAATTCCTCCTCAGGAACCTCCTCGTCCCTTTCGTCACTTTCTCCCTGTCGCACATTCACATGATTACCACCCTATTCCTTATCACCCTCGCTGTCCCATCGTCACTAGAGCCTCGTTACCTTCTAAGTCTTTCTCACTACCTCAACGTGTACAACTTATATTGACAACGTCATTGTCGGTCTCTCTATCTCTGTTTTCAAATCCTACATCCGCGCATTCTCATCCTACATCCGCCTCCACGCTTTCACCTCCGCTGGACGCCACCTCCACTTCACTGACACTTCACAGCTACCTTATGTCTACTCCACGTCCACCTCCACCTCTACCTCCATTGCCTGCTTTAACTTCCTCTTGATCTATCCTTTTACCCTCCAACCGCGACCAGCGAATTCGCTTCTTCCTCTTCCTCATCCGTCTTCGCACCCGCACCATCTTCACCACAATCCTCCACTATCTCTCTCACTGCATCCATGATTGCTTTCGGCATCAGAACCGCCAACACGTGACCTCCTCCTGCTCTTCCTCTACTTTCTCTTTCCCTTCCTTCTTTTCCTTTTCCTTCTCCTCCTTTTCCTCATTTCTCTCCTCCTTTTACTTATCGCGTCCTCTTCTTCCTCCTCCGTCTTCTACCCTTCTCATTCCTCCGCCTTCTCTTCGTCTTCCTCCTCTCCCTCCTCCTCCTACTTCTCCTCTCCCTTGTTCTATTCCTCTTCCTTCTCCATATTCATCTCTTCTTCCTCCATCTCTTCCTCCTCCACATTATTCGCTATCACCTCCACTACCCCCACCATCCTCCTCTCTCCCTTGCACTGCTCCCATCACTCCATTCGCCGATCCCGCCGCCACCTCCTTCACCACCACCACTATCATCCTCCTCTTTCTTTCACTGCACTCACGCTTTCGCCGTCCCAACCGCCACACCCAGCGTGTCTTCCTCTTCCTCCACCACCATCACTATCACTACCACTCCATCACCAGCATCACCACCACCGCCACTACCATCCTGCTCTTTCTTCACTGCATCCATGACTGCTTTTGCCGCCACATCCAGCGTATCTCCTTCTTCCTCAACCACCGTCACCACCACTCCGTCACCACCACTCCATCACCACCATACTCCACTCTCTCTTTCACTGCGTCCAAGGCCGCTTTCGCCGTCCCAACCGCGACCCCCAACGTGTCCTCCTTCTCCTCCATCACCATCACCACCACTCCATCACCACCACTCCATCACCACCATCCTCCATTCTCTCTTTGACTGCGCCCATGACCACTTTCGTCCGTCCCAACCGCACCCCCCATCGTGTCCTCCTCTCTTCCACCACCATCACCATCACCACTACTCCATCACAGCCATCACCACCGTCACCACCACCGCCACTAACATCCTCTTCTTTCACTGCATTCATGACTGCTTTTGCCGTCCCAATCGCCACACCCAGCGTGTCTTCTTCTTCCTCCACCACCACCACCATCACCATCACCACCATCACCATCACAACCATCCTCCACTCTCTCTTTCACTGCGTCCAAGGCCGCTTTTGCCGTCCCATTCGCGACCCACCATGTGTCCTCCTCTCCTCCACCACCATCACCATCACCACCACTCCATCACCACCATCCTCCACTCTCTCTTTCACTGCGTCCATGACCGCTTTCGCCGTCCCAACCGCGATCCCCGACGTGTCCTCCTCCCCCTCCTCCTCCTCCGCTCGGGGAGTTTTGCTGAAAGTTGCGAGGGAGCCCCGGGGGAGGCTCTGTCGCCTGTGCGCGCGCTCGGTTGACTGAAGCCTCTGGGGCGGGGGAGGGGGAGGGGAAGGGAAAGGGGGCGGGGCCGGCTTTCTGTCTTCACACAGCGCCTCCCGCCTTTGAAACAGGTGGTATTGATTTTTAAAACTTGAGCTCTTTGGAAGTTATCGCTCAACATGTCCAAAAATGCACGTGATAACAGGCCTGTGATGAAGCGAAGTGTTGATTTAATAAAAGTGAAGTTCACTACAGTTAACTTTCCTTAGAAGTGCCTTTTCTCATGTAAACCAAAACTATGTTTTGCTTTGCTATTTTGTTTTCGGAGCTATACTTCGCTGTATACATACTTTTATAAACCAATCAACAATTCTTCACTGAATTGTCGTGTCTACTTTCAAGTGAATATGATTTTTATGACTACGTTGAAAGAATGATTTACACAATTTACATTGTAATATCATGGAAATAAATATAAAAAAATTAAACCTAGTTGGTCACCTGCGAACATTTTATACGTTTTAATTCGTTTAAAAGTTAAAAATGCTTATTTATAAAACTCGATTTCCTTACAATTTAACATATTCATTTATTTTGTTTAATCAGAACCTAAAAAACTCTATTGCTTGAAATTGCTCGATGGAAATGTGCACATGCCCGATTATAATACTAAAAAAGAACGAGACAGTGAAGCTTGCGTGGATCATAAGGTATATCTCTTGTATTTCAAGCTTTGGAGATTATCGTGGAACCCTTAATACTGAATGTCAGGCCCCAATTTCCCAGAAGCTGGAAATGCTGAAGCAAAGCTGTATTTCGGCCTCTCGCAGCTACTGATCCGTGTGCACGCTAGTGTAGTAGATTTAACTCGGATTAGTACAGGCGCAGATGCAGTTGCCGCTGGAGGGTAAATTCATGTCATCGCCTCTATTTTGTCGAGAATTATATGTTTTCAAGAAATTCATTAACTCTGATACTATGTAAATGCTGTGGTCTGTTAGAAGCCATCATCTAATACTCATAGAAGCGCGTAAGAGTCCTAGCACTCTTCCTTCGCGAAGGAAATTTTAAGAAATGCTGGAAGCAATTTAAGCGGAATGGGGTGATGATGCACTGCCGCATTTACAAAACTACGAATATTTTGTGACATATTCTTGTTAAATGTGAACTATAGTTCTCAGAACTAATAGTTTTTCAAACATTTCTTTTTCTTCACTTCAAATTCTATTACTCTTCAAAATCTTGAATTCAGGGAAAACGAAGTTCTTTCATACTAGGAGACAATATTAGATTTACTAATTTAAGTCACTGTAGAGGGTAAGTGACAATGATCCTATTAACTCTCCCGCCCACTCTCCCGCCCACTTTCCCACCCACTCTCCCGCCCACTCTCCGCCCGTTCTCCCGCCCACTTTCCCACACACTCTCCCGACCACCCTCCCTCCCATTTCCTCGCCCACTCATCCGCCCACTCTCCCACTCACACTCTGGCCATTTGCCCACGCACTCACTCGCGCTCACACCCGCCCAGTCGTTAACTCATCGCCAATGCCAGCGCTAAAATAGGGTCTACTGAAATTTATATTTATTATTTTAGTGTTTTAAGCTCACCGTACAAATTGCATTATTTGGACACAAAATACTTTTATTTAAAACTATAATTTAAAATATATTTCAAAAAAATTCTTTTACTTTAAACGTAATTTTTGTTAGTTGTTGAAATAAATAAAATAACTCATATATTTTATTGATACAACTTTCACATTTTAAATTTTGTTTTTTTTTGGGGTTGGGGACGTTACAGCATTTCCCCGGGCCTTAATTGTCTAGCTCCGGCACTGCTCATAGCACTTTATTTTCTGCTCGCCCTCCGCTTCCGGCTAGTGATCATTCTGTGGTAGGTTGTGAGTAAAGGTGGACTGTGAGGGGATGTGAAAGAACTAGATAAGGAAACGGCGGGAGTATCGGCGTGCTGTTTGTGCTCCATTTGTTAGGAAACTTCTCCGACATTCACTGATATGAATCAGAGAAACCACTAAATACTATCGACCAGAGCAGACGGTTGCTAGAATTATCTTACCTAAAGTGGTTGAATTCGGCCGGGCAATTTATTTAGGGTCAAAACTCCTTCGCCATTGCGATGCAAAATCGGATCTCCCAATCAACGAATTCGCAGAGAGCATCTAACTAACTTACTCCCCTCCCGCCTCCCTTACTGCTCATGGTATCATATAGTTTCTTACTTGCACACCTGTCCAACACGCCTCTTCACTCGCATGCCCTATCATTGCCAGTTGCTATAAAAAAACGTTATTTTAAGGAAATATTAAAATGAATGACCAAAGAATTTTCAAAAAATTGCACTGACAACTCCGTTAGGAATGATCTCTATACGATTATTCATGGTTACAAATAAGCAGAAATCTTATTTAAAACATACATTTCTCTCGGAGATACAAAGGCGTAATAGCAAATCAGGTTTTACGATCTCGAAGTCTGTTTCTCTCAGATTCCTCTCCGAAGATGATTCTCGCGGACGATTGTGGGTATCCTCCCGGAGATTCAACCCCAGTTCCAAGGGCTTCGGTGTGTTTATACTGCTCTTAAAAAGACCTCTTCCTTAGACCTGATTTAGTCGCTTTCTTTTGACGAACGATTGAGGAGTTTTAGCAAATGCCCGCATGCGTAGAGTTGTTTCTGGTAATTGAGATAGAACTCAGTAATCGTTTGTCAAAAGGGAGCATGTAAATTAGGTCTTATTGTTCCATATTACAGTCCGTATTTTGTAGTACATAGCTCGAGAATGATAAGAACTCGTATATTTTTATATTTATACCTATAATGCTCTCTTAATTCCCATTTACATTTTCGCACCAGTTCGAGCTCGGCTCCCGTCGAGGTAAGACCTCTGCGAGAGTCGCTCCTCGCGATAAGCTTTTTCCTACTACCAGTGAGGTTACTGTGTTATAGACGCGCTGATAGTAATCGTGGAAGTGTCTACTAGTAAAGCCAGGTGTAGGTTTTACTTGTTCTTTCATTATTTCTTTTGTAAAAGTGTATGCAACAAGCCATTAACACTAGGTCAGTGTAATGTGTGAAAATGGCCCGGTCCGAGGCAGTATATAAAAATGGCAATGGACGCAACAAACGGTGTAGTCTCAACCTTTGGAGAGACTTCTCATACGAGCTCAATGGAAAACAACACTATGTTCGCATTTCAAAGTGGTCAACTGTTGCCGCAATATCAGACTGGGTACATTCCATTCCAGTCACAATTGAGTGTTAACTTGCCACAACAGAGTGTAATGCAAAACGTGGTACAAACTCAACAGCACGGTTTAACACAACCAGAAACAGTTCAACCGCCGCAATTACATCATGGCACTGCCGGGGATCTGCTACCTCCTTCGGAACTGCAAAACCTTGACGAGGAGTCACCAAACGCCAAAAAGACCTTGGAGTAGCGCGGACAGGGCGCTATTCAACGTACTTCCAACACATCAACCAAAAAAGGTAGATATATACTTAAAAGAAACAGTGATTCTAGTGAAGTGTTAAGTGATAAAAGACAAAAACGTTCACAAGCAGAGGTAAATCAAATGCTTTATAACGTACGTGTAGGAAACAGATTTGAATCTTTAGTTGACGTAGAAGAAAATTATGATAGTGAATTCAAAGCAGTAAAAATCCCTCTAATAATTATTCAAAATTATAATAAAAGAGAAGATAAATTGCTGAACTATAAACTGCTTAAAAGAGGACATTGTGAAAAATGAAAATGAAAATTTTGAAGTCAAATACAGTAACAATAAATTTAAAGTGCAATTTAGTAACATTGAAGACTTCAGGAAATTTAGAAAATAACGAGATAAGAGTTCTACTCCTTTAAAGACCTATCTTTAAGGGCATTCGAAGATATAATAAAATGTCTAGATGTCAATGATATTAAAAAAGAACTTAATGATAAATTCCCTGTATTAAATGTAGTAAGACTTTATGGTAAAAACAGAAAACCCCTGCGATAGTTGCTGTAGACGTCGAGAACAATGTGGCTGGTAGAGCCATTCTAAAATTAAATACGTTAGATTACTGTATCGTTAGAGTTTTTGTACGAACAAAAACTAGACTCCCAATCCAATATAAAAAGTGCCAACGCTTTGGGCATACGCAAGCTAACTGTTTAAACAACCCTATGCCTTAAATGCCTCAATGACCACCACTATTTCGAATGTACAGTCCCTAACTCGGGGGTAAAACCCTCCTGTACTATTTGCAAGCAAAATCACACGGCTAATTAACGTATTACGTAATTAACGTAACACGGAAATACGACGCCGTTCACGAATCAAGGCATTGATATGAATAGATTAATCGAATAAATCACAAGTACTGTGAATACTCAGATTATGAATTTTCTATTACCACAAATCCAAAATATGATTCTGACCGCGTTACGAAAATGAAGCGTCGCCAGCTCACGGATTTAAAATTATTAAATTGGAACGCAAATGGTTTAAGTAAAGAAGAGAATATATTTAGGAACTTTTTGTTCTTCAACGAAATACAAATTACTTGCGTTACGGAAACGCATTTACATCCAACCAATAAATTCAATATACCTGGTTTTAATATATAGAAATATATAGAAATGATAGACCTTACAAATCTGCGGGTGGGGTCGCGATAATAATCCGCAAAGAGCTTAGTCACTGAAATTGAATGTCCCACTTCTGACTGCCTGGAGACGATAGAAATAAATCTAAAAACAGTCGATTCAGAAATAACAATAATAACCGCTTACAAATCGCCTAATAAGAAATTCTCAGTAAAGACCTTGGATAAAATATTTAACTCCAATAATAACATTGTGTACAATAATAATAATAAAATCATTGTCATTGGCGACTTAAATAGTAAAAATAAAACATGGAACTGCAGAATTACAACAGAAGCAGGTCGTAAACTTTTACAGTTTGCACAGAATCACATTTTATTAATCCATGCCCCCCTACACCCACACGGTATCCATTTAATAATAAAGGCGGCCGGACATTCTTGACATAAGTCTAACAACAAACATAAATTGCCCCTTTTTTCACTCAGTAATACTTGATCTCGATTCGGATCATAACCCCATAATAATATCATTTCAGAATACTGCCCAAGTTAACAATTTAAGAAATTTAATAAATGGTAAAATAAACTGGGATCTCTTTAGGCTAAAAATGGCCACGCAATATTCGTTCCCAAAATATCTCAAAAACGGAACTGATATTGACCTACAAATCAGTGATCTAATAGAAGCAATAAGCATCGCGATTAAAGAATCATGTTAACCACTACAAGGTTACAAACATTCATCTTAATGGCTACCGAAACACATCGTGGACTTGATAAAAGACAAACACAGGATTAGAAGACCCTAGCAGTTGTATAGAAGGCCACACTTAAAAAGGATATGGAACTCTTTATGCAAAAAAGTAAAATTTCTAATCGACGAACACAGATATAGTTCATTTAAGCAATTTTTAGCGCAAATTACCCCGACTCACCTTCTATATGGACTACTATCAAAAAGGTTACCAGAGAACAATCTAGAATACCGCCATTAAAATAGGGCACTAACATTCTCTATACAGATGACGAAAAAGCGAAGGCGTTTGCTGTTCACTTTTCAAATACTTTTAAACCCAATTTAATAGTAAACCATGTGTTCAATGAGAAAATTTTAAACAGTATGAAGCAACCTATATACTCCGCAGATATAAGAACAAAAATCATATCCCCGCAGAACGTAAACGCACAATAACCAGATTTAAAAACATAAAAGCAGCTGGAAATGACCTAATAACTAGTCAAATATTAAAAGAATTACCAAACTTCAAAATTGCAGCAATATCAGTTATATTAAATGCCTCTTTAAGACTAGGTTATTACCCAAGCAATTGGAAAACGCAATAAATAAACCAAATTAATGTCCACAACAACTAGACAATTACAGGTCAATTAGCCTATTACTTTCATTAGCGAAATTGTTAGAAAGACTGATTTTAGCTCGGCTAAATAAATTCTTATGCGCTACGAACGCCATATCTGATGCCCAATTCGGTTTTATAGCAAATCACTCGACTGAACACCAAATTTTAAGAGTTACAGATTTGAATGCAAAGGGTTTTCACGCGAAAAAGTACACGCCAGCTCTGTTTTTAGACAGTACTAAATCGTTCGACCGTGTCTTGCACACAGAACTGAAATACAAATTTCGTCATCTAGGCATCCCTAAATATCTTTAATATATAATTGGTTTCTTGCTAAACAGATCATTTAATATTAAAATACATGACACCACGTCGCATAAATACAGAATCCCAGCTGGAGTTCCACAAGGTTCCCCACTCTCACCGACTTTATTCAAAATTTACCTTGCCGATTTTCCGGAATTAATGGATTAAATAGCCTTGTTCGCAGATGACACTGCCATCCTCTCACAACATGAAGAACTAGTTATTGCCCTGGAAAACCTACAAAAGGATTTAAATACCTTAATTAAATGGACTGATAAATGGAGAATCCAGATAAACCCAAACAAATCACAAGCAAACATTTTCTCGCTTAAAAGATTCATAATCCCTCCAGTGTTACAGTAACAATCTTGTTAGTAACAATCTTGTCCTCTGGTTAAAAGTAACCAATCCGTGAAATACTTAGGAGTTAAATGAGATAGAAGATTAACATGTAAGAACCACATAATTGATTTTTGCTAACCAAAACTACATGCAAAAATTGTCAAACTTTACCCTCTAATAAATAGAAACTCTACATTAATAATAGAAAACGGAGTAACAATCTTTAAATCTATAATTTGCCCGTCGCTCACCTATGCGTGCTCAGTGAGGGGAGGCGCACCATACACGTATATTAGTAAATTGGAAATAATTCAAAACAAATGTCTAAGGCTGGTCACCAAAGCTCCCTGGTTTATTCCTAATGCACAAATCCAAAAAGAATTAAACATTAGCTGCATTAAAGAGTACATAAATAAACTATTGCATTTTTTAAATTTAAGGCTTGAAACTTGTCCTAGCACAAGAACTTTCAATCTTGGCCGTGCAGCTTATGCACCATCCAGGATATTGTCACGCTTTCCAAAAGATCGCTTAAAGCCACAATAAATTGCTGGTATTAATGTTATAAACAATATATGGGATTGTAATAACGGTTATATATGTGTTATTCGCAAGTGTGGTATTTTTACTCAATGCTTATTTTTGTATATCTTTGTATATTTTGTATATTTTTGTATATTGTTTTATATTAGTAGGTATATTTTTGAATAGTTTGTATTAAAGGTAAACAGAAACTTATATAGATTGAAAAAATAAGCTCAAGTAAGTATACTTGTGCCCTGATGTAAATGGAAGAGACTGTTAAGTCCTCATGTAATATATGTAACGTAAATAATAACTCCGGAAAGGCCGAAGGACAAGAAATAAATAAAAAAAAACATTTTCGCTGATATAAGAATGAAGACGGAAAGAATAATTACATCACGGCAATAATAAAGCAAGGAGAATAAAGTATACTTAAGAAGAGTCGAAAATTCATTGTTCTCTCAGAAATTTCCTACGGTCTCCGGGGTAATCGTACCACGCAATCAGAGCAGTAAGGCGGAGTCTCACTGCCGCTGTCGAGTCGGGAAGGCAGTGGACAGCCTGCTGACCTCATGCAATGCAAGAGCTTCCGATTGCAGTGCAGAGCGAACGCGCTCCGCCGCCGCGGACATCCGAGTCGACCTCGCCGTCTCCCCGCCCTCGCGCCCTCGCATCTTGGCTGCCGCCTCGGACGTGCTGTCGGGTGCCGCCGCGCCGGTCGACAGCGGTAATCAGGCAGACGCGCGCAGGCCGGCGGCGCGGCGCCGCGCTCCCGTGCGAGGCGGAACGGCAGGCGACCAGGGCAAAGGGGGTGGGGACAGCTTGGTGGCGAGTGACCGTAGGGAAGCAGGAGCGGTAGGCGTGAGGGCGGGGCGCTAGAAGGTGGGTGGATGGTAGGGACGAGTCGGCAGATGATGGGAACGGGTTTGAAGACAGCCAGGGTGCGGGAATGGATCGGCGGCGGGAGGCGGGGACACAGACGGTGGAGAAGTAGGAGCGGCAGGAGAAGGGGCGGGGGATAGAGGAGGGGCGGATGGCAGGAATGGGTCCGTAGGCGACGAGGACAAAGGTTTGCGTGGTTGGTAGAGAGAAAATAAACGGTAAGGAAGCAGGAGCGGCAGGAAAGGAGCGGGTGAAAATCAGGAAAGAGTCGCCACATGATGGCGGTGCAGGAACGGGTTTGAAGACAGAGGGTGTGAAAACTGGAGCGGCGACGGGGAAGGTGGGGACGGTAGGGACGGTGGGGACGGTGGGGACGGTGGGAACGGTGAGGACGGTGGGGACGGTGGGGGCGGTGGGGGCGGTGGGAACGGTGGGGACGGAGGGGACGGTGGGGACGGTGAGGACGGTGAGGACAGTGTGAAAGTAGGAGAGGGGAGCGGGAAATTGACGGGGGGCGGGTGTGTATACGGTAGAGTTGGAGAAGCCAGCGGGGCGCGCGAGTGAGTGGAGGCGAGGCGGGGCCGGCGAGGCCATAGAGGCGTGTGGGAGGGCTGGCGGGGGCGGCGCTCACGTCGGCTGACGCGGACGGATGGTCGACGGCAGACAAGGATCGATATTGTGCCAGCCCCTCGGGACGCTACATCACACGGACGCCGCCGCCGCCGCCTCTGCAACTTTAAAAGTATTCCCACTGATTAATGGCCGTGTCTTTTACGCAGCCGGCAACTTCTGGGGCGCACGCAAACTAAATCAGCACAACTCGAATGAAAGTAAAGTCGTTTGCGGTCGGTGGTCGTGTCTGGATTTCGGATGAGGGGCGCTGCAACGCCTTTAAGATTCCTTGCCGGACAACTCTAGGGCCTCCTACGTGTCAACCCTAACATGCGAAAAATAAGTAAATTAGTCAGTACAAAATAAATAAATAAATAAATATGAGTTACGTCCCTTAAAGGTTAATAAGAGTATAATGACAATAAGGATTTAAACCTCTTTACTCACACTTCGCGAGAATCGGCAGATTGGTATGGAGAAAGTATCAAAATTATTAAGTAATTTCTATTATTTCCCCTAATCAATGACTTGTACAACAATTTCACTTGTTTTTTTTAAATTCTGAACAAATTAAATTTAAAATATATTTTGCATTAAAATAATTATTAAATATGTTAACATTGATAGTTGATAATGACCATGACAGGAAAAAAAATCCCAGTGACACATTTCACCGTCTTCTTACATTTAGAACAAAAAGTCATTTTATTACTTTTGATTAGGAGTCAAAGTTGAGGAAAATTTTTACTATATTGTAACTAATTTGAAAATCTATAATGGAGTTGTAAGATTTGAAGTCTGTGTAATGGGGTTAATTTCTTCACTATTATCAAATTCATTATTATCTAATCCCCATTTCGATCAGGTTTTTGTCCAGTTACTCTGATCCATTGAGCAAAAGCTGAGATGGCCCCTTGTTTGCTTTTGACGTAAATGTAGCTTCACTATGCGCACGTTTTGTTGAACTCTCCTTTTGCTTGTAATGGAAAGAGTAGAGGTAAGGGCGAGTTGCTATTTTGTTAGCAATGCAGAAAAATCATACTTGCAATTCGTGTACCAATGCAAGTAAATTTTCTATGGAACTCGGACACAAAAATGACTATTTTTCAAAAATTGCTTGTCTTGCGTTTTTTAAAATTTATTTTTATTTACGTTAAACTTTTTACTCATCTTTCAACTATTTATAGTTAAAATGACGGGGAAGGGATTCTGGAACTCAAGAAAACGTGCGCAGATAATATTCTCCCCCTACATCACATACAGGTTTTACTGATTATTGACTAAATAAATCTAAATAGATTAATGGATTGCGGATTTGGGTGGTTTTTCAGACCTTGAAGATAACTTGAGCGGCTTGTTTCGATTCTTTCAAAGACTGTCAGTACTTTTAAGTCTCTGTGTAGCATTGTGTTTGGAGATATACCATGGTGCTGCAAAGCGTTTCCCATTGAAATCCCTGTAAAATGGAGAGATTTGATCTGCTTGCAGTGCCCCAAATTTGGATCGCAGTAGGTCCATACAATATTGTTTTATAGATCAATAATTTATTGTCTTGACACACGAAATATTGTTTTCGCAACCAAGACCTGGTGGAGACGGAGAGCCCCTGCAGGTGATCACTGCAGCGGCGGAACCTGCAGCGACGCGAAGCCTTCACAAAGCCGCTTCCGCCCGAGGGATGTCAAAGCACGATATCCGAGGCAGCCGCCGCCACAATCGTATCTTCTTGCAACGCTCTGTCAAGTGAAGTTTGCAGGGTGAGTGACATCACCTGACAATCAAGGCTGTTTTCTCTTCGTTTTTATCCCCATTGGGACAGTGATGTTTCAAAATACATCTAATGTAAACAGTGTGGGTGGTACGAATACGTTGGCACTCATTTTGATTTTTGTTTTGCTCCACTGTCAATTCTTGCCTAATACTCGTATTTATTTAAATTGTTTCTCCTGTAGCACTCAAAAAAGTTAATTAGAGTATTTTTGTATTTGTGTATTCTATGAAATTATACGTCTTCTTAATAACATAGATGGTTTTGAAAAAATGAATACGAATGCCAAAAAAAAACAATTATTTTATTTATCAATGGGACGTTTTACTTTTAATTTAAATACTGAAATGCTTCAATCGCTATAGATTAATATTACCTATCAAAAAAGAGTTAAACATTGAAAGTTAGGACTTGTTTTGAACCTTGAGAATTATATTACAATAAGAGATGAACGGACACAGTAGTTTGGTCTGAATCTTATTTATCAAATCTTTGAGTTATTATGATGTTTTTTAAAGAGAGCAACAAGTGATTAGATCAGTTAATTTCCTTACTTTCAAATCATACCAAAAATAATAAGTTTAGAGCTGTCTCAGAGGAGAGATCGATGGAGGCGAGAGGCAGGGAGAGGAAGACTTCCTCTTGGGGCTTAAGAGGGCGTGCCGTCTTAATTTGGCGCCAAGTGACTCTGGCCGGGAGGTCCTAAGGTTCGAGCGTCTACGGTGGCAGAGTTTCGATAAAACCTACAAAGCTGGGATAAATTCAGCCGATGCCTGGAGGACAATTGTAGCGGCAGGCTGCCATATTCGGTAGTTTTTCGTGGTTTCTTTGATCAACACCAGGCGATTGACCGAGCAGTACCCTAACAAACGGGTCACGGGCCGTGCGCGATCTTTCCTTCCTCTTCCTTCTCCTTTCCTCACCCCTTACATACACATGCTTACACTCACATGCTCTGCACTACCACACATGTGACCAATCGGGAGCTTAGAGCTTGTCCCTGCTGGGGCGGTGCCCCTTTGGGGAGACACTTGGAGGGGGAATCGCCAAGAAGCAGGCGTGTAGGTCAGCGCCGGACCTCGCCGGTCACCGAAGGAAGAACAACGCCACCTCCAGTGATAAAACATTCATCGCACAAACGGGGCTAATGACTAAATCAAATGACGCGTCCGGACACAACCAGAGTCTCTGCGCCGAGTAATTCGATTGCTCGCGAGGATGTAGTCTTTCGTCACTGGGTTTTTCATACGGCTGATAGGGAAGCTGTTACCCTCCTACTCTGTCCATAATAAACTATCAATTTTTTGGGCATATTGAGCTAAATTACACACTTAATTTTTGTACTAGGCAGTACATTACACGCTTATAAAGAAAGCACGCGGAATACTTGAAAGATACTTATGTTTCTAAATAATATATGCCGTGGTTTTATCATTTTGGTTTTTGAATGTTTGCTTCTCAAAACTCTGATGCTGCTTCATTTGGCCTTTATGTCGCAGAACCATGAAGCTCTCATTATATGTTTTATTGGTGCATAGATAATACAGTCTTTGTATAGCAAGACATAAGCACTGCAAAGTAATAATTTGCATGGGAAATGCCCACAACTCTCGGCACACATGGACACAAGACGCCTGTCCGTGCCGGGCAGGGAACTAGATACAAGACTAGGTAATACTATCCAATGTCTCTGGTTTTGACACAACCAAACGACGCAATCAAGATGACTGCAGATAAGCGTTCAATTAATTAAGTGTACTATTTTAACAAATTAAGTGTTTATTCTTCACAACCGATTAAAAAGAGTAAGAATATCACAACTAGTGCCTACTACCTTTCATTTAAAGCAAAAATCATTTAATTTGGTTGATAAAGTCCGTTTTTGTCTACACGAAATTTCTAAGAATTTTAAATATACAGATGGTGTAGTTTCAAAGTTTTGATTCTGCAATTTTGCCCAACTTTCTTTCTAAGATCTAATGAACATGCCCAAAATTGTATTATTTTTCAAATGTAAAGAGAGATGTTTCATTTACATTTTCATATTTTCTGTTTAAAATTCCGTTTATTTGTGCTGTCTGTAAAAAATACAACCCATGTTTTTCATTTTTTAAGAACTTTGTCTTTCTGATAACTTATCTTGTTTGTTTTTCATTGGGTTACACTAATTAACTCTTTTTTACCACTCGTAATAATTTTACAACATCCATTCATATTTCATATGCAGTGCACTGAAAGCAATGTTATCGATTATAAAATTGAATGTTGTATAGTTAATTTCTTTCCACATTCGGAGCACAAACATTAATGACACATGCTTAAATCGAAGCTTTTTTCGGCGTTAAAATAATAGTTATTATGATTGACATTTGAAACAACAATCAATTCCATGTAATTTCCATCGTTTCAGGAAGTTTCATATATAATTTCACGTGGATGAAGACTGAATTAACAATGATGATTATACCAGGTCTCACTATGAATTATTTTCCCCAAAGGTATACTTCGTGCTAGAATTACCATAAATTTCAAAATGTTAACGTCAATGAATAAAGACTTTGCATTCACTCACATGAAAATGTTAATAGTGCAAGCATTATGAAAATATACCTTCTCGAGTAGAATTAATGTTTGCTTTTCAATCCCTCATTCTGTGAACCTCTGGCGGCGTGAAAGGTTGAGAAGGCAGAGGCGATGAAAGTGGCTCGGAGATCTGGTGGCTTCCGATTCGGAAGAGATGGCTCAGAGATCAACTGATGTCACTGCAGTGCCTCTGACCGGGAGGTTTTAGGTTCGAGTCAGTCCCGACAGGAGTTTCGGCACTAGCTTGTCAGCTGGGTCGAATTCAGTCGCTGTCTGGAGGTGAATTCTAGAGACCGGCTGCTCTGATCGGTAGTTTTCCGTGGTTTGTCCGAACACCAGGCGAATGCCGGAGAAGTTCCCTAGCAACCGGCTCACGAACCGCGCGCGATCTTTCTTACCTCGTCCTTGTCCTATCCTCTCCTCTTACATCACTAACACGCACTTCACTACTGCACATGCCGGGAGACCCGTCAGGAGTTACGAGCTTGTCCCGGCTGGGGCGATGCCCCGCCGGTGGGAGGGACCTGGTTGGGGTAAACCCCGCTAGCCGATGGTAGGTTGGCGCCGGATCTCGCCATCCAGCGGGGAAAGATCACCGCCACCTCCCAAAGGAAAAAATACGCATTACTCTTGTCTGGTCTTGTTTTGATAAAGAGGAGACGATAGAGGTGTGGTTGAAAGATGAAAGACTAGATCCGGATGGTTTAACACAGAAGTGCGATATAATGTGTCTCATGCCCACGTCCTTCTTCAAGAAGATCTTAGAGCGAGCAAGTGCGGCGAGTGTGAGGTAATAAGATGCAGATGGCGAGTTTTTATTTTTTGTCCAATCACATTTTTTTCTGTTTTTTGAGACAGAAACATAAATGTTTTTTCAGAAACATATTATAAATATATATTCCATTTGGGGGGGTAGTTTCAATTTATCGTAAAGTGCATAATGTTATACTTGTACGTTGCAACTTTTCCACTATTCTTCCTTTAGCGAGTTGTAATCGCAAGGGTTCAACTATTCGTTATATTTAAATACATTGTATTTTATTTTAAAATTGTATGAAAATTAAATGTTATTAGGAATATTAAAATTGAATGTATGCCCACTTTTTGCCGGGAATTTTGGTCTCGAATTTTGCACGTCTGGTTTTCCATATACATTGAAGTAAAAATTAGAGATGTATACATGCGATCAGCTAGATAACTTACCCAAAGAATCATTCTAAAGATTGACATACATAATTTTGTCAAAATCCTTTATTTTCTTTGTGAACATTTTGATTGAAAAAATTCTCCACCACTTTGCCACGGTCTCTCCTACTGTATTCCTCCAAATTCTGCAGACGAATGTGGATATTTAATGTTTTTGAACGACTTGAGTAATGTTCTCAAAGTAGCTTTCCACTGACGATATGAGACTACTTGAGCTTGTAGCACACCATGGTCGATTTTAAAATTAAAGCATGAACTAGGATTACTCAAGGCATTTCTATTCCAGGTGACACCTAGTTATAGTGTATTGTTTTAAGTTTCTGCATATACTTCTAAGTAATATATATATATATATATATATATATATATATATATATATATATATATATATGACATTCCTCAAAAATTGCTGTTCGTGCTTTAGACTAAAATGGTGCCTCATTTCTTGACCAGCTTAGAGGGAATGGTCAACAGCGCTCGCCATTTAGTATATGATCCGATGATCATAGCTTTTACAATTTTTTTTCTGACATTTTTTGGAGGCGGGGGACAAAATATGCGTACGCGAGATTCAGGAGACATTTGATGCAGTATCCTTTCCAGGGAGACTCTTCCGCTGGCAGTTATCCACCGCGGAGCTCATTTCGAACAAGTGACGGGCGCCGCCGCTTCATTGCGCAGCGGATCCGCCGAGGCGCCATAAATGATATTCGCGCTGTGACGGCGCTCGCTGTGCGGAATTTCAAATGGACGGCGGGCGAGCACAGTGACATATGGAAATGGAAATTAAATGAATAGAATAAATTCCGAAAAGTGGAAGTTAATTTACATTTTTAGTGGCCTGGTTGTGTAAGAGCGGGGGGGGGGGGGGGGGTTCGCCGATGACTTCAACGCACAAATGGGGAAGTTCTTGAAGGGTGATCCCGAGAAGCTTAAGCAGTTAGCTAGAAAACGTACAAATTTGGGCAGACACATTTTACTCTTGCAGTAGCAACCCCTGACTTTTCCTGTTTTCCTGATGGCAATAATTGTTTTTGGTATATAATTTACAAATTAAAGTATTGTGAAATACAAATAAGAATAGAAATATTATTAAAAATAGGAATAATATTAACAGTGACAATAATAAATGTACTTTTGTTTGTGAAAGTGCGTATGAAATTCATGAATATAATACAAAATGTTTAGAAAGGGAGTTTTATCTCAGAAATCTTAAATTCAGAAGCTCTTCTTTATTAAGCGAGCACATGTAACTTAGAGAATGAAATTTCTTCACCGGTAAGAGTAGAAAAAGCGAATTAAGTTTAAAATAAATATAGATCTGAGCCTCTGTTGGTGAAGATTGTTTCATGCTGTGGCATCGAAATTAATGCAATTTACGTTTGAATATCTGGAGCTGCTGGTTTCTCTCTTATCCTAAATAATCCGGATTCTATCGTCGTAATTGGAATAAAAAAGGCTACTTGATTTCTTTGGAGATACTCTCAGACTGAAAGATGGATTTTTAGAAACAGAACCACACTAGCATGGATTCGTTCTATTATTTGTGGGATCATAAATTTATTAATTATAATTTTATTTAGTTTTGTATTACCATTATAGCATAATGACATAATATTTCTTGAAAACTCTTCTGGCCACAATGAGAAGCATTTACATTAATCATTGTACATTAATCATGATATATAGTATGCATTAAAATAATCACGTAAAATGTCAGGCATTACGTTTTTTTCATGATTTACCAAAAGTTCTGCGAAATGGTTCTCAATGCTTTCCTTGAAATCCGGTAGGTCTTCGAAATCTCTAGGAAGGATCTAATCAATGATTCGGACACATTTGTTTCCAACAGTAATTTGCATCGCTCTTGCGTCTGCAATTAAGCCACCTGTTTTGTTAGCCTGAACCCTCTTATCAGGATTTCATAATGGCTTTGATCATTAGCGCCAATAGCTTTCGTTCGCTTATCCCCCGCTGCGAGGTTGCAGCACTGTCTTCGTGGAGGTGCTGCAAGAAATACCTGGCGTGGGATGAACACTTTCCATTGTTTTGTTGAGGAAGAGGAGAACGTAGTATTTTTTGTTGCGTTCAGATCGTTGAAGTGAAATAAAAAAAATGTATTTTAAGTACTATTTTTCAAATATTGGCCTCAAAAGTAGTTAGTGGCTCGTTAGTACGTGTATCCAATTTCTGACCATGCTGTCGTTATTACACTTTTTACTAAAAGAAATAGTTGCATCCATAAGAAAGGTATCTTCGGAAATGAAAATTTGAGGGATTTTAGGGATTCATGCCCTTAGTTCAAGTTTTATTCAGCCGTGCAAATAATGCATAACCCGAGCTTGTCACTGTACCTGCTATTTTAGATCGTTTCGATTGTTGCGAAGAGATGAGTCACAATTCTATTCTGACTCATCTATTCACAACGATACTCTGGGAGGCGGATCATACATTGAGGAAAGGAGGGTAATCATTTCACCATGTTGTGCGCCCAACTGGCTAATCAGGTGCTACCGTAGTACGTTATGCAACAGCAGCATAAACAAGTAGGAGTGATTCAGAGTCTTGACAAAGTGCTGTATGTAGCAAGTCTACATGCACGAAGAGGGTTAAGCCTACTACCATAATCACCTCACACGTTGGAACGGTGTGGAATGGTGTGGTTGACAGTCGTAATGAGACCTTCAATATGCCAGAGGGGAATGATGAATCCCGGGGGGCGACTATCGACGCTTCTCGTTAAGACCATTGATCTCGTCGTGGTGAATTATTCATGTTTAATGTCCAGAAGACATGTAGTTGGTAGATTAGATTTATTTTCATCTGCAATTTGGCATAACTCGTCGGCAGTGTAGTGTATCACTCCGTTCACTCGGCTCTGCATTGCACTCCAACCCATTTCACAACACCGCATTTGCTTTAATCCCATAACTTTCTACATTTGAATTTTAATTTAAAATATGGTAAATTGTGTAGCATTACTCCATCCACTATTACTGAACTAATTTCAACGTATTTATAAAACTGTGTTTAACGAGGTTTCTTTTTGGATACTATTTGGTTTCCATTACGAAGACTTTGAGTCATATTCATGAGCACCTTCACCTATGTATTTTATTTCACCTACTGTGTTTTATTTCAACAATAATTCGAACTCTGATCTCAAGTTGCTGACGACTCGAGACCTTGCCTTGAAGCTATCGATACTCTGTCAGATGCAGACGCATCGCTTGATCTCTCCCAATTCAAAATGTGTGGCATGTTATTGGCCGTTCAATCGCGACTCCAGCAATACTACAAAATCTGCGGGGCTTTTGGAAAAATACCCAAACTGCATCAGACGAATTATAATCGCCGTATACAAATTTGTGATTTTTAGAATATTGGGTGGGAAAATGAGGTAGATTGCGCGTTCAAATTTACAGTTAAGACAGAGTTTTGAAACTACATCACTTTGCATCAGAATAGAAGCAACGTACAGGTTTAGGAGGCTCAGGGAATCAACTTAAGTCACTGAAGTGTCTATGACCGGGTGAGATTCTAGGGTTCCGGTCCCGACGATGGCTTTTCAATACTAGCTAAATAGCTGGGTCGAATTCAGCCGGTATATGTAGAAGAATTCTAGATGCCGGCGATTGATCGGTAGTTTTCCGTGGTTTCTTCTACCAACACCAGGTGAAATGCGGAGCAGTATCCCAACAAACGGGCCACGGACGCGCGATATTTCCTTCCTCTTTTTTGTCCTCTTCTCACGCCTTACGTACACTTTCACTAACATGCACTACACAGCCACACATGCCGGGAGCTTAGAGCTTGTCCCGGCTGCAGAGATGTTCCGCCGGTGGGAGATACCTGTGTGGGAAAGCCTCGCTTGCTGACAGGTAGGTCAATGCCGTATCTCACCATCCAGCGGAGGCAGATCACCGCCCCATCCCGAGGAAAACACTAACGGGACTAAGGATTATAGCGGTTGTCGCGCCATGAATGATTAATTATTCCAGTAAGCAATCGAAGCAATGTTTACTGTCAGGAGCGTGCTCGGCACCTGCGAATAACCGAGGTCTGTCCTTGCCCTGTGGCCAAATACACGGGACGACCCGGACTTCGCGGCAGCGGCGGAAAACGCTCCTAATGAGATAAAAGACGCCGCGAAATGGAACAATATTATTCCACCGCAGCCGCGCGGGAGCTCTGTCCCAGGGAGAGGGAGGCACTGTGGCGGGGTGGGGCGGGGCTGAGCAGTGGTAGAAGGGACGTGGCGGCTCAGGACAGCGGCGGAGGCGCGAGCGGAGTGGATGGCGAGTCGGAAGAGCAAATGGGAGAGCTAATGAAAATGGTGAAGGTGAAGACAGACGTGAATTGGGATGTTCTGCGTGTGGAGGTGAATATAGAAACGGAGGTGCGAAAGCGGGAGGGCGCGGCGCGGCAGTGAGAAAGGCTGTGCACGGCCAAAGAAGGCGGTGAGGTAGAGGTGAGAAGCAAGGATGAGCAGAGTGCTGGAACGGTGGTTGGGACGGGAGCGAGGCTGGTCGAAGTGAGCCCTGGTCATAGATGAGGACGAGAATGAGTTTGGCTCATTGCCACTGTTTCTGTAACGACTCTGCCCATGAGGTTCGAGTGATTTCGTACCGCCGGTAGCAGAGTTTCGACACTAACTAGGTAATTAGGTCAAATTCAGCCACCTTCTGGAGAACAATTCTAACGGCAAGCAGCACCGGAAGGTAGTTTTTCGTGGTTTCTACCAGAAGCAGTACCTTAACAAAAGGGCCACGGACCGCGCGCGATCTTTCCTTCCTCTTCCTCGTCCTATCTTCGCCCTTACATACACAGACGCTTATATGCACCACACTACGATGCATGTATGGAGGCCAGTCGGGAGCTTAGAGCTTGTCTCGGTCTGGCTGGTGTTTCACTGGGAGATACCTCAAGGGCAATCCGACGTGTAGATTTGTGCCAGAACTCACCATTCATCGGGTAACACTGATATCCCCAGTCTTAAACATTAACAACACTAAAGGGAATAATGACTTTAGCAGTTGACGGGCCCGGAAGCATCAGTCAATCAAATAATCGACGAGACTGGGCGGGAGGTGGTGGCGTCATCGAGGATTCTGGCCAAGTGTTGGTCGAGATGGAGAGCGGGTTCAGAGGGTGGAAGGGCACAAGAATTGCCAGGCACACCGGGTAGTGGAGGTAGGTGGATAGGCGGCTTGCGGGGTGGGGGTCAGGACAGAATGGAAGTCGGGGAGGCGCAGGGAAGAGGCGGTGGTGAGTGAGGCAAGGCTTGCCCGAGGTGGATGTGGCGTTGCGGTGCACCTGGGCCGGAGGAGAGAAGGGCGTGTCCAGACGGATGGCGGATTGCGCATGAAACGGAGTCTCCCGTGGCGCGGCTGGGTCGCAGAGAATTAGGCGCGGGGAGGAATCTAAATGATTGGCGCAGTTCAGGTGGAGTGAGCTGGAACGGGTACGGGACAAAGTCTGGAAGTTTGGCGACGTTGGGACGGGCATGGAGGGGTCGGGGTTGGAGAAGGGCGGGGTGGAACTGGACGGGCCGAGGCGGGCTGAGGCGGACCGGAACAGGCAAGGGTGGGGTGGGTGGGGTGTTGTGGGGCGGGACGGGCCGGGCGCGGTACGCAGACTGGGGGTGGTGGTGCATTGGCGGCGGGGCAGGTAGGAGGGGGCGGTGTGGGCACGGTGGTTCGGTCGTTGCAGGGCGTAGTCTGAACGATGGTGCTATGGGGCTGGTACAGCGGGCGGTCTGGACGGTGAAGTTGGAGCGGGGCGGAGTCTGGATGGTGGTGTAATTGGGTTGAGAGGGGTGGGGCGGGGCGGAGTGGTGCAATTGGGTAGTGATGAGTGGCGCGGGGTAGAGCTATCTCAGGACCGAGTGTGGTCGGTTGGTGCCGTAGGAAGAAGGAGGAGACCTGACAGTGCTACAATTGTAGTAGGGCGGGCGGGTCGGGCGCGGGTCGCAGCCTGGGCGGGATGGTGCTGTCGGAGCGGGGTGGTACGTTTAATGCGGGGTTCTTGTTGTGGATTGGGACGAGCGGGGCGGAGCGGGCGGTCTGGGCAGGGTGGTGCGGTCGGAGAGGGCGGAGTGTGGGCGGTTGTGCCATTGGGTTGGGATGGGGTAGGCGGGGCGGAGCGGAGCGAGTGATTTGAGCTAGGAGGGGTGGTTCAGCTGAGCGGAATCCTTACTACGGAGCCATTGGGTTGGGACGGGTGGAGCGGGGCGGAGCGGGCGGTCTGGACGAAGAGGTGCGGTTGGGGTGGGGTGAAGTCTGGATGGTGGTGCAATTGGGTTGAGATGGGTGGGGCGGAGCGGAGTGTTGGGGGTGGTGCAATTATGTAGTAATGGGTGGGGGGTAGAGCTATCTCGGGACGGAGTGTGGCCGGAGGAGACCAAGCAGTGCTATAATTGGAGTGAGCGGAGCGGGCGCGGGTCGCAGTCGCAATGGGTGGGCGGGATGGTGCTGTCGGGGCGGGGTGGTACGTTGGATGGGGGGTTCTTGCTGTGGTGACATTGGATTGGGACGAGCGGGGCGGAGTGGGCGGTCTGGGCAGGGTGGTGCGGTCGGAGAGGGCGGAGTGTGGGCGGTTGTGCCATTGGGTTGGAATGGGGTGAAGCGGGACGGAACGGATCGGGTGGTCTGAGCAAGGTAGGGTAGTTGAGTGGGGGAGGGGTCCTTGCTATGCAGCGATTGGGTTGGGACGGGTGGAGCGGGGCGGAGCGGGCGGTCTGAGCGGGGCGGGGCGGAGTCTGGGCGGAGGTGCCATTGCGTTGGGATGGGGCGGAGCGGGTGGTCTGAGCGAGGAGGAGTGGTTCAGCTGAGCGGTGTCCTTGCTATAGAGCCATCGGGTTGGGACGGGCGGGCGGGGCGGAGCGGGCAGACTCTGGGCGGAGGTGCAGCTGGGGCGGAGCGGGGCGGCACAAAGCCAGCGCGCGTGGCGCAAGGAGTGCGTTTGAAGCGCCGAAGCCGATAATGGAGACGGCGCCGGGGCGCAGGGCTGCGGGCGGACAAAGAGAGGATAAATATTTGGCTGCGCCGCGCCGCGTTTGCTCGCGGCGGCGTAACGATGCCCGTCTGCGCCCGTCTGCGCCCGCCTGCGCTCCGCCGAATAAAATCAATGTTACGCGCGGCCACGAGCGGCGGAGGCGGCGGCGGCGGCGGCACAGGCGATGACGTCAGCGGTGCGCTGCGATCGGGACGCGAGGACGCTCAGCTGGTGATTCTCAAACGACGACCCCGAATGAGGCAGGTGGAAGGAACTTGAATTCGCGAGAGGAGCAGAGGGAAGTGTGGATGTTTTAAACATTCTAGACGGCACGTTACAGCAGTTTTCATAAGTTTTGTATACATCGTTAACGAAGGTGGGAGATGGGCTTGGGGAGGCAGACGGATTCTGAGAGGAGAAGTCTTTAAGCAGATATATGAAGTAAGGAATTTCTTCGTGAAAGCAGATATATAAATAAAATTGAATGATAAATGGAGAAGAAAATGACAGAATGGAGACAATTTGGTCGTATTCGTGATTTATAGGTGATAGAATTCATTGTTTCAAAAAAGCCAAATTCTTGCATAAATATGTAATTATTTTTCCCAAAACGTGTAAGGGAAAACTTAAATATACATTTTTTGTTTTCACTATACAAGCTTTTTCGAGCACAGAACGTTGCCAATTGGATCTTAACGTGGATTAGGAGCTGCTAAAAGACGGTTCTACCCATACAGAAATAATTTTACGCTAGTCATCAGAACACATGAGAGTTTTTTCGATATGTAAAACACGATCGTAAAATATACAGTGTTGTTTACAAGGAGCCGGTGCTCAAGGGAATAGTAATACCATGTAGCCAGTGATGGATCTCAGAGGAGAGGTCAAAGGGAAAGTACCCCCCCCCCCCCAATGTTACAACGTGATAAGACGACGATCTGCGAAAAATATTCGTTAGTAAGTAAAATTCATTGTCCGGTGGTCATAGAAGGACTGTAGTGTTACATTGCTTTGTAAGAAGGATGGTTCCAGCAACATACTAGATCGAATCGCAAATGAAATCTTCTGTTCAAACGTATAAATACATTAAAACGTAACGTAAAATGTAAGAAATATGTATTAATAAGTAAAACATGTAAAATAAATATAGCATTAATTCATTGAGAATGCCTTGTAAACCCTAAAACAATATTCAATGTACGTATGTTGTTCCTGTAATATTAAAATTATATTTATATGAAAATTCGTTCCTTAGTGATAAAAAAGATTAACAACAGTGTGTCAATGAATGCCTTAGTAAATAACTGATATAGAAATTGAAAGAACTGCGACATTAGGCGATGGGGTTATAGAGAAAAGAAAAGAGGTTTATAACGAAAGTTCAGGGCATAGAGTTAATGTTGACGGAATCCTGTGACAGACGTCTGGGTCCTGCAAACACTAATGTGGAAGGAAGTGTAATCATTAGTATATCTAATGTCACCTCCTCAACATGCTGGGGTCCTTATCCTTGTCATAGTACACAATAAAGATGCTTAATTTAGCATGGTATCTTATAACGGCACACTTAGAAATTTCCTTTCGCCTTCAATATCACAATTTCACATCATCATGCCTCGTATTTCATTCCTCAAACTCATTGGCTCTGAGCATCTTAGCAGAAAATTGCATTTTGAAGCAGACGACAGTGGAACCGATGTAGACATTGTGAAAGGGGAAACACTGAATGCGTGGTCCGTGACCATACTCTTCCACTGAACTCTTCCACATGAACAAAAATATATTATATCGTACGTTTTGATGTATTTAATGTCAAAAATACTGTTTATCTCTAATAAAAAATCTTATTTAACTCTGGAGAAGGGAGCTTTAACACTAGGCGTTCAGAAGCAAAACAAAACACAATCTCAAAATTTGCTCACTCTATCAATAAAAACTGGACGAGAAACGTGATTTGAGATGGGCATCACAGACACAGCCAAAAATCCAATATTGGTTTAGCCCACAATATTAATTTGATTTCGAAACCTTGAGTTCTTTATCTCAAAATTGACAATCGTGCGCGCACTACTATCGAAGGGGTAATTTCATGCACCTTTTTCACGCGAATATTACGATACGAAATGAATGGCTCACGTACCCTGACTAACTCGTGTACGTCATTGCAAGGCAGAGAGTTTGTATTCTGGTCGCTGTTGCAGTGTGCATCTAAGTACTCATCTCTAGCGAGAATATTTTAACCTGACCTCTCTTTGAAAAGTCTGGCGCTGTAGTAAATGGGTCATAATGCTTCTGCAGTATTCCTGTGCAAAGTAAACAAATCTTAACCTGATTAAATTGAAACTCACAACGAATGATTCACTAGACTGAAAGTTAATTTATTTGTATCTTTAGGGGTAAGAATTTACATCTAAACAAGTATCTACAATTATAATTATTTTATAAACAATGGGATTTAGCTATTATTATATAATGAACAAACTAATAGCTAATACAAAGAGAATATATAGAATTTACCCAGAAGAATACTCATATTACATGTCAGTTAAACGTTTCTTTATTACAAGTACTTTTTGCTAATGAATCCGATTACCGGGTAGCCTTTCTTTTCTCTGGCTTGTTGCATGTGTGTTAAATAGTATGAAGTAGTAGCCACTGACAACTTCACAAATTCTAAAGTGCAGTAGTAATAACGAAAACTGAACACAAGTATATTTGTGGGTCTGACCACAAACCGCCCAGACAGACCACACGCCGTCCCAGCTGAACGACGAAAGTTTTAACCCGTAAATCCGGAAGCTTCTTCAGGGCAACACTGCAGAAGCCTCCAAAAACATCATATACATTGTCAGTCTTCGGTGTAGGTTAATAAATGGACCAGATAAATACCATGGCTTATCGATTTGATATTGTGTAATATTTAATAAAAAAAATTATGAAATGCGTGCTGCCGGCAGGCGCTGGCCTAGGAGCGCACGTGGCGAGCAGGAACCGCACCCGGTGAGCGTCGGAGCGAGGGGGGAGGGGGAGGGGCAGGGGAGGCATCGGAGCGGAACCGCGCGCGCTCCAGCCCCCCTCCCCCTGCGCCCGCGCACCCGAAGCTCTCTTTCGCTGCTCAATTAACGCAATTATCGGAAACAAATACTTGGGCGCTCATCTGCGGGCGCCCGTTTTCGTTCAGTTATCGACTGCGCAAATTACCGCGCGCGCCTCTGTGCTCGAGCGGACGCGGCGGCGGGGGGGCGGGCTGGGGGTGGGGCGAGGGACGAGGTACGGAGGAAGGGATGGGGGACGTGGGATGGGAAACTTGGGATGAGAACTTGGGATAGAGGACTTGCGATGGGAATGTGAGCTGGGGGTTTGCGATGGGAGACTTGGGATGGGGGACTTGGGATGGGGGACTTAGGATGGGGGACTTGGGATGGGGGACTTGGGATGGGGGACTTGGGATGGGGGACTTGGGATGGGGGACTTGGGATGGGGGACTTGGGATGGGGGACTTGGGATGGGGGACTTGGGATGGGGGACTTGGGATGGGGGACTTGGGATGGGGGTCTTGGGATGGGGAACTTGGGATGGGAACTTGGGATGGGGGACTTGCATTGGGAGTGTGGGCTGGGGGATGGTGACATTGGCCGAGAATCGTGGGATGGGGTCATGGAATGGCGACGGGGGCTGAGAGACGGGGATGAGGACAGGGATGTGGATCGTACGGCAGGAGACGGGGGAAATGTACGGGGTATGGGAATCGTGGTATCCGCGACATGGGGGCGTGGAATGGGGACATAGGTTGTGGACCTGAGATGGGGACGTGTGATGGGGACGTGTGATAGGGATGTGAGATGGTGACGTGAGATGTGGGCGTGTGATGGGGACGTGTGATAGGGACGTGAGATGGGGACGTGAGATAGGGACGTGAGATGGGGACGTGTGATGCGACCGTGGTATGGGGTCGTGAGATGGGAATGTGAGTTGAGGATGTGAGATGGGGACGATGGGTAAAGGTCATGGATTGTAGCTCTTGGGACGAGATACGGGGATGAGGGATGGGGTATAAGGGTTATGGGTGAGGGTCAGGCACGGAGTGAAAGACGGAGGCGGTGGACGGGGAACGGGTGGCGGTGGTTGGGAAGGGATGGGATATGCTTAGGACTGGAGCGAGGGATGGACTGTGGGCTACGTGGTGTGGGTCAAACGCGTTGTCTGAGATGACTAAGGTGAGCTTGAAAGGAGGAAAAATCCGCGACAAGATAGTAGACGACACAAGTTACGTGATCTTCGGACACAAAGAAAGCGGCAGACGAGCAGGTTGACATACGTCAGCGTGAGGCTGGCTTGGGACGAGGTGGTGGAAGCAGTGGGTGGTGGCGGATTTGCGACGATGACGGGAACGGCATCATACGACGAGGGCGGAGGTGGGCTTTTGGGGGTAGCGATATAGGTGAAGGGGGCGTGAGACGGATTTCGGCAGCTGTGGTGAAAGGTGTACACATCTAGTAGAATAAAGTACAGCGTTGAATGGCGGGTGACGCGATCGGTGGTTCCCAGAAGTCGACGGGCGCGAGCGTCGACCGAAGGCGGTGCGTGGGGGGGGGGGGGCGGCGAGGGGCGGTAGGCGGGGCAGGGGCGACGAGGGCGAGCGAAAGCGCGCCGCTGCTCGTGCGTGTCAGGAGATAAAGCCGAGTTGCGCGGCGGACCTCGCGCGGGGGAGGAGGGCGGGACGGGGCGAGGGCGTTGCCCGGTGGGACACTTGAACGCTCCCCTCGCGCCGCTGGAGACGCGCGCTGGGTAAACGGGGCCACGTGGCCATCGCTTTCAAAATAAACGTGCTACTTTCTCCATATTGAAACTGATTCTGTATTGTGTCGATATTAAGGCGATAACGAATAAATTGCTAAAAATTATTCTTCAGTTTCCGCGACTTCTCACTGTTATTTAACTGGTTCGGTTTAGCTCAAAAGCTGTATTGCCGACTGCCTCTGCAGCGACTCTGACCGGGATTCATCGACTCTCGCTTCCCGGCGGTGACGGATTTTTGACTAGCTACACACAGCTACAGTTAAACTAGTAGGGTCTGTTGATCTGATCAGTAGTTTTCCGTGGTTTCTCCTTTGAATACCAGGCGAATATTGGATCAGTTCCCTAACGAATGGGTCACAGACCGAGCGTGACCTTTCCTTCCTTATCCGTGCGCTATATTCTCTCTCTCACTCCCCCTCTCCCTCTCTCTCCCTTTCTTTCCCTCTCTCTCCCTCTCTCTCCCTCCCTCTCCCTCTCTCTCCCTCTCTCTCACTCTCTCTCCCTCTCTCCCTCTCTCTCCCTCTCTCTCCCTCTCTCCCTCTCCCTCTCTCTCCCTCTCTCTCCCTCTCTCTCCCTCTCCCCCCCTCTCTCTCCCTCTCTCTCCCCTCTCTCTCCCTCTCTCTCTCCCTCTCCCTCTCTTACAAACAGATACACTTACAAGCACTATACTACCACACATGGTGGGAAACCGCTCGGGCTTCTGGAGTTTCTCCCGGCAGGGGCGGTGCCCTGCCTGGAGAGAGACCTGGCGGAAACCCCGCAGGGCGGAGTGTAGGCGTTCGCCGGATCTCATCATCCAGCGGGAGGGGAACACCTTATCCTTTCGCGATAAAAAAGCGACTAACGGGACGCATTACCATACCATTGGACGTGCCCGGTCAGGTCAGTCTTTCCGGTATTTGGCGAGGTGTGGGTATGTAGCCGTACGGTTGTTTTTTGATATATTGTCGTGAACCGTGAGAATCGGGGTTGTCGCCTCGGACTCGCCATGGCTGCGTACAAGTATATGCAGGAACTGTTATTCTAATTGATACTGCTTATAAGGGCATTTGTCATGTTCCCAAGGCCAATTAGATTTGCCTGGCTGTTCATAAACACCGTGCTTTGCGTGGAAAGACCTTTGTCAAGAGGTCTAAAACACCGATTCAATCAGACAATTGGTGGTTCAAGAAGAGCTTGCTGAAAACGGCGAAACACACTGCAGCTGCGCAGGAAACGTTAATTATAAAAATTGCAATTTTCTAGACTATGTTTGGTTAAGTGAAAAGGATCAACCAATTCTTGTTATTTTCCAGAAGAGAATTCAGGGAACAACTCTTCCAAGAAAACCTTCCGGCTGCAGTAAAGATAGCGAGCAACAACTTCGACCGTATGGACACGGGAGTTATTGTCACTTCTCATTTTGCTGCAAAGAATGCTCAATATATGATTGGTTGCTGGCGTCAGGGGTACATCCACAACATGACAGAATAAGATTTGACGGCATTTGTGTTTAGTTGTAACTTCATTGTCTCTTCAATAGGGTTTACCGGTTTTCTTTGAAGACTTAAAGTATTTTTCGGTAATCATATTTGGGATGCTGCACATTTTCTACTTTGTGATTCCAAAGTCTGATCAAACAATAAATCTAAGACATGACACAAGAAATAATTCGAGATTCTGGACACAATTGCGATAGGACAACATAATTCTTGGCATAATTAGAGGTAAGACATAATGTAAATCCTGGCGGGAAGCATAATTTGATATTCATGTCAGAAGACCTATTTCAATATTCTAGACATAGTTCTAGATACTCTAACATGAAGTGTGACATATGACATAATACGAGATACAAACCTCCAACTGGGGCAACCGTATTCGCGCGCCTACCCGCGCATTGGTAGACCTGCATTTTTGTCAAAAGTGAACTCAGGGGCGTTCTCATCGACGCAAAGCATGTATGCGCTGAAGCGTGTAGTGTCACCGCGTCCTCCTCCTCCTCCTCTTCCTCCGAGGCCTCCGCCCGCGGCGTTGCCACATCGCGCGCCGCCGCGCTTGGCCGATGGTATCGGCCGCTTTTACGGCGTCTGGGAAATGTGTTTGTGTTGCCCTGATGAATAAAGTTGGGCGCCTCCGCCGCCGCCGCCGCCGTCGCAGGTGCCGCCTGCCTCTCGGCCGCTTCTTCGGCTCCGCCCATAAAATGCGCATGGCCCCCGCCGAGGCGGCGCGCGCAAAGTTTTAATTATTATTAGGAATTCAGTGCGGCCGCGTTCTATCGTGTGTACATAGCACTGGCGCCCGCGGCACATAAAAATGCGCGTGATTTATGCGGGCTGAAAAGTTTGCTGAAAAGTGTTAAAATCGTGTAGTTGTTTTCGAGGCGCGGTTGCACAGTAATAAATATTACTATATTTGTTTGGTTATCGAAGGCAAACACGGCAGGCGGAGGGGGGCGGGTATTCGATGGTTCGGCGCGTGCGCGTTGGAGGCTGAGGGCGCCGGTCAGCGTATTTTGCGCGGCCGGGGTTGGAGCGGCGCGTAGCCCTCTGCTGGCGGGGAAAGTTCCGCGTGATAACATGGGCGTCGAATTGCCCCGAAGTCCCAAAGTGAGATGCGGCGAATGAGGAAATTAAATTTGACGAATATATAATCTGAAGCCGTAACTCTCTCTCTCTCTTTCTCTCTCTCTCCCTCCCTCTCTCTCCCCCCTCTCTCCATCTCTCTCCCTCTCTCTCTCCATCTCTCTCCCTCTCTCTATCTATTCATCTATCTACGTATAGCACTTCTGAAAGTCTCTCTCTCTCTCTCTCCCCCCTCTCTCCATCTCTCTCCCTCTCTCTCTCCATCTCTCTCCCTCTCTCTATCTATTCATCTATCTACGTATAGCACTTCTGAAAGTCTCTCTCTCTCTCTCTCTCTCTCTCTCTCTCTCTCTCTCTCTCTCTCTATATATATATATATATATATATATATATATATATATATATATATATGTGTGTGTGTGTGTGTGTGTGTGTGTGTGTGTGTGTGTGTGTGTGTGTATGATAATCTGAAAACAAAGGCACCAAATCGTATCTCATTTACTCAGTTTTCGATGTGTACTCAGGTAGCTTCTATACTGACAATTAAATACAAATTATATTTCATTTTGTATCTTTGCTATTCAGATATGCACCGGAAAAATGGCCTTGCATTGTCTTATGTGATTTTTAGTCACGAAATACAGTACCTCACAAAGAAATATGGTGAACCTGAGAACAGTTACGATGATTGTTGTTTCAACGATTACTGTACACGTTTAAAATAAATATTTATGACTAATATTACGCAGCCCTTGTTGTACTTTAATTTAACAATTTTCAACAGAGGTAGTTCTCATTATTAAGTATCTCCCTATTATAAAATCATGATTCGATTTCAAATGTGTATTTGCTAAGTTTTCACCAAGTTGACCAATCACGTCACGTTTTAAAATAAAGTTTTCTTTGGAGCAGACGTACAGGGCTGACGGTGCTTCATTGTTTCTTTTGATGTCACATCCTTACACAGTCGTCGACTATCATGCGTCCGTCTGTCACTCACGGTTGTAGCTCTTTCAGTCCCCAATCGAGCAAATGAGATGGCATACAACGCGTCTTGGTCCCGTGGTGAGGAAGTTATAAATATTTTCAGAGTACATACTGATGATTCTAAAAAATTTCCTAAATACATATTTTTTAAAAGTTCATTTGATTTCTGCCCAGACAAATACATTGGCACAATTCTTGGGCGGTTCACTTTAAGATATTCTGGAAGAATTCCAGAAAAAACAGGTATTTTTTGTAGTTATGTAGTATGGGGGTCATTTTTTGAGTAACATGCCATGGAATCGTGTAAAATACATTGTCATAAGATTCAAGAATTAAGAAAAAGTTGTCTGATGTATGAAGAAAGTGATACATAATTACTTTTGTCGGTCCTTGATACTATTTTGCAGTACGGAAAAAAATATAATAATCACGTTGGTCTTTTGAGTATTTCCAGGGAAGAGAAAGTTTCGAGAATTTTCGTCTGTTGGATATTGCGTACGTTTTCGTTTCTTGTGGCTCACAGATAATTCTTAGAACTCGCAACGAGAACTGAAAATGTGCAGATCGTCAACATTTGAATTTGGAATTCTGTTTTATTTTCTTAAGGCTAGTTAAATAAACTTGATTTCCCAAAGTAATTTTCATGCTAAAGCAGCATTGTTTGTATTGTTTCTCGTTAGGATTAAAAAGCAAATAATCTTGAGTACACAGATATAAAAAATGTTTTGTATGTCTTTCATTTTTTAGGGCATTGATTTACAATGAATAAGACCTTATCTTTCTCTTTGTTACTGATTCATCCTGAGCCATCCGTTTTAATTTTGTTCTGGATTATAAATTACAAAAGATTCGCTGTATTAACCTTTTAGTACAATAAAATAAGCCGTACATATCGAAAAAATCAGCTTCTGTGGACCGCACCGTCTGCGAGCGAACGAATCCCGCCGAAGCGACGATCCGACCTACAACACCGCGATCAATACAGCCTACATTTCTAATTCGCGCATGATCTGGCGCCACCGCTGCAATGGAAACCACTCCGCTGCGTTGCGATTTGCATTAGGCCCCGCGCCCCATCAATAAGCGAGCGCACTTCCCGGCTCAGGCGCGACTCGCCGCCCTCGCCGCCCTCGCCGCCCTCGCCGCCCTCGCCGCCCTCGCCGCCCTCGTCCCGCCTACACCAACGCTCCCACCGCCGTCGCTCCCACCACCTACATCACGCAGTGCCTCTGACCGGGAGGTTCCGTGGCCCGAAGTATGTGGTTTCGTGGAAGGAATTTGGACACTAGCTAGATAGCTATAGATCGAATCCCACTGGAGAAGAATTCTAGCGATTGGCTGATGTGATCGGCAGTTTTCCGTTGTCCCCCCGATCATCACCAGGTGAATGCTGGAGCAATACTCTAACAAACGGGCCTCGTCTTATCCTCACTTCTTATTTTCACACACATTTACATGCACTGCACATGACGGGAGACCATTGGGGAGCATAGAGCTTGACCCAGCTGAGGAGGTGCGTCTTTGGTGGGATGTAGTACTTGGATGGGGAAAAGCCCACAAACTGACTTGTAGGTCGGCGCCGGATCCGCCCTCCAGCGCTGGAAGACTATCCCACCCCATGATACAATATTGCACTACACTAACAGGAATAATAATCAGATCAAACTACACTTACAGGACTGTAACAGTTGACGCGCTTGGAAATACGTAATAATCAATCAATCACTACGTACATCGCCCCAGCCTCCTGATGCTGAAAATTAATGAAACATTCATTCGGATTTTGTAAGCTCATATGAGTCATTGATTTCATCGTGATCATTGGCTTCATACTACGACTGACGTGATAAAAATTGCTGAAGTTTATGAAACAAAATGTGCTTTACTTTCTAATTCCTTTGGGTAGACATACGGAATGCGTGGATATTCTTCGTGTACCTTACTGGATGGCGATAAGGCCAAAAAGGTTTATCTCAAGTACAATTTTTGAAAATAGAGCAATTTGGAAAAAAAAATTGTCTACATCCACATCTGTCAGACAATAATTTAGAATCTTTTTGTTTTTCAATTTTGTAGTCATCACTCTTTTATGTGACTATCTAGTCGTTGAGATTAAGAGAGAAAATTCTACTTCGGTACCGAAAACGTTAGATCAAAGATCCGATATGAAAAGAAGTGTTGCAGAATGAACACATACCGTTTATTTTTTTAAATAAATGACAATAACATTATTTTTAAACTTGGTTCATTAACATGAGCCTTTGGAGTTACGATTTTTATTCACAATTGACGTATGATTGGAAATGATACTACCAATTCTCTACTCGTCTCTTCCGGAGATTTTAATTGAATTTTAATTTAATAAACGGTAGTATTTGGTCTTATTGAATTAAATAAACAAGAAATAGCTAAATAGCCATCTCCGCCACCAGCACCACCACCCGTCATCTGCACCGCGGTCGATATATCCATCGCCACTTGCGCCTGTTCGGTGACGTCACGAAGTCTCAGTTCCACCCCCCCCTCTTCCTGGGACGTCGGTCTTTGAAGGGCGAACTATAAAAGCGGTCATATTCGTAAACAAACTCGTTCCGGGGCAGCGAAATCTCCGCGGGCAACTTTCGCGAGGTGATTAGAACAGCGAATACAACTTCATTAGCCCCGGGCCAAGAGCGCCATAAATCTCCGGGGGAGGAATGGCCCCGCGGCGTCTTGCGACGGCGCCGTGCAATAACCACCTAACGCCTCGCGCCCCTCCGCGTGATTGGCAGGTCGCGCGCGACGGCCGGCGATTAGTATCGCGCCAGCTGCGCCTTCCACTTGCCGAGCGAATTATGTCCATCAAACGCAGGATTGTTTAATTAAAAACGCACGCTATCTGTTGGTGCTTTAGCGAAACAAAACTGTGAACAATTGGCAGACGGTTGAGTAATTAGCGAATGGTTTCTCGAAGGATTACAGTCGTTTCCAAACGACTTTTCGGAAGATAAATTCAGTAATTCCTTCTTCTGGATGGCAGATCTTGACACATTCGAAGTGTTCTAAAAAACACTTTTTAATTAAGTTTCTATTGTTTCATGATACTGCACAGCATTTTATATTTTCTTGTGCGTTAACTATAGTTTAATTAAAATTACTGAATTAAAAGGAGTAATTGCTTTTAAGGAAATCCACAGAGTATAAGATAATTTAGTAGGAAATCTGCATAACACGTATTCGTTCCAAAAGTAGTGTAAAACAAATATAAAAATTGTATTAAAATAGTACTATAGTGCTGTGCTGCATTCGGAAGAGTTACCTTACTCGTGCATTCTGGAAATACGCTCGTGTATGTGTCAAAATGTTGATTGACGACCAATTGCACTTCAAACAGTGTATGACGCGCAACGGTAAATAGAGGTTCGTGGCAATGCGGTGCGGTGCGAGCTGTTGACCGGAGGAGAGAGGTGAGGCGAGGTGGCGTTATGCAAAGCGTGGCGAGGGAGGATGAAAAGCGGTTTGTGGCGGAGCGGTCAGAGACGAGGTAAATTATTGTGCGGTGCGTGGCGGGGTAGACTGAGACGCAACGAGTAGCAGTGTGTGCGCGAGCGCAATGTCGTCCTGCTGTAACCACCCGACGCCTCGTACCCCCCTGCGCGATCAGCATGAAACCTTAGCAAGTGGTGTGTGGTGTGTGTCGGAGCAGGACGAGGTGCTGTACGTAACAGGGCTGCGTGGAATGTGTTGAGGTGCGGTGCGGAGTGGGGCGTGTATGGACAGGGTGAGTCGTGGTGAGGTGAGACGTGGTGAGGTGCGGCGAGTGACGGGATAGGGAGAGACGGAGAGAGGTGCTGTACGTGACAGGGCTGCGTGATATGCGTTGAGGTGCGGTGCAGTGTGGGACATGTATGGACGTGGTGAGGTGCGTGTCGTGGCGAGCTGAGACGTGCTGAGATGCGATGAATGGTGGGGAAAGGTGGGACGTAACGGGAATGCGTGAAATGCGTAGAAGTGCATCGGAAATGCGTGCGGTGCGTTTCGTTGCTGGACGTGGTGAGACGTGGCGGTGTTCGATTTCATGCGTGGCCGGTGGGGAGAGTCGTGGTGAGTAGTGCAGTGCGAGGCGGGGCGTGTGGGATGTGGCGAGGTGCGGGGCGTGGTGGGGTAAGACGTGTCGAGGTGCGTGGCAAGTGAGGCGGGTTGAGACGAAGCGCGCCGCGTAGCAGGGCAGAGCAACGCGGCGCCGTGGCGAGGAGCGTGGCGGGGCGAGGCGTGGTGTGACGGAGCTGCGCGCTGCGTGGCAGGCGGTGTGAGTGCGGCAGGGGCAGCGCGTCGCTCCCTCGCCTTCAGAGGGAGCGGCGCGTGGCGTGCCTTGATGCGCATACGGAATTTCCGTCACGCGCCGAACGCGTTGTGTTTTATGTGGCGCGCCAATTGTCAGCGGGGGCGGAGTGCAATAGTAACTTACAAAAATTACTCAATTTGTATCCCGCGCCTGGCGGGGGCTATACATTGTATCGAATTTTTTAAAAAAGCCCACTTGATGATGTAATTAAAATTGGCCATCTGAACTAATGGCTTTGTTTTATGGCCGGCGCTGTGAGTTATATCGCATATTAATGCGGAAAGTCAAGGCCCTGTATTTGGTGTCGACATTATTTGGCTTCCGAGCGGATCACTCGGCGCAGCTGTGGCGCCCAGCTCGCGTGGGTATGCAATCTGCAAAGCGCGGCGGTGCAGCGGGTTGTTTGCGTGGCAGGGGCTGCACAAAGCCAGCCGTGTTTGGAGACGGTTGTACGGCTAGCGGTCCGCAAAACAGACGGGTGAAGAACGAAACACGATAGTGAAAAATAGAATTGAGGTAAATAACTGCAGTTGAGAGGGCAATGCGAGAAAATATGAGAAATTAGTAGGGGGAATAATAAAATGAAAAAAAGGGAAAGTAGAGAAAGAAGGAAATGTTATCATAGTCTCTAAATATTAGGAGAGGCTAGCACATATACGAATCAACAAACAGGACATATTTGTTAACAATACGTATAATTATTATTTCAATATATCCTGGCGCAAATGGAAATAATAAGAACAGAGTATAGTTCGAAATCTACCTCACAGATTTATGTATGTTCTTCTTCTTCTTCTTTTTTCTTCTTCTTCTATAAAACATGGTGAGTTTCTTAAATTATAAACTTACTACATTCTTCATGTCGTCCGACCGTGGAAAGCCTTGAATGCTGTATAAAGTTACTGTTTGTTTCAGTGTGATATGCAGAGTGGAATATCTAATAATTGTCTCCTAACGTAAGGTAATGTAGTCTCAGACGATAATATGATGATGACCTCTGCCACCTTGGACAGTTGCCTAGTTTTGTTATTGATGAATGCGTTGTTGAAAGATGAGGACGGATTGCTTGAGGAACGATGTAGCGTTGGAGGGCAATGATATAGCTATTACTGCAAATGGGAAAGGAGGAATAAAATCGTTGAAGTGTGCTTAATATCGTTGCCTCCTTTCTTTACGTATTATCATTTCTTGTATCATTTTATTATGCTTATCCAGAATATAACATGATTTTAAAGACGTATTTTTTTATCTTAAGACAACTAAATATCTTGAAAAACTAGGAATCGTATCAGGAAATGTTTTCCAATTAAATTTGTTACCCTCAGAGGGACCTGTTGGATGATACCAATCTCGACCTGCCAGCTCCACCCCCCTGGGGGGTGGGGCAACTTGCGAATTTCAAACGGGAACCCCTACTTTTTATAGCGGATTCTCCGCAAACAAATACGTAGATTTTGTTTGAAAATTTTATTTGTTTTCCAGTAGATGGCGCAGTAATCGTAGAAAACATAATTTTTCGCAATTCTGGTGAAATTGCACCAGGGGGTGAAAAAACATGATGATGTTTTTAAGAATCATGAGTAGTATCGGTAAGAGTGAGCACCGCTCAACTTCTGAAAGAGAGCGGGAAGGGGGTAAGTTTTAAATTTCAAATGGAACAAATTTCAAATTGCTATAACATCGGGGGTGCCTGTAATCACAAACGAGGTGCTTGTTTTAGCTGAGTCCCCTGGCCTCTCACCGTCGGGGTGCTTGATTTTAAATAATCATTTTAACAAGTGCTCAAAAAACATGGCCACCCACTTCGATGCATTTATTTATCCGCACTTGGAAAGATTGAACACAACTAAGAAGTTTTTTGGGGCGGAATCTTCCCATTTGATGTACGCAAGTTGCCACACTCCCACCCCCAGGGGGGGTAAGTGGCAGGTCGAGATTGGTATCATCCAATAGGCTTCTCTGAGGCAAACAAATTTAATTTGAAACATTTCTTGATACGATTCCTAGTTTTTAAGATACTTAGTCGTCTGAAGATGAAAAACCTCTCTCTCTCTCTCTCTCTCTCTCTCTCTCTCTCTCTCTCTCTCTCTCTCTCTCTCTCTCTCTCAAGTATTAACTTTTTTATTTCAGAAGGGTATTTTTATTTTGGATAATAATATTTTTTTAGTTACTCTTCAACATTGAGATCGCGCCACCGATAACACCGCCACTTCATTCTCTTATGACAGCGTCTTACTCTCCGCTACCGTCACGGCGGCAGTAAGATTTCATTTGCCATTCGCAATTCCTCGCGAATGATAAATACAAGAGCACACGGCGGATAGAATCTCGCGGGAAGCTCCGAAAGAAAAAAAACACGAGGCAATCGATCCGCGTGATAAGAGCAGCGAAGTACCTCGCTGCGCGCGGCATCGTTAACAGACCCGCAGTCGCGGGACGGATTGCGCTGTGACCAAAGCGCTACCAGGCGCTTAAGAGGCCTGCTGAATTCGAAACTCAGAATCCAACGAATGTGAAATTAAAATCGTTAACAATTATTTGATATGGAATGATGAAGATACACGTGATGATCGAAAATGCACTTGTCTGTTTAGTTGCTTTAGGTGTATGTGGGAATGATAATACATACTTAGGAAACATCAGATTCGTCATGAACTTACAACCAATGCGTTTTGAAAACATTTCATAGTGGCGTAAAAACATCCTAAAAGAGTAATTGATGTCTATTTAAATGCCTTCTCTGAAACTAATACAAATATTATTTTGTACTAATTTTAAAACTGCTGTCACATACAGAAGGGAAATAACGTGTTGAGGCCATGAGCCAGTTGGAGTAAAAAGCATAGGTTCGCTATTTACAACTCTCAGTACTTGACATGGTGCCGATGAATATGTTAACTAAGAGACATTTTGAAAGCGTGAATGATAAAACATGTGACCTCTTCACCCTTTAATCTAACTGAATGGTTTCGAAAAAAAATTTTAAATTTCTACGTCACTTCTTATCATTAAAATTAATTTTTATGAAATATTTTGTTAAGATTATGGGCGTGAATTTTGGTTTTAAAAGGGTTTAATTTTGCAATTAACTTTTGGATTTTTCAACGCCATTGGTAGATGACAAATTGTGTACATGTCAAAATTCAATTTTCACAGCAGTAATTATGTTATAGTAAATGCAAATTTGTCGCAAACACGTCATTGAGAAACAATGTAAAATTGTGTGGGAATGAGTAATTTTCTATAATATGCATTTTGCCCACGGAAGAACAACTGTCAAGAAGAATGTGTGAATTAAAAAAGAAAAGTATAAATTCCGTGGTGGTAGCAGATATCTTGTGGTAATCCAACTTTTGTGGAGATTATTTCCTTTACAATACCAAAGAAAAGTATTTCTAACATTTACTTCTTGAACGGTATAGTCAGTCCGCTATGAATGGAAAGTAGTTCGGAGTACATGATATTTGTTCAACCAATTCCTTCCATTATCACTTTTCAGCAGTATATATTTCGAGCAAATTAACTCCAATTGTGAAGTGTATAATGGGAGTGGGAGTAGTGATAATCCATTACAATACAAGTACGATTCCTTGTCGAAGGATAATAAATAATTTTTATTTTTTATTCTTATTGATTTTTTTTATTTGGACCTGAATATCAACTTTGCGACAACAATTACGAAGTGACTGCGATTTTGTGCTATATTTAATTTCTTGAGCAATCTCTTATAAAATGAGTATATAAATAATTATTTTAAGATACGAACGTTTTCGCTAAATAAAACCATTGAAGCACTGGAAGTTTAGAAAATGGTGGATAAAAAATGAATTTTTCACGCAAGAAAAAACACAGAAGAAACAAGTACCAGCACAAAATTTACTACAAGGGTAATCACGGCAAAAAGTGAGAAATGCTGTTCGCCAAATACGTAGTTTTGTTTTCTGGTCCGAAATACTAATTCTTAGAAATGTATTCACGTGATGTATTCTAAGCATAATGGTTCTAGTCTGTTGTGTAGAGGTCGAGTGTTGCTCAATTGCTCTGCGAAAAATATATCAGTACACATTGAAATTATCTGTTGAAAGATCGTACTTAGTGTCTTCGCAGCATCTTCGGTTAGCCCTCGTCTTGCGTTTGAAGCAATCTTTTGTGTAGTAATCAAAACGGCCGCAATCCGCCTCGAGGTTTCTGGATTTAATTTCCAACAGATTAACGTGCAATTTGTAGTGGGCTAAGCGGACTTATGGCCTGTGTTTTTGGAGACCCTCTCATTTCACCATTGCTCCGTCTTCATTCAAATCAAATTTTTAAAGTAATCATTATTCACTAATTTTGCATCAAAGCCATTCAATCCGGGTATGGTTAAAAAACATAGATACTGAGAGGAACTTGTCTCTTACGTCACTCTCAGGTCGGTCCCGTTTCTTCTGAAGGATTGAAAGCGTTTACTTAGCTTCCTGAGTTTCTCTGTGTTCATCGTTTGTGCCAAGTTGGATGCAGTCGGAAGTCGAACGGCGACCCCCAGCTTCGGGAAATCTTCCGCAAGGTTTTGACCTGGAAGTAAAACTTGAGAATAAGGCAATAGAGAAGGGATTCTTCTCGATCCCTGATTATGCACGGCATACCTCTCCTAATCAACTTTGGAAGTAGTAGCTCATAGCTGAGGGCAAGGTCCACAAGGCGCATGCACAAATTCGTGCGTGATGTAACACGCCCCTAGACGAAGAAACCTCGCACGACCACGAAATAAAACAAAAATTCAACCATACTGCGCTGCGCAAAATTGACGCATATTAGGAATAAATAGCGTATTATTCTTAGATCCTGACTGTACACATTTGTCTTTGATTATTGTTATATTACAATTTTTAACCCTCAGCAAGTGATATATAATAGAAAAAGAGCAGTTTGCCTCTAGAGAAGACAGTAAAAATAGTTGGAGACATTAAATATCTTTACAATTAGTGTTTGAAGATGTGGTAATGTGGCATGTGTAACTGATAAGGAGAAATTAAATAAAAAGTTTATTTCATATCATGATACGAAATTTTTCAAGATGAAAAATAAGTGAAAAATTATAAAAAGACGTATTTGACCTCATACTGGCTAATATTTCATCTTTGTAATGAGATTCAATTACATCTTGTAACTTAGAAAGCATTTTGACCCCCAGCATGAATTCAAAATCATTTGTTTCCAACTAAAGGATGGATTTGACGGAGTAAAATTTTGAAAAATTGTTAATTGTTCACGTTATAAAATGCAATAAAGCTACTGGATATGGACCATGGATAGGGGGGGGGGGGTTAATGACGTTTCCGAAACCCTTCCGATGACGGAGTTGAGGAGGTCAGGAGTTCTTGTCTCAATTCAGTTTCCTTGCGCCTTGCAGGGTGACACTTCTAGCGAAAGACAGGCGTCCAACCCTGCGTCCTCACAGCTTCCTGGGACCCATAAGTGGTGCAAAAGGAGTCACTGCTGTCTCGTGCGTCACGTTACGTAACCGATGACTGCATACAATGTGCCAAGGAGTGAAAGAGACTATTTTGGACATGAAATCTTTATTAGCCTAAAAATGAACATAAAAAGAAGCTGGTTGGGTGGTCTTGCCACCAAACTAGTTGTTGAGAGGACCTATGTATATTGCTGCAGCTTGGCTGTTGGGATCGTATTTTGGATAGAGTAAATTACTAGCGATAATTGACTGAGTCATTAAATTTTCGGAACAAATAATGATTTTATTAAAAGCGAGAATGTAGGAATGCGCGCTAATATTGAAGGAATTTTGGTTCATTGGTGAAGAGCGAATTGCGAATGATGAGTAAAATCCTATTAACTCTCCCAGTCTAAACGAAAGTGCGAGGGGAACGTAAGTGCTATTCTCTGGTACCATTTTCAGTGTTGAAACAAAAGATCCCCCCGAAATTTGTGATGATATATCGAAATTCATCTTATTTTCAGGACACACACTTTCCACCAAAATTGCTTCAATTGCTTAAACACACATTACAACACACTTAAACAGGTAATTTGCATAAACATTGAATAAAGCATTATAAAATTAGGAAAATGCAAACAAATGTCTTTTTACACAAAAATATAATTTTTTCTTCAGCTGGAAGACAAAAAGGCCAATTAATGTTTAATCATTTCAATGTAAATAATTATTGTTTGTGTTTATTCATTAGCCACAAAAGTATGTGTTAACGAGAATAGTTGATCTTTTGCATTGCAGTGATATAAGCCCATTATACCTAGTCAGTATGAATACCGATGTTTTGAAATTGTATAAAGAATAAAGTTAGAAATTGCCTGGAAGAAAGACAAAATGGGGAAATATGCATCCATTAAGAACATAAATAAACGTCTTTAATCAGTATTTAAAAATAAAAAACCGGTTAGTGAAGATAAACATTCCAATTAAAATAGCGAATTTCATGAAATTAATTTTTTCAACCATATCATGGAATTACATTTTTCGCCATGTCGAACCGTGATAGTTCTTCTCTCACAGTCTTACAGAAGAAAATGTAAACGTGATGTCAACCGAAAAAGTAATTCGTCCTCCAAAACACGGCCAGGAAAAAATGGTTGGCAACATGATCCTATGTTGCTAACGACATCCCTTAATTTTAACAAATGATCAAGATTTTAATAACACAGAATTATCAAGTGCAACCGTTTGCAAAAAACGCATGACACGGAACCATCTCGACCGCCCGACGTTATGCCTGAAGCGGGCGTCGCCATGGCAACGCAGCGTCGCCCGTCAGCCCGAGGAAGACGCCCACGTCACAGCACTCATTTGTTTCCGCATTTCCCAAGAAAGCAATTTAACGGCGCGTCCACGATGCGGGTTGTCGTTTCTCGCGTCTGTGCAATTATCTCTCCACCGGTCTCCGCCCCCGCACTCTCAGCCGCCCCCCCTCCCCCGCCTCCCGTCGCCCCCCCCCCAACGCCACCGCAGTTGGCGCCAGTGTGGACGGGGCGAGGAAAAAGGGCCAACAAAGAGAAATACCACCGGAATAACTCTCAATGCACCACTTTTTGCGACATTTTATTTCGATTCTGCAGTCTGCAATGGAACTCATTTAGAATTTACATGAACTGTTGTAAACTAATTATTTATTTTACGAAAACTGAATGAAATAAAATATGAACATTTTCATATTATTCAATTTATATAATTATCAATTTACTATTCCATAAATAATAATTTTAAGAGTAATCCCTTATTATTCCAATTTTTCTTTCCCATATTTAACACTGTTTTCGTTGTGGAATTATTTGAATGTATGTTTTGTTGAACACATTGTATTGTGTAAGTTTATCAAGAATGAAAGAGCTGGTTTATCAGTAAGTAATCTGAATGAAAAAATATTAATATACATAGATAATTTTTCTACGTCGCCGTGCCTTTTGATGAAATAATGTGGAATATGTGTCAATATTTTCGCGACGATAAACATCCAATCGATTGTTTTAGAAAATTAGTGAGTCAAGTTTACACAAGCAGTTCTGTTTTCTCATGCGAGCATCATGGGTTCGAATACAGAGATATTTTTTCTAAATTTACCACAAATTTTGAAACAACCTGTTTTGAGTTTCTTAAGAGATTCTTTAATTCTTTGTTTACATATTTTACAAATGAAGTATTTTTAATAAATTCAATTGTTCTTGTTTGAAATGTCTCTGAGGGCAAAAATCAAACCTGTCATTGTCATAAACACTCCTGTACAATATTAAAGAAAATATTAAAATTATTTTAAAATGTTATTGTGAAAGTGAAACTGAACGATTTATAATATTGATATAAAATGTTACATTTTCCACATGGATGAAATTTTTGATGTAATAATTTGGAAAAAGTATCAATACTTTCTCGACGATAGTCATTATTGCTCACTGTAATTTCTCATCTGTGGTATTAAAAGTTCACATGTAAGCTACAATAGTTATTATGTTAGAGACATGACAATTACATCAAAAGGTGATTGATATGCATAAACATTGTCATAAACACTCCTGTACAATATTAAAGAAAATATTAAAATTATTTTAAAATGTTATTGTGAAAGTGAAACTGAACGATTTATAATATTGATATAAAATGTTACATTTTCCACATGGATGAAATTTTTGATGTAATAATTTGGAAAAAGTATCAATACTTTCTCGACGATAGTCATTATTGCTCACTGTAATTTCTCATCTGTGGTATTAAAAGTTCACATGTAAGCTACAATAGTTATTATGTTAGAGACATGACAATTACATCAAAAGGTGATTGATATGCATAAACAATTCATTTTTTCCTCAGATTTGACGTATGATTCAAAATTATTCTTGTATCCAACACTTCAAACGAAAAGTGATAAAAAATCACAATTTTTAAGAAATAAAATTAATTAATAAACAATGTAGATGGTCGTAAGGAGTAATGCTACATTTATTATAGGAAAATACAAGAGACAATTTTATATATTCAATGAATCAATCAGGAAAGGAAAAGAAACCAGACAAGGATTCTTCAAAAGGAATTTATTCAAAATTCAAAGTGCAGTAAGTTCTGTAAAAATGAAGACCGATTTTAATTCAATCAGAGATTTCATTGCTATTGTCCATTTCTTTCTCAACTTGTACCACAGTGCGCTGCTTCCTCTGCCGCTGCACGCGATCTCAGCTCGTTCCTCTTGCTGCCTCTCTTCCACCCCGTCTCCCCTGCCATCGCAACTCATCAGCCTGCCTCGCCGCCGCGGCCGCCGCCCCAACCCTTTGCCTCGAGCCACCCCCACCCCTGCCCCTCCCCCCTCGGAGCATCGGTCGCCCTCGTCGCCGCTTCCGGCCGCCAAGGCCGCCACCGCTCCTCCACCGCCTTCGCCGCCGCCGCCGCTTTCACTGCCCCCGTCCCCGTCCCCGCGCCCGTCCCCGCCCCCGCTCCCGCAACCTCCATGGCGCACACCCCCGCCTCAGCCACCCCCGCCACCGCCGCCGCCAGCGCCGCCACCACTGCCACCGTTCCACCACCTCCTCCTCCTCCACCCCCACCGCCGCCAGTGCGCCACTGCTCCACCGCAGCCGCTGTCACCGCTGCCAACGCCCCCGTCCCCGCCATCGCTCCGCCACTGCCCCGCCACGGCCCCAGCCCCCGCTCCCGCCCCCGCACCCACCAACGTCCCAGCATCCACCCCCGCCCCCGCCCCCACCCCCGCCCTCGCCACCGCTCCCACCACCGCCACCTCCATGGCCCCTTCTCCCGCCACCGCCTCCTCCATGGCCCCCACCCCCGCTACCGCCACCGCCCCCCCAACGCCACCACCCCCACCCCCACCACCGCCACCTCCATGGCCCCCGCTCCCACCACCGCCACCGCCTCCTCCACGGCCCCGCCCCCGCCGCCGCCAGCACCGACACCGTTGCCACCGCTCCACCACCGCCTCTTCCTCCTCCTCCACCAGCGCCAGCAGTGCGCCGCTGCTCCACCGCCGCCGCTGCCGGACGGAGGGACGCGCTGCTTTCTAGATCGTTAGATGGCGCTGCGGAGGCCTCTTCCTGCCTCTTCTAATAACTCGCGCTCTCCCGATGCCGCGGAAAAGTTTACGGCGGTGCGCGTCACTTGCCAGTACGGTCCTCGACTGCGTGTACTTTGAAATTAAACATTTTATTGGCGAGGAAGAAACGTGATATATCGCTTATTAACTTTTTAAAGATTCGCATGGTTGTGTAAATTCGTAACTGTTCCATACGCACAAGAAATGTATTTAAAAAGAGTGTTAATTTCGTCATATGTCCATATCTAACCATTATAAAAATCTTGAATTAAATAAAATTAGATCCCTGATCATCCTGAAACGATGTTTAGAAGATGTAGGTAAAGTCAAATTGTAAAACGGAATGGTACCTATAATTAAAAACCATAATAATTAATTGTGCAGGTATTCAACACCTATTCATCGCATTATTTCAAACTGGGATTGCAACAACAGATTTTTTTACTGTTGAAGGTAATGAGATAAAAATAGATAAATATAAGAAAACATAGTTATGTAGTTTTCTGTACAGCACGCATGCCAAGGTCGAGGCAACGATTAAACTTTCTAGAGTTCGAGGATGCTGCGACCAAATCAACTAGTGTTAGATTTAATAGTAAGGATTGTAAAAATTGCTCCTGAGTGAAGGTACATGCCTGGTCTCTGTCAGGTTTTTGGAGAAGTCAGTTATTGCAACTTTGCCCCAGATTTAGCTACATTAATTCCCATTTTCTGTACTAGAGCAAATAAATGATCCATTAATATTTAAGAATACATCATTCAGATTTGAAATTCTCAACTACGAGAAATATTAAACATTTTGAATCGACAGTGTCTTGATTTTGTAAGGATGCAATATTTGGGATGCAATACTTGTACAACGTCTTTGGTATACATTAGGGATTTAATAAACGAAGTTTCTTGTCTGTTCAAAGAAATTTGCGCCCGTAAGCAAAATTTTTAACTTATAGAGACTCTTAACAGGCAAAAGAGACCAGGCAAAACTTGAACAGAAGTAAACATGAAAAAATTAATAAATTGTAAATAATATAAATATAATACGAAAAGCGGTTGTTAGATAGAAAACATATCTCGCAAATATATTTCCGTATGAAGCCATCACGCCCCTTTCACGCCGCTTCAGCCTTCGCGTGAACACCCTTTTCTGGATTTGGAGGGGAAATGAGCGCGAAGTTGGGAGAGTCGCCTGCACTTGTAGGAGCGACGAGTTTCCCAGGTGGGCAAGAAACTCCTGCTGGCAAGGTTTGGCATGCCTGCTTACAGTTACTACAAAGGTCACATGGAAAAAACGCTCACTTTTCAATGGGAAAAAGCCTTGAAATGCCGGGGGAAGAAGAAGGGCAAGGATGCCTAGAAGGTCGGAGTATCGCCGCTCGGTGTGAGCGAGTGGAAACCGCAAGGCAAGCAAGGACAGTACAAGGGATGGCGGAGCCACGATGTAGACGAAAGCAATTGTCAGAAGTTTACAATGTGTTTCTTTGATAATGAACAACACAAAAATAAGAGCAACAAAATCTACCGAGTTTTTATTTACTTTACTTTAAATTTTTTTTATTATTCTGTATAATGCTTTTATTAAGCAGGTAATGTATTATTTCACTAATTTTATTTTTTATTCTGTATTTTGTTTAACGTAAAAACTCCAGTTATTGAATGCAAATAAAATGATAAATTATCTCTTTCGAAAATACACGGACGACTTTCTTTTGGTATAATGTTTGTTTTTTAATATTTAAAGTACGCAACGGTCTCAGATATTCATCGGAAAAACGATTATAAATGCTTGTAATATGGTAGAACTGGGATAAGTGTGTATTTACATTGTTCCTAAAAAGATTCAGAGGAAATAACAAATACTGAATTTGAATGGGCTTGGCGAATATAGAGAGAGAAGAATAAAAGAGCTCCCAATATTTTTATACACATGCTTGAAACCTGTCGTAGTGAAGTTGAAACAACGTTGTAACGTTTCTGCGTTGAATTTTTATTGGTAAAAATCTAAATTGTCTGCCGTTTCGTGGTAAACTGGGGAAGTTGATATTTTAGTTTCATTGATTTAAAAAAAAAGTTTTGTTTAAAGAAATTAAAATATTTTATGAGTTGTAGATACCAAGGTCCGGGCGATTGTCTGACCAAAATATTATAGATGATTTTAGAACACTATGTGGTATTTCTAAAAATGCATGGGAGTTTGAACGTTCGGATCAATTGAAAAGGTACATTATTAAAAATTTTAAAATGAACAGATAGCGTCAAATGTCCAAATATAATTTTACCAGGATTGCAGTGCTTTCTCTGTATGAAAAATATATTGAATGTAGGGAATGCCTAACGATAGAGTACACAGGTGACTGGGTAGTGGCGGTTTGTAGTACCAAGACCTTCCTAGATATCCTGAACACCAGTGAGTTTGTGGCTCCTGCCGGAATTCGCTTCACGAGTCATCTGTTATAGTAGATGGATGATGATCACTTCCAGACGAATGCCGTAGAACCGCATATTTCTCTTATATCTCCCTAATCCGGATCTGAGCAGGTGGTCCTAGGTTTCGAAACCCGCTGTCTGGACGACAATTCTAGCGACCGGCAGCTCTGATTGGAGTTTTACAGTTTCTCCTATCAACACCAGGCGAATGCTGGTGCAATCCCCATACAAACCGACCACGGATCGCACGCGATCTTTCCTCCCTCTTCCTTATCCTGTCCTCACCCCTTATTTTCTCTCACTTACATTTACTACACTACATGTCGGGAGGCCAGTCGAGAGCTTCAAACTTGTCCCGCAGGGGCGGTGCTCCGCTGGTGGGAGATACCTGGTTGAGGAAATCCCCGCACACCGGCGCCGGATCGCCATCCAGCGGAGGGAAGTCACCATCACCCCCAGAGATAAAACCACAAACTACACTTACGGGACTTAAGACTTTAACTGTTGCCGCGCCCAGAAACACTAATTGATCGGGCCCGCGGGATACGTCCCAATCCTTCCCTTCCATAACCTCAATCCCCGGCGGGGAAGAGCCCAACATCCCAGGGCGGAGTGGATAAGGCTGAAATTAATACGAGAAAATCGAAGGAATTTGCGAGGTCACGAGGGCTGACAGCCGGCGGGTGGAGGCCAATTGAACGGCGACGCGACCGCGGCCTGGGTGTCCCCAGCGGCGCCGCCGCCCGCTGCGCGGTTGTTGAGGGACCGCGGGCGGCGGTCAACCGCGCCGTCCTCTCGGCGGGGGCGGCGGCGGCGGCAGGGCGGGGGCGGCGGAGATGGTGGGGGCGGCGGCGGCGGCGGCGGCGGCGATGGTGTTTGGGTTAGCGTCGAAGTCTAGAGAGAGAAAGTTGGCTCCGTGGTCAACCCAACATCATTGTAATTGTTTTTCCTCTTTATGCTCTCGATAAACTACTTGACTGGAGCGAGCTTGCTTTCAACGGCTTAGCTGGCGGCATCAGTTTAGTAAAGGATGTTTAAAAGGCTTATGAGAAACGAGATGGCAAGGCAATGTCATTGAAATATTAAAACGTAGACGAGCAATTTTTCGTGTACCCATTAAGTTATTTTATATATTAAATGAAATAATTAAACATAGTATGAACCGAACGTAAATTGTGAACGTGATATCAAATGTAAAAATGAGAAAAGAGGTTACCAGTTAATAAAATATATCCATTATTATTCCATTTTAATCATTTGCCGAATTTTTCCAATCTAAATAGGCCTTTTAGATTAGTAGATTGGTAGATTCAGGGCGTTAAGCGAATGTGACTGTACGAGCTGGTCAACCTCTCACTTTCCAGCCCTAGAAACGCGGTCTCACCGCTGCGCCTGATCGCCCACGCAATAAATGGACGCCGCAGTGAGTTTGCAGCTGGTTTTCAACCCGCGATCCTGATTTCTCTGCCTTTTCTTTCGTCTCGTGCATGGCTGCAGGTTATCATCTCTTCAATGTTCTTCTTTCCTATATTATTTCAGCTACAGTTTATAATCTCGCCACATTTATTAACCTACCATATATTTCTTCCCTTTTTAAATTGACAAAAGTGATAAATTGTTGTTTGTTTTAAAATGGATAGGTTAGAATACATTTCATTATTTTTTTATATTATTATTTCATTTTGCTTCACGATTTATTTTTTTAAGTAATGTGTTGAATTAGTTACGTATAATGTATTATCGTTAATGGGTAAACGAATCATTAACCAAACTACAAACTGAGGGTGCCAAGAAATCTAGGTACACTTTAACGAGATATATTTATATAAAATATTTGAAACGTTTACCGAAAATGACGGCAATGTGTAGTATAATGTTTTGTAAACCAATATGACTTTCTGTCACATTACTTTCACCGGAGTTGCTACATCAAAATGAAGCCGAGATTATTATTTGTACACTGGATAGCAAGAAATCGTGAAGTGTATTGAAACAGAGCCACCAACGCAAGAAACAATTGCACGCACACGTCATAAATTTGAGACTGGTGGTGCCGCACGCGATGTTCACAAAGGCAGATCTAGGAGGCGTCGCACAACAAACAGCCCTACGTACTCGGCTATGGTTTTGGAACGTGACGATCTTCCAGTGCACTGGAGAGGACGAAGAGGTCCGATTAGGTTTTTTTAACGCGTTCTCCGTACCTAACCCCGTTGGACTTCTCATTGTGGGAGACTCTTAAGAATGTTGTATACCGTACAAAACTAGTTACAATGGCAGCACTTTGCAAATAAATTGAAATGCCATGTGCTTCAAACGATGAGGGCAGTAACACAAACGTTGCTAGGGCAGTAGTTCAATGTACCCAGATGTGTGTAGATGCTGATTGTGAAGATTTTGAACAACTGTTCAACCTGTAAAGTACCTGTAAAGGTCTAAGAAGAGTATTGCTCATCGTTTTCTGCTTGTGAGAATTCAGCTTTGTTATGTCAACAGAGTTTTTTTCTTTGCTTGAAGTGTGTATACACTTTTCTGTACACTATATTTAGGGATGGTGATCTAAATAATGATTGTTTAATAAAAAAGAAAATTTGCTATTTTTTACCTAAACAATATAATGCATTGGAAGCTGACAGCACAGGAACACATTCAATGTACAAAATGTTGCTGAATTTCGGTAAGTGCAAAATATTCGTGATTGAACAACGTAAGGTGTATGAAGTCTGATACGCAGTTTAGTTCGAACAGGACGTCTACTCCAGTGTTCGGCCAGAGAACGGCGGAGGTGTTGGGGCGAGGGTGAAGTGAAGGTGTGGGGCGAGGGGCGAGGGGAGACGGGAGAGGGGCGAGAAGTCGGAGCGGGGTGTCGCGCACAGTGTGGCGGGAGTGAGGACAGAAGTCCGTGGAGGGCGGGCAGCCATGACGGGACAAATGTTTGCGCCTCCGTGGCCTCATTAAGTCGATGGCTGCAGGCCGGCCGCGACCCGCCCCCACTCCGCTCCCAGCGTGTCCCCGCCCCGCCCCGCCCCGCTCCACCCCGCGCACGGCCTGGGCCCTGTTGATATGCAAGACGCAGCGGCCGCCCTTTGCTGCCCTCACGCCGCCGCCCTCGGCCGCCCGGCGCTCGCCCTGCTCTCGCCCTTCTCTCGCCCTTCGCTCGTTCCGCGCTCCAGCCCCTATTTAGGGAAACGCTCTCTCCATATGAATAGCATTTTAACGAATAAATCATGAGAACCATTTTTGGTGACATCATGCCATTATTAGTTGTTCGTTGTCAGCCGCCTGACTAAGATATATCCTAAGGCAAGTTTTATTCCCTGAATATTGTCCTTTATATTCATAATCTTACTTGTAACATCTTATTTATTGTATTTATTTGCTAAGGAAAAACGACAGATTGAGACATTTGATAAGACCCGACGACAAAAATACTGTAAATTTGATGTTGCTTGGAAGGGAATTACTCTCCTGATTTGCATCAAAGAGGTTATGATGAAAACTAGAAGTTTGTAGAAACATTTATTGGACGGTCAGCAGAGTCATGGGCGACTCTCAGCACGTGTTCGTACACCTCCATTGTACCTGAACGCAACATGCACCACATGATTCATTGATGTTTCCGGGCACGTCTACTGCTATGGTCATTAGTCCCGTTAGTAGTAAACGTTTTATCGCGCGAGGTGGCGATGCAGTAGTGAAGTGCACGGCGTGTAAAGGAAAAAGACAGGGCCAGGAAATGGACAAAAAGATCGATCGCGGTCTATGGCCCGTTTATTAGGGTACTGCTCCGGCATTCGCCTGAAATTGAGACGAGAGACTACCGATCCGAGCAGCCGGCCGCTAGAATTCTCCTCCAGAGAGCGGCTGAATTCTGCCGAGCTATCAGGCTAGAGCCGGTATTCCCTTCCGTCGGGACTCAAATAGTAGGACCTCTCTGACACAGCCGTTGCGAAGACAGCGGAAATGTTTTGAGCTAAACTCAGCTGGCGACACGCACTTCACTTATGAGACTAATGGTCTCAGTAGTTGCGTCTGGAATCGATATTTACTCGCAGTTAATAACACATCATTTGTAACTCGGAAGCGGTGCGTTCTGTGATTTTAAAACTCAATATTTGACTTCTCACAGGAACCGCTTCTCCCCCATACGTCACATAGTTATGTATTAAATTATATTTTGGCGAAAATAAAATCAAACCCCAAGTAATATTTTCTAGGTGTAAACTATAAGATGAGATCTCTTCTCTCTTATATTTCTGATTTATTTCGTGTAGGAGATACGACTTCGTAGCATAGGCGGTCAGAGACATATGTAAAAGTAAATTGACTATTCGAGTCTGAGAAATTTAATGAGATGTGTCAGAGTCTTTGTTAGTAAAGGCTTAGCAATATTAGAATGTTTATCATGTTTATCCAGACACAGTACTAGGCCCATGTGATGTAAGAGATAGTTCAGTAACTGGCCGTTGAAATTCGGTTGCATTATGACGCAATTTTTACTTCTGACTACCAAAGCGCGGAATGTTTCCACGAGTTCATCAGATGTGTATTAATTGTTTAATGACATTGTGCTGCGAATTAATTTCTTTAAAATATATTTGTATTAAATCGTTACCGGTTTTGAGATACACAGGTGGCCATTTTGTATTATTAATATTCCTTCATGCTTCTCACCGCCGCAGCTATCTAGTACGATATGTGGATTCCGACTTGTGAGTTTTCATCTTAATTATCGTAGTTCCCAAACTGCCTACATCATTCTAGTCGCTAACTTGTACTTCATGACCGGAGACATCTATCTAAAACTTCACATACTCGTATACAACAAAGAAAAACAAGTAAAATGATAATAAAATATAAGTACTTTTTAAATAACATGAATTAATAAATAATCGAAGCACAGCAATAAATGTGATTATTTCTTAATTCATATCATGGAGAACCACAAGATATCTGCTACCACCACTGAAGTTTCTATTTAAATGTTTGAAATGCCTTCATATCGTTGGGTAACATGTTTAACCACTTTCTGCCGGCTTCAGATTTCCCTGCTTCTTTGCTGGAGGGAATCGCGAGTTTCGGCGAACAGAGAGGCATTTCCGCGGAGCGATCGCTCGCGGGCTGAGTGGATCGCCGCTGCGGAATATTGCAGCATTTCCTGCCGCCGCGCCGCGCGCCTCGCTCGATTGCTTTCTTGCTCCATTGGCCGCTGAATCAGCTCCCTCCGCTGCCTCGAACGCCCTCGCTTTCGCCTGTTCCATTCATGTTTTCGGTGTAATCTCATGAGATGTCCTTTTAATTCGCCGCATCTCGTTTCCTGTCGCGCCACAATCCCCTCCGCAATCTACCGAAATGGTTCTTACAGTTTTTCGTAATTTTTGTCTCTATTCTGGGCCCTCGGTTCTGAACGGCCAGTGGCTCCGCAGACTCTACTCGTTCTCCTTCTCTTCCTCCTCCTGTCGTCTTGTTCCCCTTGCTTCTCTCCTATTTTTCTCTACTATTCTTTCCTCGTTCTCTTTCCCAACCCGCTCTCTCTCCTTCCTCACCTTTTCTTTCTCCTTCCCATCCTCCTCTTTCGCCTTCTCTTCCTCCTCCTATCTTCTTCTTCCCCTTGCTTCTCCCCTATTTTTCTCTACTATTCTTTCCTCGTCTCTTTCCCAACCCTCTCTCTCCCCTTCTTCACCTTTTCTTTCTCCTTCTCATCCTCCTCTTTCTCCTTCTCTTCCTCCTCCTATCTTCTTCTTCTTCCCCTTGCTACTCCCCTATTTTCTCTACTCTTATTTCCTCGTTCTCTTTCCCAACTCTCTCTCTCCACTTCTTCACCTTTTCTTTATCCTTCTCATCCTCCTCTTTCTCCTTCTCTTCCTCCTCCTATTTTCTTCTTCCCCTTGCTTCTCCCCTATTTTTCTCTACTCTTCTTTCCTCGTTGTCTCCCTCTCTCTTTTCCGTCTTTTCTTTCTCCTTCCCATTCTCCTTCTCTTTCTCCTTCTCATCCTTCTTTTCTTCTTCTTCATCTTCTTCACCATTACCATCCTCGCTAACTTTTTGCCGTCCGCCTTTGTGTCTTGTACCATATCTTCTTCCTCGTTCTCCTCGTGCAGCAACTTTTTCTCATTCCCCTTCTCCACCGTTACTTCGCCCCTGCTGCATTCCGGACGACGGTCCTGCAGTTTTTACGTCTGCGTTGACTCGCGTCACAACGGCTTGCGTCGCCGGGATATGCTAAAAAGTGTATGATTTCCTGTTTACATATTTATATCGCGTTGCTTTGGACAGAAAAAACCCTTTTGCGTCCGCCGTTCTGGACGCATGGAGGCTCTTCTCAACTTAGACACAGACTTGAGCTTTGTCAAGCGGAACATTCAAAACTGTCACTTTTGATTCCCGAGTTTATTTCTTTAGAAAACTTTCAAGTTGGATCTAATGTATTTCAGTGAATTGGATGTGGAACTGTGTTGGATCTGTGAGCAAAGTCCAATTACGGTTCGAGGCGTAGTCAGTCGAACGAGGCGTAGTCAACTAATTTCAAAATAATTTCAGTTATTTTACACGTTTTATTGGACATTTTTTTTAAATGTTCAGTTTTAATGTAGGAAAATTACAATAATTTATTTTAATCACTATTGCATTCTATAATATTTCTAGATTTCTACGATGTGTCCTTTTTCTAAAATACTTTTTCTATAATTATTTTATGAACTGCTTTCACCCTGCACCTGAAATACCGGATATCTTAAAACCCGTGGACTCTCACAATTCAATAAAAAAAAATTAGTTACATTGGAATGAACAAAACTGACAAAAATCACAATTCACAAAATCAACAAAATTTCATAAAACAGTGTAATTACATTTATAGTCTATGTAGGGTCATCATAAGATACAATATTTAACTTGCCAAACTATTTAACTATTAACTAGTTTGCGGTAGGGGGTAACCAAAAGTCAGGTAATACAAATGCCAGAAGAATAACCAGGAGCACAATAGACAAGTCACGATACACTAACAACCTAACTGAATTCATTAAGCGCGGCGCAGTCTCTTGTGGTTCCTCTGAGTTGGCTCACCGCTTGCACGAGCGCTCGGCGGAGGCGAAACTTCACCCGTCCGAGCGAACGGGTCCATCCGCGGCGCCCATGACTTTACTCGGCTATTACAGGTCCTCGAGCCGTTTCGGCACCCTTCGCTTCCCTCGTGGAGAGTGTGCCTTGCCCCCACGCACGTTTGATAACAATAAAAAATGTCTTTATTTGTGGTAAGGTATATTTTATTTCTTTATTTGGGGCGTCATATTTGTATGTTTTATCTCCCAATATAAAAAAAAATGTGAATAAGTTCACTCTGTATTTTAAACGTATCATGACGTAGAGTGATAAACTATTGTCCTGCTGTAGCATCGAAGACTTTTACGGCTTGAACTAATAGTTACTTCCGATCTGGAAGGCTGTGGTTCAGTTTGCGTTGAAGGGCCAAATGTTTCGTTCACAACTGCGGTGGACATCTTCAGTGGCGATGGGCTCTCGTGCGAAGTATCCGGGGCGGCGACTGACTGGCCAGTAATCATTCAGTTACAAGTTACCAGCCAGTTCCCGACGCGGGTACGTGTTTATAATTGATATCTATAGACACTTTGAAATCTCTGCTCGATTCGCGGTCTGCGAAGGCAAAATTGTTCGCGTTGCAGCCCCGGGAACACACGAGGCAGGGTTTGTATTCGTCCAAGACAGGGTCATGGAACTCTATACGGGATGTAGTGGAAGGGACGAGATTGGGGGAAGGTATAGGGGTGGAGGCGGAGTCAGATGGAGAGTCAGTGGGGCTGGAGCTGGTAGGACAAGTCGGTGCTAGGGCGTGGGCAGGGATAATAGAGAGAGGAAGGGGATAAGGGCACGAGCAATGACCGGGGTGGGGTAGAGTCATGGTGAATTCAAAGTTAACGAGACTGACATATGGGTGAGCGGACTATGAGGGCTGTAACGGCAACAGGGGCAAGGTAGTTCCAGGGCGTGGGCAGGGGCGCTGGAGAAAAAGTGGGGGGCAGGGCCGCGGTAGGGGTAGATGCGGGGCAAGGAGAGGGGCAGATGGGAGGACGGACGGTGGGGCTGGGACAGGGGCAAGAGAGTGCCAGAGTGTGGGCAGAGACGATAGAGAGAGTATCGGGGGTAAGGGCACGGGAAATGACAGGGGTGGGGATTGAAACATCGTCAATGGATTTTCAAAGAGACGAACATATAAGTGGGCGGACTATGAGGGCAATAGCGGGGACATGGGCAAGGCAGTGACAGGGCTTGGGCAAGGTTTGGGCGTGGGCGTGGGCGTTGACGAGGTTGTCAGAGGCCGGAGTGGCAGTGGCTGGAAGAGGGGCATGGCAGTACCAGGACATGGACAGGAGCGGTGGAGGGGCTTTGGTAGGGTCGGTGGGGAGGCGGTCAGAGGCAGGGGCGGCAGAGGCAGTAGCGGGAGCAGGGGCCAGGCAGTGCCAGGGAGTGGTCAGGTGCGGCAGAGGCAGTGAGGGGGAGAGGGGCAAGGCAGTGGCAGGGGCCGGTTGCGCGAGGCCCCTCGCCGCCGTAAATCGCGCCATGAAAGGGCGGCTGAAGGACGTGCCCAAGTCGCGGCGCGGCGCTGCGGTGAACGGCGGGGCCGGGGGCTGACGAGGGAGGGGCGGGGCTGAGGAGGCCAGGACACGTGGCCGCAGGGTGACGACCGGCGCGGCGCCGGGGCAGCGCCGCCCCGCGGGCATCTGGGCCTAACGACGCGACCTCCTCGCCCTCTGCCCCTCTGCCCCGCCCCTCGCCCACTCCATGTACCCCGCCCCTCGCCACTTCCCTCCGTTGCGTGCTCCCCAAATCCAACCACGACACCCCACCCAACTTAAAACCCAAATTGTTCCTGGTCCACCCCACGACAGAGGCTCTGCGATATAGCATTCCGTTGCGTAAAGTATAATTGAATCTTTTCCAAATCTCTTCAGCCCAAGAATGATGTTGACTGGTAGGGAATATTTGGTATTGTGGTGAGTTTTCATTGGCATTTACAATGAAATAATTATGACTCGTCATTGCCAACAATATTGTTTATTACAATAGCAGCTTTCGATGGCTTAGCCATCATCATCAGTTTTCTGCTGTAATTGATTCTGATTGATTCTGTTCCTCTTCGCTCCGGCTCTCTCCGTTCTGACCATATTCGCTCCGCTCCACTCCAATCGACCCTACTCAAGTACACGCGACTCTAAACCACTCCTTTCCATTCAACTCAATTCCACTCCACTATAATTTAATCCCCTCCATTCTAGTCTAATCAACTGCACGCCACACAATTGAATTCCACTCCACTTCAGTCCACTCCAATATAATCCATTCCAGTCTAGTCGACCGCACTCCCTCCAGGGAAATGGTTTGCACTCCACTCCAGCTCACTCGAATCCTCTCCATGTCACTCCAGTACACTGCAGTCCATTCCGGTTCAGTCCACTCCACTGCCGGTCTCTCCAATTATTTCAGTCCAGTCCACTTCAATCAGCTCTGTTCAGCTCCGCAACGCCGCGCCCTGCCACACCACCTTTTTTCCCCCGCTCTGCTTCGTTCTGCCCGCCCCGCCCCGCCCCACTCATCCTCGCTCCACCCCACCCATCTAAGCTCCGCCCTACCCACCCCACTCCACCCCACCCACCCCGCTCCGCCTCACGCACCCCCGCTCTTCCCCAATCACCCTCGCTCCGTCCCACCTACCCTCGCTCCGCCCCCTCCCTCACGCTGCGTCACCCACCCCCGCTCCGCCCCACCCACCCTCGCTACGCCCCACACTCTCGCGCCGCCTAAAAAAAAACCCGCTCAGTCCCACCCACCCCCCACTCCGCCCCACCCACCCCCACTCCGCCCCACCCACCCTCGCTCCGCCCCACACTCTCGCGCCGCCTAAAAAAACCCGCTCAGTCCCACCCACCCCGCTCCGCCCCACCCACCCCCACCCCCACTCCGCCCCACCCACCCTCCCTCCGCCCCACACTCTCGCGCCGCCTAAAAAACCCGCTCCGCCCCACCCACCCCCACTCCGCCCCACCCACCCTCGCTCCGCCCCACACTCTCGCGCCGCCTAAAAAACCCCGCTCCGCCCCACCCACCCCGCTCCGCCCCACCCACCCCGCTCCGCAACCACCCACCCACCCACCCCGCTCCGCCCCACCCACCCTCGATCCACCCACCTACCCCCGCTCCGCCCCACCCACCCCCGCTCCGCCACACCCACCCCGCTCCGCCCCACCCACCCACGCTCGCTCGGCCCTCCTCCCTCGCGCCGCGTCACAAACCTCCGCTCCGCCCCACCCACCCCCGCTCCACCCTACCCACCCCGCTCCGCCCCACCCACCCTCGCTCCGCCCCCCCTCCGCACCAATCCCCCCGCCGCTGCAATCCAGCCCAGCCGCGCCCACCCCGTGCTCCACCACGGCCGCCGAATCTGCCCTGGGGGACGCGCCTGGCATCCAAATTCGCTTAATTTCGGGCGCGTCCACCGGCGGCGCCGTGCGCGGCGTAATGACCAGAGCGCTGGGGCGCCCCCGCCCCCCCTTCCCTTCTCCCCCCGGCCCCGCCCGGCGATGAATTTTGTTTGGAAGATAATTACGTCACTCCGCCCCGTGCGCGGGCGCGCGCTCCAAATGACCCATAAATCACCGCGTTTGTTTCTCAATTGTGTTATTTATCCCGGCCCTCAAGAGAGAGATCCACTGTTGCGCCGCGGATTCTTAGGTAAAAACCTATTATGTTTTCTGCTGATAACATCAGCGTTACGTATTCACATTTACGGTGTGTTCAGCCTGGTTAGGGGCTTTGGGACCTTTTTCCATTTCTTTATTATTTTTAATATTGTAAAGGGAAATGTAGGTATAGTTTCTCGGAAAATCGCTTTTGTAGCATGCGAACATTGACATCTCTGTTTTGACATATGTTTGTTTGTTTATGTAATGTGTGTTTTATTATTATTGTTTAATTTTTGGACTGAGATGACAATGTCCTAATACACTGTACACAATTTCTAGCAATTTTCCATCGTCTCACCCGATGCATGAGGCAAATTATGTGGTACTGGCTTTGTTTTGCTGCTGAAGAATGAATTGTTTTATGACTCTGAATGACCGGTATATTTTTCAGCAACAGAACTTTGATTTTTTAAACTTGTATTAAAATTAAATTATATTAATCATTAATACCCTAATAAATAAAGTATGAATAAATATTACAAAAACTAACATTAATTTCTCTAAAACATGCATTAAACTCTGTAGAAAAAATGATCTACAACAAAAACTACTAGACCGTGCTTAAAACGTGACAATTATTTGCTCTTGAATAATCTTATTATCCCCTTGTTCATCATGGTTAATGAAGCCCAGCTCGTAGTTAATCTGTTCTTTAGGTAACCCACTTGTTCATTTAGCTCGCGTAAAGTTACACAAATTTCACTACACACACCTTCACACATTTATCGTAAACTGATCATGGAACCAGCGCTAGTGCAACGTTTTTATTCAGTTTCTCATTAAGCGGTATGCAAAATAAGAACGACCGGTTAAGTACACTACTGCTCACGGCCACCAGCCATCGCTCCAAAGTCCGACCCTCGCTCGTTGCGACGAAGCCAATGAAAGCATACGACAAAGCTGAACGAACCCGAATTCGACAAGTACTTTTAGGATGAGTATACTTCATTTCAAAATATTAAGCTCATTGACGGGTGAGCTCCTGGCATACTGGCTAGGATCTATGCCTTCTACCAATGAGATCCAGGCCCAAAGAATGTGAAATTTTTTATAAACAAACCAAATTCTTGGCGCAATTTCTGAGGTTTCTCCCGTTTCCACTGCCCTTGCCCCACTCTTTTCCCATCATCATTCACGTTATTATTACCGATATCATCTACTCATTAAATCATCGTACTTGAGCCTAATTGGCTTGAGGAATTGCAACGCCTCTAAACAGAAATAAAATAAATAAATTAAGCTCTTTGCTGCGTTGGCCATTCTCCCTCGGTACTTATATGAGGAAAATATTGCGAAATAATGTACTTGAGTTCAATTTAATACATTTTAATTCTTATTTTGTTTCCTCTTTCTCTTACATCCTGAAAAAGGATTGTGTATTGATGACGCATCATGCAAATTGTACAAGCTCCTATTCAAAATTAGTGAGGTCAAAACCTGTGCTGTAAAGCAAAGGTGGAAACGGAATATCTAAGCAGACAGCACAAACTTCAGAGAAGCCTATGTTTCTTCTATTGTCCTCTGGGATACCTATTGCACCAATGAAATCATGCGTTATTCATTAATTTGATAATGAAAATTAGTTTCAGCGATTGTCTAATATTGTCAAACATTGTTGTGTTTGGAATTTAAATATATTGTTACGTGTAAGAAAGCAATTTCAGCAAAAATTCTTTTTAACAATATGTAATAGTAATTCACGATCGGTATGTCAACTATGTAATTAGAAATTTGCTAACTGAAACATTCAAGAAATATATCTACTATAATTTTGTTGGAATGTTGTAAAATAAATTCAGTGTGAATGACTTGTCTAAAATACTCGGAAAACATACTAATTAACATGCTCTAGTATATAACGTGAGAAGAACCTACTTTGTTTACCATTTTTTCTGAAGTGAGCCAAGAAATGTGTTTAATTTAGGAGTCACCAGTAACTAACACAGCGCTAATTCCGCCGTCCTCTTTAAAGGGAACCGCGCCCCGCCCACGTGAATCAAGTCTAAAGACGCTTTTGCTTTTTTTTTATCTAAACGACTGTCGCGGCGCGTCCGCGCGCGGCGGTGCACGCGATTAGCGTCCAGGGAATTGGCTCTTCCTGAGAGGCGCTGCAGGCGGGCGGCAGGTGACATTAGGGTGCTCGTTAGCCGTAAGGACACGCCGCCAGACATGCAAATGGGGAGGGGCCCCCCCCCAACCCCCACCTCTCCTGAGAACGGTGGGGCGCGCGCGAATTAAAAGGAACAGAAATTACCGAGAAACTAACTGAGTTTTAAAGTGATTACATTAAGCTGTTATTGCGTTTCGCGGAGGAAATACCCGGTGTGTTTGACGATTGTTTCTCGGCGGCGGCGGCGGCGGCGGTTGGCGCGACCTGGTGGCAAACATATTTAATCACGAGTCGGTCGCGACGGGGTCGCGTCAAGCTCTGAAATTCGGATTCAGCACGTACTCACCGGCCCGGGAAGCCCTGTTCCGCCCAACGGTTATTTTCATAGCTGCGTTTTTGCCCGGGCACGCGAGCGTCTGCGCGCCTGACAATTTATTCATACGGCTCTCCGTCTGGGAGCGGAAGCGCGAGCTATGTGGATGGGGCTTTTTGATGATGTGGCTGAGCGGGCGAAATGTGGCGTCAGAAAAGCTGATTCAGTTAGTGCTCGGTTTTCGTTTCAAGAAGTTATGTTCTAAAGGGAAATTTACGTGTTTGAGGATTTTTAATTATGTTTTACAACATTGAATATAATTTGCCTGCAGTTTGCTCCATGGTATTATCTCAGTGCCGACAGTATGCACTGCATAAGATACAATATTTAACAACTTGAATTTTAAACGAATATATGATAGTTTCATAGAGATCAAAAGTAAATATTACTTACTGATAATATAACATATTGATTAGTAATTTTGGGAAATTTGACCTGAAGAAAGAAATTTATGATTTATTGCGTTCATGTTTTCTTTTTGTTGCTGAAGGGATACGGTGGATGTGGAGATAAAATTTATAAATGAAAACTAGGAACCTATACTGTGTTCCAACACTCCTCAAGCCCAATTCACATGCGTTAATAAAATGAAACCTTTATTTTTGAATTCTCCCAGCTTTAATTAATATTCAACTACATGTATATTTTATTTATGTATAATTGTCACTATTCCCATCACCTTGTTGGACGCATGTGACAATTACATAAACATACAAAGAGCGATAATCGCGCTCATGAAATCTGTTCAAGGGATTGGTTGTCTCGGAAGCTTGGTAGTTAGTGCAGCTAGGCGTAAACCGGAATACCCGGGTTCACATCCCGACCTATTCTCGGAACAAATTTAATTATTTTATTTATGTAACAATATAGAAATCTCATCTCTTTCATCTCTATCCTGTCCTATAATTTATTGCTTGAGACTCAAATTCTTAACATTTTTTTCAGAACAGATTTTTGGGTGCAGGTTACGTTAAACATAATTCTCCATTTTTCTAAACTTGATGAAAGTGATAGTCACGGTCGAATAGAATCGTATTTCTGTTTGAATACGTGAGTACTTTTTACATATTCATTTACACTTCCCAACGCAGTTTCTCGCCTTTAAATTCCAAATGTTAGTATATTTTGTTTGTAGGCACATGAAACAAAAGTTTAGAATTTGAGAAGATATTATAGAGATAACGTTTTCAGCCACAAATGAGAGTTGAGAATGAACAATTCGTACATCCGCAAAATAAATAAAAATCTTGTGAAAAAAGTATTGTTATACCTGAATATCGGAATTGCTTGGATGAAGTATGTAGGGAAGATAATTGTATATATCCCAAAGAAATTTCCATGACGGTTTTTCAGAATGTAGGAGAGACGATAGCAAAAGTTACTAAGGATGGTGGTAGTGAGTTGCTCAGAGAGAAGTGAGTCCGAGTGGTTCCAGGAAAGAAAAAACAAACACGTAAGATCAAAGCATATTGGAAAGGGGAAACTAATATCTAAAGAATGAACAATTAATTTTTACTCGTGTTTCCTAACTTGGTAAATAGAATGAAGAACAAACAGAAGAAACACTCGTAATTATTACAAAATGCACCGACATGTTCAAGAATTAATCCTCGTCTTTTGATTAAAGAATTAAACGATTCATTAAAGCACTGTCTATCACCCTTCTTTTGGTCTCATTCATTCTGACGATGTATTCATAACATTTATGGGACCTCAGTTTTTTGCATCTCCTATTTAACATATTAAACTGATTAAAGACTGTATTGAAACTCATATGTTTTATTGTATTTCCCATCGTCACTGTAGGTCTCATATTCCTGTGTTATCCAGGCAACCATCATCTTTGGCAAAGTATTGTGGGGGGCCTGTTGCTCATTTTTTGGAGTTGGGGCTGCAGCTTTGCGGCCAAATGCTGGCGACTGAGGCAGTGCAGCAGTGGTTTCAGCTAAGAGCGCAGCCCTTTTTCTTGCCTCCTTTTATGAGCACAACTGCCTTCATTTCTTTCGTTCGAACTGTCGGAGAACAAGTTACCGGAAGGTTTTTACTGCGGTGCCCTTTCCACTGCCAACTCGCTCGCATCTGGTGGGGCGGCGCGGCCGCAGCTTTGTCGCCGCGCTTTCTGCCTCCTTCCTTTCCACGCCGTTTCGCCGAGATGTCTTTTCTTGCTAGTCGCAGCTAGTTCCTCTCAACTTGTACTAGAAACTTTTAGAATAAACGTGGCTTACATTCTTAGAACATGTCAATGTTCCCTTACTTTCTTTTGGATCGTTTCATCAGAGAACCGTCGATTGATTGCTGTTCTGTCTGTAATACGTATGTGTGTTTTGCTTCCTTCCTTTGGTCCTCCCACGCCGTTTCACCGAGATGTCTTTTCTTGCTCGTGGCAGCTAGTTCCTCTCAACTTGCACTAGAAACTTTTAGAATAAACGTGGCTTACATTCTTAGAACATGTCAATGTTTCCTTACTTTCTTTTGGATCGTTTCATCAGAGAACCTAAGATTGATTGAGGTTCTCTCTGTAATACTTATGTGTATTTTGCTTCCTTTCTTCCGACTTCCCACGCCGTTTCGTCGATACCTCTTTTCTCTTTCTAGTCGCAGCTTGTTTCTTGCGAGTTCTTCTGTAAACATGTAGAATAAATGTGGCTTACTTTCTAAGAACATGTCAATGTTTTCTTAGTTAGTTTTTTTGGATAGGTTTCATCAACGAACCATCGATTGATTGTTTTTCGTTCTGTGGTGCTTGTGATTATTTGCCTCATTTCTCAGTGCGGTTAGTTTCGTTTTCTTTAGGAGAGGGCCTCGCTCCTGGGGGGAATTGGGCAGAGGGAGCGAGGGAGCATATGCAAATTCCTTTCCTTCCGCTGACTTCCGCTGGTCAGCGGTCGAAGTGCTGTAGGTGTAGACTCACGCGCCAGATAGAAAAAGAGCCAGAGGAAGGTACGGATAGCAGTAGTTAAGAGTCAAGGGAAACCGTTCAATAAGAGACGCGTAAACCCGCTTGAAAGAAATGGAAAAAAAGACACTTAACTTTTATTTGTATTACTACCAGAAGGTATTGCGAAAGATGTACTAAAACAGTTCATTTCACTACTATCCGTAAAGAAAGTCCAATGTTACTTGAAATAGCTCATTTCTTTGGATTTAATTGCCTTGTAGTTTTCGGACGCTTTAGATGGAATGGACATTGGAGGCAAAATAAGGAGAATTGGAAAGTAGAGTTTTGGGTGATATTTGGCCCGTGGTATAGTGTGCTGCTCAAGGTTTCGCCTGGAAGTGATCAGGTAAACCACAAAACTACAAATCGGAAATGTCGGCCAACGAATTCATTTGCGGCAATGGGCCTCAAACTCATTGATTTAATACATCCAATACATTACAGCGGCGCTTCTTAGATCGATCCTTCCACCTTCAAATCTTGGTAACGCTGATCCATTACAGTCATTTCGCAATCATGTCCCCGATGGTGATCACATTGTTGGTGGAACATTGCTATTCTTCGGCCAGTTAGAGCGTCAAAGTGTCATGTTCTTTCCATCGCATTGAATGCATTCTCTCTTGACGCTGACACTCATTGTGAGGCTTCGGTTCGGAGAGCTGAGCGGGCGGTGGGACGGCCTGCTGTCTGCCGCCTGCCGCCTGCCGCCTGCCGCCTGCTGCTCGCGCGGCTGCCTGGATTCGGGAAGGGAGCTCGGGTGGGAGGGGGACATGGTGGTAGTGTGGGAGACCTCCGTCAAGCTGGAACCCCCACTTGTTCGAAATTCAAAATCAACTAGCCTATAATTTTGAACTAATTATGTACTAATTTTGTACCACAATAAAACATTTTGTACTCAACTATAAACAATTAAAAAGTGGGTGCCAATAAAGCACTTTTCACGTACATTTCCGATATTTTTAAAACACATTTTGAGTCAATTTTTTGAGTAATGTTTGAGAATATTTGAGAATGTTGTTGAGGTTTATATAATGTACCCCAAAAAATCAAAATATTCGTTTCGAATTCGCAGATTCTTGATTTCGGTCACATCAATTGAGGAATATCAATTTTGGAGACGTTTTACTTTCTAATTTTCGTACGCTAATGACTTTTATGACGGCATAATAACATTTCATAAACAACAACGGCATAAATATTATTTTGAAGTAATAAATGAATACTTTTCCAATATTTTTAATTTGATTTTGCCCTTCTTACATGCATGAATAAGTGCTTGAATGACTGGCATGGTAGAATAACCCTCAATCTGCTACGATAACGTTTAATTAATAAACTATATCACTGATAAATTTCATTTTGGGGAAATAAATTAGTATGTGCGTACTATGTTCTCCGAGTGCACTGTAGTTATACGTAGTACTGACGTAATTCTCAGACGGTAGCTAGGGCACATACGAGGAGGGTACAGACGGATTGCTGTTTGCTACTAGATGAAATTTGCAACTCGCGTGAGTTACATATTCCTTTATTCACTTCAAACACACCCAGCCGTCACGAGTACGTGTTACCGTCCACACGTCTGGAGGACCTTGTCAGCTCACAACTATTTATGATCGGTTATTCTTCATTCTGTGCAACATCTACGGACGAGGCTCTCCTTCCTATTCGGACGCGGGCGGCTCTCTTATGACACCACCTGGAATGTTCCCCCAAGCTCTCTCACGCGGAAGCGTCGCTGCGGCCAAAGACTCTCCTAATCCGCTCGTAGTTTTCTAGTGTCATTGCATGACTGTATGAAGTGGGGAAAGTATTTAAAATATCCATATATAATCCAGATACTTTCTAAAGTGTTACATTGGAAGTCCATGCTTGTATTTTATACTATTAATAATTGAAAAGAAATGTGTTTAATAAACGGGACTTTTTTATGATTAGAGTATTCCTCCATAAATTACTCTTTGTTATGTAAATTTGAATATCGCATGTATTCTAAAGGTGTTTTAAAAGTCTTTTGGGAAATACTATGTTGGTAATCTGGCTATGAGTATGAAGCGAAACACAATGAATAGCAATCTCATATACTCATCCCTGCTGTAAAAGGTACAATATTATGTTTCAATGAATTTTAAATGTTTAAAACACTAATATTAACTTTCGAATCCTCTTAAAGTACCGTAAATAAAGGATACAGTAAATTAAATGCAATGTAACGTCTCTTGAATCAAAATAATTTGAAAATTAGTTATATCATCAATCTTGAGCAGTTTATGAAATAACTATAAATGACCTCGCCACGACTTCAGACGGTAGTGAAGAAGAAATAAGGGTGCACAAACTGTACGTATATACGGAGGAATAAACATAATATAGGGAAAGGAATAAGGTGGATTTTCGGCAGACAAAATTTCATTATCGCGCCCTGATAAACGAAAATGAGGGTAAATCCACTTGCTAATTTAATAAACAATCCTGTAACATGTGATGTAGCCAGAATCCCTGTTTTGTGGGTCCTTGATATCAAAAAACCAATTCACGGCAAGACGTTTGTCTGTTCTTCCGTCCGTCTGTCCGTCTGTGAACACCACTACCGGCTAAACCATAAGTAGGATTTTTTTCCAAATAGAAGAAACCCCTGTCCATCTGGCTCGAGTCGAAGCTTTGGGATTTTGAAACGCATTCTTTCAAATGTGTACTTTACACGAAGCGGACAGTTTCACAATTTTCTCAAAAAAGGGCTTCAAATTTTGACTTTAAATTACTTGAGGATAGAGTAAAATACACTTATAGAGGTGGCATGGGTAAGATTTTCACGGTTAACTCTGAATTTTGCAAAGTTACAAAAGTTTGTACTTTTTTCGACGTTTTTCTACAGCAAGATAATGGTTTATCCTTCAAATAAAATTTGTTCTACATAAAGAGTTCTTAGATTAAGGTTAAATACATTGTTTTGAAACTCATAGTAGTTTTCGCACAATATTACGTGCAACATGTGCAATTTAAAAAAATAACAAAACAAGATTTTCTCAAAAACGTCTCCAAATTTTTTCTTTACACTTTTGGTAACGATAGTGCTAAATTTACTCTATGAGATGACATAAAGATCTGCTTGCTCTATGACTTGTTTTTTCAAAAATTACAAAAATGTAATTTGTTTGACTTGTCTCTCACGTCATTTACATTACCGGCAATTTATTAGTTAATAGTACGAGTAAGTCTGTTTCTTTTTTAACACCATTAATTTTCTTTTGCAGAAATAAATTACTATCTCGTTACAGCTAGTCCTAATAGTTACGTTCTTTGCACTAGAAGTAGTAGATAGACTTCCTACAAACGTTTTTAAAACGTATAGATCAGAAATATATTATGATACATATTCTGATCCGCCTGTTTAGTAATATTAAATATTATATTTCTTTTCATTCATTCAATTTATAAATAATAAAATAAACTGAGCATTCTTGCGGTTATCTTGGAGACCTCCCTGCTGTTCACTCTCTGGAAAAGCGGTAGCCAATCGCTGCACCGCCTCCTGTTCTGCCCAGCGCTCGAACCCGTCCAACGCTCGCTCATTTCGTGTCGGGTTGTGGAGAGGTTATTGATGAATGTTCTCGAAGTGACTGTGGTTAGATTCTTTTTTTTTTAGTGTTCGTAGTTTCTGGAACAAATACGTGTGACATGTAAATAGGATATCCAGAGGAATTCAAAGCCGATTAATATTTGTGCAAAGTGGGTGTGAAAGAATATTTAAATATAAAATTCATATCTTCAAATATTCCTGTGAAGTGTCGCGTGAAAAGTTGAGTAGCATTAATGCAGATCTTTAAGTAATTTTTAGAATCGCAGGTATACAGTATTGTGAAGTAATGGGTGAGCTCTCAAGAATTGTGGAAATCGTGCTTGGTGCGCTAGTGTTCGGGCCAAATGAGCCGTTGCGTTGCTAAGAAATGCGTGTGGAAGAAAAGTGCTTGTGAAACATCAGCAGTGTGATGACGTACTTTTGTGCTTCGTAGCTGGACTTATCACCGTGGCCTTGGTCTTCACGACGCCATCTCTTCTCGTCGTTCCTAAATTTCCCTTGTTCCCGCCAGGTGGTTAGAAAAACGTTTAAAATCTGGAAAGCGTAGTTGCACTCGTTTTAAGGTCGAATAGTCATTAAGTAAACTTAAGTTCCTTTTCATAGTCATGTGCAATCCTTAATGAAAACTGTAATGGATGAAATATGTACGCAAGTCAATAGGGCCAACATTGCGCATGCTACGTATATAATAGTGAAATGATCAATCGTTTAAAAATTAATATTATAACATTATCCTAGTTACATTATTTTGAATTAGAAAATATTTGGCAGTTTAGTTCGAAAGAATTTTAATTCCTGAAAATCATTGATCAGAGACTACAAGCATCTCATACGAACTAGGAATATAGTAAATAATTGATTCAACAGGTTAGGTTGAATGTGTCAATACAATTTAAAAAAATCAAATTACGATGTTTAATTAAAACATTTGCGTATTTTCAATCTCACAGAATTATGAGCAGGGATAACGGTCTACAGTTCAGTTGGAGTAGGGTAGAGTAGGTTCTAAACCAGAGCAGGGTAGCATAGCACCCCTGGCAGAAGAGAGCAACGCTTTGGCCTGACGCCGGTGGAGACTGGAATCGGTGAGTGTTCTGGGTGGAGCCCATCCCGTCCCGTGCCCTGCCCTATGCCCCGTGCCCTTCGCAGCATCAGAGTAGCCCAAAGGCGAGGCCGTTTGCATTCCTTCTCCCGACTGCACGACGGATGACGCAGGTCTAGCCACACACACAAACAAGCGTACTACGATGAAGAGAAATGAAAAGAGTAAATATAAACATGAAAATAAACGGCATAGTATATATGCTGAGTAGAAACTGGTTTCCTTACATGCACACATTTGTAGCTGGGGAGGGATAATTCTTCCTCGTGCAGTCATTGGCTCCGCTCAGATAATGTTAGATGGGGTATTTGTCCGCCTTTAGTTTAATATATTTCTGGGTTCCTGCAGTCTCGTTTACTGAAATGTACTTATTTTATCACGTGTGAGTAAATTTAAATGTAGATTCGTTATTGAAAGTTATAGTTAATGTAATGTTAAACTTTAACTTCAATGTTAATTAATATAAATTTTTAATTTAAATAAAAGATAAAGAATATTTAAGCTTAATTTTTGCTTGAATTTTATTTACATTTAAAGATAAATGATTGTTCTACAAATGTTGCTTGGAATATAAAATGATTACGTAGTTAATATTAGGATGGGCAAATGTAGGAAAGAGGCTGCAGAGCCCGGATAGTCTGTAAGAAGACTGTTTGCTTAGCCATATTATGGGATCCACTCCTGTGCTGGATTACCGATTGCACTTGGCATGCATTCAGTCATAGAGAAATTGGGGAACCTTGTCTGGGTGGGAAACTTATTGGGCTGCGAGATGGCATTACACCTCGCAATTTGCGTTGATGTGAATGGCAGGTGACTTCCCTCTGGACTGTAGACTAGGTTGTGGATCAGCAGGGAAGGCCACATGCCCAACTGTTGGTTTAGGAGGGACACGCCTAAAAGGCTCACAGGGCAGGGTGGGTAGGTTAAGTGCCAAGGATGTGTTCCAATTCGATTTTGTATTCAAATTGCTTTCAAATATTTACGACGTTCCTGTACATAATGTATAGGATAAATCAAAATACATAATGAATTGGAATACGCCTTCCTACCTTACGGAAAACTGAAGGGCTGCCCAACGTTCAGTCGTCCTTGAGTGGGAAACGTTAGTTGGCGGACAGCACACTTAAAACAGGGTGGTATTTTTTCGAAACTTCTATAAAGTTCTGTGTGTACATATTAATGAAATACAAATTATTTTTTTCCTTACAGGATCATAAGTCCGCGTGAGACGTGGCAAAATAAAAATTGTAAATCCCATGCGTATACATGGCAAGAATTTATATTAGTGTTTAGGGCTATTTTTCAAGAAGTTTCTTGAACACTAATATAAACTGAACACATCCAAAAGATTGTCAATATTTAACTGTTCTAATGATTCTTACAGCTCTAATTCTGCTTATTTTTCAGCTCTAATTCTGCTTATTTTTCAGCTCTAATTCTGCTTATTTTTCAGCTCTAATTCTGCTTATTTTTCAGCATTATGGCATAGTTCAACATGTTTAAAATAACTGTAAGAAATGTGGAAAAAACGCAATAAAGGAAAAAAAGATAAAATTTACCCCTAAATTATTTCCTTACACGTGCGCTGGCGAATACTTAATAAATACACTGTTTACAGAGTTAGGTATTAACTCTATAGAAGTATGTATTGATTTTGTGAAGAACAGATGTCTGTGCCAATAACTTTACTGTTTCAGGTACTCTTCAATGTGATCGACAGACGTAACGATCTTAAGTCTGGTAAAAAAATGGGCTTACCGGATATGAATCTGTATTCAGATAAGACAAAGATTGGAAAGAAGTGATCTATCTCGTGTTTCATCTGTGTGAAATGTGAAGAATAAATGTGTAAAGACAGCGGTTTGTATGGTGACGTGGGTTAGCCACTATTTAGATTTGTTTTAAATCTCACATCTGTCAGATTATTCGCAAATCTACAGTCGGCAGATTTATTTTTTATTAAAGAGCAAAAATTCCTAGTTTTCAAACGTTGCTAAGCACGCTTTATTGGTACTTTCATTAATAATTTATCTATGTTCAGGTAAAAACGTGTGGTAGAGGGTTCTGGAGCTAGAGAAATCATGCACAATTTGTATTAACTAAAACTTGCCTTTGAAAGTACATGCATTATTCACACAGAAATTGAAGTAAATATAATGTGCAAAAAGTAAATTGAAATTATATAAAAAAAGAAAATTAAATCATAGATGATAAGATTTATTTTTAGAAAGGAAGTGAAAAAAATAAAATGTACGTAATATTTTTTTTTTTTTGTTGCAGGTCCCGAGTAGTAACTATCCATGAAAGAGAACAAATATCGTAAGTTCTGATTGGTCAAACTTCGCTTTCGCAATCTTCTCAACGATCTCCAGATATTTCGCCCCTCCTTTTGACATTCTTGAAATCCTTTCTCACCCATTACGTCCAATATTTCTTCAGTCTTCAGATCAAAGATAAAAATCTTCACAGTCTTCAGATCAAAATGGAGTCTTATTCTTCCACCCCTTCTGTCGGACATTTAATGTAAAATTAATTTTGGCTCTCCTGTTCATCCACTGGAAATGAAATGTCTTCTGGGTATATTTTGTACTCCGTTTTTCCTAAACTACTAAATTTATTATTCACCTTAACTACAATGATCTCGTTTGGGCTATAGTGGCGTATTCAATCTCATATACTTTGTTGAAGGCCACATTTCCGCTTATTTTCCACTTTACTGTGGTATACTTAAATTGTCTAGTCTTGCAAATGCATTGCTCCGTACTACGTCATGTAAGGAGAGCTTCTGTTAGATCCATTATCACAATTTCCTATCCTGTTGTCTGTTAATATCAGCGTCTTGTTGAGAATTCAAAATTGATGTTCCTTTACTTCTGCAATTCATTGAACAAAGGGCGGCTAGTTCTACACCATCTCTGAATTTCAAAATGTTCATATGAAACGAACTAGAAACAACTATTTACTGCAATTGGAGATCTTTTTTTCTCAAGTTTATTATTTTTCCACAAGATTTAAAGTTTCCCATTACTGTTACGTTGTTTTCCGGATTATATAAGTAGTACTTTTCATTCTATTTGAACTTATCCCATGTTCCGTGATGTCGAATTAAATTTGATAGTTCTCTACCACGAATAATAAATATTTTTCTGGATTGTCAAGAAATTGAATTATAGAATCGCACATATCAGATTTGTTTTTAACAAAGATTACAAACCTTCATCCTCATATTATGATTAAATGCTCCTTCAGACTTTTGGAGTACGTTTTTTTTTTTTTTTTTGAAGGAATTTCGTAATTTCATTGGAGATTGTAATCTTCATTGTGTCCCGGATTTTGAATATGTTTGACCTTATATTTCGTCCAGTGATTTAGTTGTGCTACTAACGTCTATTTCTTTGCCAATATAGATGCTTCTCTTTAGAATGAATGTTGTATTTTGAATCTGATATTGCCTATATACTTTTCACACGATACGTTTCACCCTAGTGTTAAGATTTTATGAAAATAAGAAACATAGCTACGTCATTGTTTTGAAACATTAGTCTAATTACATCAAAATATGAAATACAATTGGGCAAATTGCAACCGCACAACATGCCAAAAACTATTTTACGAGTGGAATAGTCACGTAAATTTCTATAGTTGACGCACTTTTACAGAAACTTCTTTTTTTAGCTCGAATCCAATTCGCTTTGGATGATTTTCTGGAATGCCGGGCTCGTGAAACATCATATTGACTCTTAAATACTAAACTTTTTTTCAGGAATATTATCTTTCATTTATCTTCAATTTATTTCAAAGTCAACATCAAATTCGTTAAGATGGTTACACCAAACTTCCTTAATGTCCACCACACTGCATGTCAGGAAATAGAGCATGCGTAAAAGGGTAGAGTTAAAAATGGTTTTGTAGCATGGAATGTAAGAAAACTGTAGTTTCCAAAATCGACTTACCAGCAAACGACAATAAGTATTCGTTATCTTAAGATTCAAAAGTATTATACTTTTCAATACAACACACCCGTAATTATAAATTATGATTCAAATATATTGAATTGAATTTCCAGAAATATGTAGAAAATAAATTAGGAGTTTCTTTTTATTTCGGTTAAAGATTGGATATATCAGAGACCAACGTTTGTTGGGTTTCGCCATTATTGATTGGATAAAAACGTATTAATTAGTATATAATACGGATTCAGAATTTTAACGTTTCAAATATTAAGATGTTTAGTTATCTTGTGAAATTCAATGACCGACACTGTTGTAGAATGCAGGTCTTTGACCATTTTTGTTTCAGAAAGACCACAGAAGCAACTTTGAATCATACTGTGAAGATGTGCAAGAGAAACGCAGCAGAAAATATAGAATTTGTATTAAGCATGTATTTTAACATTGTATAAATAGTTAGTTGCAGGTTCTAAATGCCAAACTCGTTAATTTTAATGCGATAGTTTTGAATAAATGGACTTCGTTAAGAATATTTATTTTAAGAAAGTAACGCTAAATCTTAACGTTCGAAACGTATGAACCTAAAGTAACTGGAAAAAAGTAGAAGCTTTAAGAAATCTGCAACTACTCTAAACAAATGTTTATGTACCTGGTGCACCAGTTTGATTTTCAAAATTGTTTGAGAGAAGTTTCAAAATGTAAAAAATTGTAAGTTTCGATTTTTGTGGTAATTTTCATGATTTTTCTGATAATTTGAAATTAATTTTGTGCTTGAATTGTACGAAAGTTGTGTAAGAGCATTGTGAAATGGTTTAATTAAGACATTACGATGTAGTTTTGTATTAAGATCTGGTGGGAAAATATAAGAGCGTCACTGACCATATGGAAACATTTATTCTTGATCTTTGCAAAGAATTCCCATATACTATCTCCCTGAAGGTATAATAATGTTCCTGACATCCTACATTTAAGTAAAATTTATATTGTTTTGTGACTATGGAGAATACAATTTACATTAAAGTTTCTTGAAAGGTTAATTGAAATTACAAAATAGTGTAATTTTGCAATTAATTTATTGATATAAATTTAGAATTAATAATTCTGAATTTAAATGCTCAATATTCACTTCTACACAATCTAAAAATCTGAACAAATTAAACAAGAATGGAAACCATGAAGGTTAGCAGTATTTTAAGTAAACGTGGTAGTATTGCAAATTCAATATTCCTTGAGGTATAAATTAAACGTAAATAAAACATATCAAATTACATTTTATATTCTCGTTGAATAAAAATCAAAGTTGAGTTGTGAAGTAACATGTGACCAATTAATTTTTGTCCTAAAAATTATACTCATCATTAAAAGTAACAAAATGTTGTAGTAAACGGGTAGAGTATTGGATTGCGATGTTAAGTTGAGAAATGTTCAGGAAACGGAAATTCAATAGATCACAGCACAAAGGGAAATTTACATTACCGGCAACGCACGTCTAGGTTCCTAGGTTGTTGTTTTTTTTTCTGCGACGCGCGTTACTGAACGCGCGTCAACGCAACTTTCGTGGACAGGGGATCTAAAACATAATTTACGCTGTGAAGCATTTTTTTCCAATGTTGCCGAAACCCATTTTTCAAGATTTTGTTTTACGTGACACGCTTTCTGAATCCAGCACAGTTTTAACCGTCCAAATGTGATAAATATATGCGTTGTAAAGCGAAATTTGGCAAAAATGTCCCGGCGTTTCCAGGTCGTGCTGCCGCCTTACATATTTGATGAAAACTAAATTCGTCTTTTGATTAAATCCCGTAGGTTTTTCTATTAGTTGTATAGTAAAAATCTCTCCAAGGGCGTCCTTTTGTAAAACAATTTTATTCTATTATTAAAATATAATAGATATTAACGAGCCTTTAATTTAAAATTTGTGCATAGAGGTTTATCAACAATGCTAGTTAGAATCGAAAGTATTAGTGTTTAGTGGGCCTAACAAGCCTACTCCGTGCTCCATAATGGCCTAACAAGCATGCTCCATGGTTAACTTCTTATCTCTTGTGCTGGTCCATGAGTTACAAATGAGTTAAGTTCTTATGAAAGAACCTCTACGCACAACCGTTTTAAATCTATTAAAACTTATAATGAAAATTATTAGAAAAGACTTGGAAATTTTGTATAGCAACAAACCAGAAACGCTAAGATTCTTTATCACGATCTTTTTCAAGCAAATTGTATGAAGCGTGGAACACGTTGAAAAATGTTTAATTTTGAGAGCTAGGTCAAATATCAATTCATTCGATATTCCCTTAGATGACCTTTATGACTTTTTGCATCCGCTGTCCATGAAATAGACCCTACGTTAAAGGAAAGTCACTGCAGATTCTGGAAACATAAGCACCTCTCCCCGATGATAGTCTGTTTCCACAATGCACATTGCGAAGAAGTCGAAAAATAGTTCATGCAAAGCGTTTGGTCTTCAGGCGTTTTGACGCCGCTCGGTAATTAGAACCCTTATAACGCCCTTAGTGAATAACTATTTTCTTTAACAACTAAATATTTCCCCCAAATGTATAAACTTGCTTTTGTACTACATCTAACATGACCAAACTCCCCAAACCCTTGTGATTACCGACCTAAAAAAATACTATAAACATTCCCCAATTTCCTTGAAAAAAAAATTTACATCAGCAATACATCATATACATCATAAATGATTCTCAATTTTTGCCAAATTTTGCATTTGCAGTAATGATTTTAAAGCACGTAAGTTGTTTTTGCACAACTAATTAGCAACAATAATAGCGACAATTTCCCACGTAAACGTTTATCATTTATGTTCGTGATATCTTAGTTTTTCTTAAATTATGGGGTTAATAAGTTAGCAGAAAATTTAATTTGTGGCAATTATTTAGCCCAAAAAAAGCGACAATTTCTTCTGTAGACAATTTTTTTAAATTTATCACTATTTTTGTAATGGTCGGAATTTAACATTCCCGTTAAGTTTGTGACGAATATTATTTTTAGATCACTACTAGTAATATCTTTCGTAAGTTATATACGAGCGAGTTTTCTTGATGTTCCACAGCGGGGTGTGCGGGGAGAGGAGAGCTCTGGCTACGTCACGACTTAAAAGGACGTACCAACTGTGGGCATGAATTTAACTCTCCAAAGCGTGCCACGAGAAATGCTAAGATTGTTTTGAAAGACGAAGTGGTTGTTGCCAGCATTGTAAATTGACACGTGCCGATCAGAGTCGAACATAAGTATCTCAACTTAACCATGCTCTTCAGCGCTGGTTGAGGACTAGGGTGCTCGCGTATAATATGTCACGCCTCGTGGCAATGTAGTTGGTGCCATTTCGGATTGCATCGAGGCAGTCACCCTTCAATTTTCTTTTCTCTGGAAAAACATTATTGCGATTCCTGTCACTTACAGATTTCACAATTAGCAGCCGTGTTTTTCCTATGATTTGGGGGTCCTACTGTGAGAACTATCAATGCCGTACAGGCCCAAATTGACACTTCTCCGCTTTCCCATATCAATTGCCAGTTGATTTGGATTCCTGTTGTCTTTCTCCTTGACTCTAAAGATACGTAAGAAATTCCGCGTACATGTCAAGTTGATCTGCTCCCTTGACAAACTCCGCTTTCAAATTTTTATTTCCTTTTCTTGATCTTCAATTTCCCAGTGAAAATTATAAGTTCTGTGGCAAAACACCTGCTGTCTCCAACCACTTGGCGACCATTCCAGTGTAAACCAATGCCAAGGATTCGCGGAGAGCAAGGCATTTAAGCACCGCCTGCACGATTCCATTAATCTCAGTCTGTAAATTGGACGGATAAATTTTTCTAAATGCTTCCACGGCTTTCTGTTCTGAAACAAAAACACTTATAACAGCCCAATTGAATTGTTTGAAATTTGTAAAACATCTAAATCATAATTGAATAGAAGAAAATATTTCGATAAAATGAGAGACTCTTTTCCAGCTGTTCCTACAAATAATTCAAAATCCAACGTGGTGTTGGTGGATAAAATAGTCATGCTCCATAATGAGAGGATTTAGTAGGAAGAAGACAGCTTTACCTAATTTTATTAGATTAGGATTTCCAATTACGTATATTTTAATGTGCTTTTCTTAGATAACATACTTCAGAAGATTAAATGAGCGAATGCAGATATAACCCGACCGTTTTCATGTCTGTCTTGTAAAATCTAGAATCTAAGTCTTGTGTGCTTTAGAAGGGACGTAACAATTTGCCTGTAGATATAATTAACTCAAAAGCTTCCGAAATGTTTTTTGTGGAGAGTAGCATAGTGTAGTGGTGTCAGGGGGAGGGAATGAAGTTCAAGAATTTTAGGATATTTTTGTTTAAAAAAGCATATATTTCCCAACTAAGCGCATCCAAGTAATTTTATGAATTAGGGAATTCGGTTACGGTGGTCGGCATAACGACTGATCTCACTATCTACCTCCCGTAGGTAAAACTGAAGAATGGTACAGTTTTTGGCACTTTTCATTTAAAAATATGTATATTTCTCATTTCTTGCACTCCAGAATCCTGTATGAGTTTGTTGTAATATAGCCTGGAAAGCAGAACAATGGAAATGTATGACAGAATTTAAAAAATAGCAATTATTAAATTTACATACTTGATGTCCTATCCCACTGTTCTCGGTTGTGCCGAGAGGGAGAAACTGAAGAATTGTAGAGTATACGGAAGTGCTTGCTTGCAAAGTAAGGCGAGAAAGTAAAAAATTGGAATTTTTCTTCAGCAAACCTAGAAATTTCTTCGGTTCTTCCATACTCTTTAAGCACAATAAAAAGGGTAAACTAGAAATGTAGTGTTCTTTTTCGTTTGATTTTACCACGGCAGATTGTTTTGTTATTGCCTTTCTATTAATGGTTTTGTAACACTTTAGAGATTTTTCAAAGTAGGTTCCTTTTTCATCTTTTGGCTATGTGTGGACTCATAGTTTATCGCGATTACTGAAGGTTACCGATTTCCTATATGGCGCTACTTCTACACGTTTAAGGAGGGTGCAGCAGTTCTTAAAATGACGAAACATGGCAAGGAAGAAGCCGACGTCCTCATATTGGAATTCTGGAGCCTCAAAGTGTCCGGAAGGCGCACGATCTCTAAAAATCAAGAACCGCTTATCAAAGACAGCGAGTAAATCGGTATTTACAGTCGAGTTCAGTCGCTGTCTGGACGAGAATCTTCACAGCCGGCTGCTCTGATCGGCAGTTTTCCGTGGTTTCTCCGGTCAATACCAAGCAAATACCGGAGCAATGCCCCCAACAAATGGGCCATGGACCGCGCGCTATCTTGCCTTCCTCGTTCTTGTCCTTCCCCAGCCTTTACTTACACAACACTTACATGACGTACACTGCCGCACATGCCGGGAAACCGGTCGGGAGCCTAGAGCTTGACCTCGCTAGGGCTGGGGCGGTGCCCTGTTGGTGGAAGATACCTGTTTCGGGGAAACCTCGTTAGCCGACGATAGGTCAGCGCCAGATCTCTCATCCATCACTTTTCGAGGAAAACATATGCACTACAAATATGGGACTAATGACCTGGAACGTCCTGGTCCTGGAGCGTCCGTTAAAAACACGAATAAAACAATCCACATAAAATGTTATAATTTGTGAACTATGATCATTCCCTTGACTTTTTTTAAACTTTAAACGAGTTTTCAACCAATAACTCACCATAATTTAATATAATATTCTGACGAACCTAACGTAACCTTTTACCAAGAGATGAGGAGAATTGGATGAAGTATTAAGAATATATTACAGTGTTTTAAATTAGCAACGTCTCTTCAGAAACTATTATGTAGATTTCTATGTGCCAAGATAGCAGCTGATATGTAACACATCTCAGTGAAGGCAACTGAAAAATTTTCTATGCCACCTCGTTTTCTTAGTGTAAACTGTTCTAACAAATTGTTCAGATAAAATCATGTATGCTACTGCACCCGATGCAATGTTTTCACAATTAATGATTCATTGATCTAATTCCGCAAATAACCGATATAAAAAAAATTAAAATGTTACACATTCTAAAAACAATGAAAGACATCGCAATTAACACGCATTCCTACTCGAAAAAAATCTTTATACGAGACTAAATTTATAAAGAAAAACATGTAATAGTAATAAATAGTAAAAAATATTATCATAATTCTAATCTTAGTAATTTGATAGACAAATTGGTCAGATATATTTTCTATTTAGCCACTATGTCTAATGTCTAGCGCTGCTTTATCTTGCGCGTGGCTTCCCAGGCGAGCAAGAAGATTGACCGGGCATACCTGAGTTATAGAACGGAATTTACTACATACTGAAACAAGATTGTAGCACGTTTTCTTATTTAGGGCCCACAAAACATGTTTTGCCGTCGAAAAATCACCTCTCTTGCCGCAGAATTCCAATACCTCCTCTATACTACGTGAGTAGTACGAGAGAGAGTACAAATTACTTTTTACATTTTACATTAATTTATTTTGCACATAATTAAGGGTGTACAATATTACTTTTTATTTTTTAAAGAATTCATATCGTATTATTCATTCGACTTTTTCGCACTTACCAACGTAAAAAGAGAAAGTGGTGTAATCATTCACCCAATTTCTAAATTCTCGACACAAAAACTCTTATTGTCGGGCCCTGGTAAGTAAAATGTGGATAAATCCAGTTTCTAAATTTAGAAAACAAATTCTTCTAACACATGGTGTAGCCGGAATTCATACTTTGTGCGTCATTGATACCTAAAACTCGAATGACGACAAAACGTCGGTCCGTCCGTCCATTTTCTTAAAAACGGCTGCAAATTGTTCACAGAAAATTGCAATTTTGGACGAGGTTTTATTTTCTTTAATATGCGTAAATAATATTTCCGTTCTATAACTAGGAATCCGAAAAATTAAGAAAATGTCAAAAAAATGTCCTTTGGGCGGCGATAGATGACAGCTTGCAAGTGTGGCAAGTTCGAAAAGGTAGCCTAGGCCAAAGGAAATAGAAAAATTACACCAAAAAGGCTGTGCCATTCTGTAGCACCACTATATTTGATGAATTTGTCATTAATTGTTTTGTTAAGTCAGTATTATATTCTAATTACTGTATTGATATTATTAACCAAGTGAATGCACGTAGTTTTGACACCGCTGCGCTGGCAACAATGCTTTGCTCTTTTCTGTATAATTTGCTGTGAATACTGTATCAGTCAAATGTATTCATGTTTGTTTCATTTGTCAAAGTTAGAAATGATTGCTGCTCCTCAATATCGAAATAAATGCAGAATGCATCATATGCGAATTGTTTGGATTGGACGTCACCAATTAATTGTAGTTGGGGATTTAGCAACGCACAAATGCAATATTTCAATATTACGTAGCTGTTTCCAACATCGCGAGAAAGTATGTGCTGTTGTAGCATCTCTAGTGATTCAACGCTATACAGTTTTTAAACATTGGTGCTACAAGAATAATTTCCTATCACTTAATAAAGTGGTCTTGCGTATCTAATTTAATGTTATTTACTTTTATAGTAGTTGAATCTGCTATAAAAGGATAGTTATTTGAATCTGCTATAAAAGGATGGCATCTCGGGAATTAAATTCAAGGAATAACCACCGTTTTAGGCGGATAGATTACATCCTGTTAATAGAATTCGTTTCTTTTTCTACCTAATGAACGGTTTTGATAAATACCTTGGCCAAGAAGCAGGTTGTTATATTAATATACCCATGCAAGGGAAAATTTATTAACTTTTTTTAATTCAATAGAAGTAAGTTTTCTTTATTTGGAGTTACGAATTCCGTTACAAAATATTGATACAAATTATTACTAACAATATTCATTCACAAATAAACTGTGTACTTAAGAACATTATAATTATTCTCTTCCCAAACGTCTTAAAATCTTCTCGTGAATCTGAAACCATAAAACATACATTTACATGAACATTTGTCACACATCTCTTTTCTACTCGTATCTTTATTAATGTGTAAAAGATAGCTAGAGTTTATAGCTTATATATGTTTTGTCATTTGTTTTAACAGTGAAGTAATTATTTGTTATGATATATCTATATAAGTATATTTGAAATGCAACATTCAATTACGTGACTTGTTAATAACTTGTAATAATGTCTTTGATTTGTTGACGATAATATCAGAAAAATCTCAAAAATGTTAAACGTTCAATCAAAAATTTTCAATACGTTTAAATTAAGTGTTTCTACCTCGAAGTCGCAAATTTTGCATTTATTAAATTTGAATTTCTTACACATACTTCAGACTCTTGAAGATTTATCATCGAAATTATGATGTATTATTGCTACACATTTATGTACGTTGTTAAATCCTTCATAATTTTAATCATTAATAGTTTGGAAATCTTCAGTTTATTACATTTAGAAATTTGTAGAAAATTTTGCATATATAGTTATTTCCCAAGTTCTTTCGAGTGTAGATGACATTTCCAAATATCTGATGATATTAAAACACGTTATTGCACTATTTAACCGAAATGTCTTAACTATGCGAGAGAGCAATCACCTTTATGAATTGATCAATGAGAACCTACGGATTCATACCTGCACGTGTGGAGGTACAACCAAGGCATAGACAACAGTTTCGGCGTCGTCTTCTGATTGCAAGTGTGGGCGGCTCCAAAACATAGCCTGATCGAGTTTCAAACCTTTCGTGAGGTCAGATTTCACCAAACCTGAACTAATTTCCTTGAACACCGTAAGGAGGTTATTTTATTTTATTTCAAATCGTTTGGTCGGTAAGGAGATATAGAGGAACTTTTCTTAATCTAAAGTAACGGTTGGCAAGCCTTACGAGCACCAGAAAGTAGCATTACAATGAGCGTATTTGTGTCGGGCACATCGAGTCAGAATTTTACTACATAGTGGCCCACCCTATGAATTCAACACTCTTGGTGGACGTTCCACGAACTAGGGGCCGCCATGTTTTTTGCAGTCAAAACATAGGAGTGGTATCTGGTGGAACCGTATAGAACTGTTATATTGAATTGACATGTTGTTTGTATCAGATTTTATTTCTATGTAGCTTTCTTTTTCGTTTAACTGTATTTAAATTATATTAATGGTTAGAATAATAATATCCACAATGTCGTCAATATTTTCGACATATAACTGTGAAAATAGAAGTAATAAAACCATAAATATAATACCATAAAAACAGGATATTAATAGTAGTAAATAATAGTAAAAATATAGGAAATATAATATATAGAAGTATTTGTTTTTATATTGATGTTTTATATATTTTTATTTATAATTGTACTTTCATGTCTCAGCATTCTGCCACCGGGCAACAGCTACCCAATTGTAGAATAAAGTGTATATCTATATATAACTTTTCATGTGTTTCGTAGTACGTAAGTTATATATAACTTAGCTTGTAAGATATTTATGCTTCAGACTCGATTTATATTTCATAAAATTCAAAGAACACATATTTATTCTATTGAATAATTACCCAGAGGGCGCTGCGTAGACTGCGAAAATGGCTTCAATATGCTGCAAAAATGGCGGCGCTTCAGCCACGTTATGTAGGATATTCTTGCTCATTGGTCAGATCTGTATCAAGCAACTTATTTGACTCAAAATGTGTTTAAAAAATCGTAAAATGAGCTTCAATGGCACCTGTTTTTAAATTGTAATGATCAAGTACAAAATTATTCACTTGGTTACAAAATTACTACATTATTGGTATAATATTATAGGCTAGTAAAATAAGAATTTCTGAGGAGGAGAATACCGCGGCAGACACTTGTATTTTGAGCCACTCCCAATATTTCGGATTTATAGAGATTAATAACACTGATCAGGGACCAGATAAGTTTTTGAAATTATTACGTGTTAAACTTCACAGTGCTCCTAAACTGTATTTTAATTTTCACTTTGATATTTGATGTTTTTTAAAAATATCGGAAATTTACATGAAAAATGCGTCATTGGCAACCGTTTTTTAATTGCTTATAGTTGAGTACAAAATTATTTATTTTGTTAAATAATTAGTACATTTCTAGAAGAATATAGACAAGCTGATTTTGAATTTCTGCCAAGGAGGGTGCGAAGGCAGACACTTTTGTTTTCAACCGCTCGCAATTTTTCATGTTTGTAGTCTGTAATCTCTGTTGAGGGGCCAGATTAAATTTTGAAATTATTACATGTAAAGGTTTACTGTATTGTTAAACTGCATTATTAAATTCAAATTAAAAATTTTACTCAAAATGTGTTTTAAAAAATCGGAAATTTACGTGAAAAGTGCTTCATTGGCACCCGGTTTTTAATTGTTCATAGTTGAGTACAAAATGTTTTATTTTGGTACAAAACTAGTACATAATTAGTCGATAATGATAGGCTAGTTGATTTTGAATTTATGAGAAGTGGGGGTAGTTTTTTTTATTGTTTATAGTTGAGTACAAAGTTTTTGTGGGTTCCAGCTTGACGAAGGTGTGTGGGCAATGCAATGGAAGTTCGGGGGCGGGGGCGAACCGGAGCGCTACCGGGGATTGGCCGGCGGCAGGTGTGTGTGTGTGGGGGGGGGGTAGGAAAGGAATGGGCGAGAGGAGATCAGGTGCCGGTGCAGGGCACAGGTCTGCGGCATTGGCGGGAGAGTGCGGAGGGGGTAGATGCGTGAAGGGGTAGAGGTCGAGGAAGTGAGCGGGGGCGGTGACGGAGCTGGAGATGTGCGCTAGCGGTTGTGTCAGGGCCGACGCTGCTCGGAGAGAAAGGTGTCAGGACGGAGAGGAGCGGGGCTGTGGAGAGGGCAGAGGTGGAGTGGGGGCGGGGCCGCGCGCGAGTGATGGATGGCGCGGGGACAGGCGCGTGATGAAAATCCGGCGGCGAGTGATGACGCGCGCGCACTCGGCGCCGCCGATGGGCGATGGGCGATGGGCGATAGCGGAAAGGCAGATCGAGTGCGCATGCTGATGGCTACATCGCGCTGGGCGCCAACAGCCATCGACCTCAGCGCACTCTCTCGCTCGCCCCTCTACCCCATCGCTCGCCTCTCTCCTCCCCTCGCTCGCCCCTCTACCCCATCGCTCGCCTCTCTCCTCCCCTCGCTCGCCCCTCTACCCCATCGCTCGCCTCTCTCCTCCCCTCGCTCGCCCCTCTACCCCATCGCTCGCCTCTCTCCTCCCCTCGCTCGCCCCTCTACCCCATCGCTCGCCTCTCTCCTCCCCTCGCTCGCCCCTCTCCCCCCCTCGCTCGCCCCTCTCCCCCCCTCGCTCGCCCCTCTCCCCCCCTCGCTCGCCCCTCTCCTCCTCTCGCTCGCCCCTCTCCTCCCCTCGCTCGCCCTTGTCAGTCCCTTTCTCGCCCCTGTCCGCCCCTGTCCGCCCCTGTCCGCCCCTGTCCGCCCCTGTCCGCCCCTGTCCGCCCCTGTCCGCCCCTGTCCGCCCCTGTCCGCCCCTGTCCGCCCCTGTCCGCCCCTGTCCGCCCCTGTCCGCCCCTGTCCGCCGTCCCGGCTCCGAACAGCCACCCGCGAGTGCCCTCCCGCGCGCTTTGGCTTCATCATCGGCGCTGTGAATTGAAGAAATGCACGGAATGAACTTTTGTTTCTACCTTTTATTCAATTTCTACAATTGATTTATGGTATGTGATGATACGTGTCAAATTCATTTTCGGTTTACTTTCATATTTTACGAAATATTTTACCGTGTTGCTGTGCTTTTTGTAGAATTTCTACTCAACAAAAATAGGGGCGCAAGTTGATGGAAGGAGGGGCTTCTTCCTCCAGCATGTATGTATGTACCAGCAACTATGTATATCGCCCTCTTTTGCTACTTGAAGGAGCTTTGTCTCTTTCCTGTTAGTTGCTCGAAAGGAGAGACAAAGTATTGTTTGCATTTCTCTGGAACTGCGCTCTGCCCGCGTATATAAAATTTGAGCTCAATAACAGCAGATTCAAAATATTTTCCTGTATCATTTTCCACATTTTCTTCAGACGTCGCGCTAGTCAATGGTTATGATTACCGGCCACAGAGTTGGAGACCTAATCGATATAATTAAGGAGTAATGATGTTGAAAGTAAATTACCACAAGTATTTGGGTGTATTTACCGCCATGATTTCATCTTTCTTCGCAGAGTGGCTAGCGGCTAGGCGCTTCGCTAGGGTAGGTGCTTCACTCTTAGTATTAAAAAACGACCGGGGGCGTTCTAGAATAAAATCAAATAGCCAGGGAATTCTGCGCCCCGCCATATTTCCCGTCTCCTCTGCACTTTGTCCCTATCTCTCCTCTGACCTTCCCCGCTCCTACCCTCCCCCTGCTTTCAATCTCTTTCCCACTCCATCCCGTGCCAATCCATCCTGTCCCACTCCGTCCCGTCCTTCTCTATCCCGTCCCGTCCTTCTCTATCCCGTCCCGTCCTTCTCTATCCCGTCCCGCCGCTCCCCGCCGCTCCCCGCCGCTCCCGTCCCGCACCGTCCCGTCCCGCACCGCACCGTCCCGTCCCGTCCCGTCCCGTCCCACCCCACACCGCACCGCACCGTCCCGTCCCGCACCGCACCGTCCCGCCCCCGCCCCGCCTCCGCCCTGCCCCCGCCCCGCCTCCGCCTCGCCTCCGCCCCGCCTCCGCCCCGCCTCCGCCCCGCCTCCGCCCCGCCTCCGCCCCGCCCCCGTCCCGTCTCCGCCCCGTCTCCGCCCCGCCCCCGCCCCGTCTCCGCCCTGCCCCCGCCCCGTCTCCGCCCCGCCCCCGCCCCGTCTCCGCCCCGCCCCCGCCCCGTCTCCGCCCCGCCCCCGCCCCGTCTCCGCCCTGCCCCCGCCCCGTCTCCGCCCCGCCCCCGCCCCGTCTCCGCCCTGCCCCCGCCCCGTCTCCGCCCTGTCCCCGCCCTGCCTCCGCCCTGCCCCCGCCCTGCCTCCGCCCCGCCCCCGCCCCGCCGCCGCCGCCCCGCCCCCCTCCCCGCCCCGCCCCGACCCCGCCCGCCAGCACCCTCGTTCCGCAGGGCAGCCGCGTCCCATTCGCCGCTATCGCCCATCGCGAGGCGAGCTCTTCCTAATGTGCGGCCGCGCCACTAAATCATAGATCGCTCTGCGCGCGCGGGCGTGGCGCCGCCGCCGCGGCGGTGATGGATATTGTTATATAGTAATGCATATTGAGGCGTCTGCCACATAAATCACGCCGAATTATCGTAATATCGCTTCTACGACTCGACAAACATTATCGATGGATCTGAGCGTTAAATCGACACCATTCAATTCTTTTGCTAGCGCCATAAAAATATTCGCTGACACTGCCAGTGATGTTTTTCACGATGGAGTGATTAGAATGCACGTGACATGATAACTGAGAAATTACTTTTGTCAGCCAGTTGGTGATTACGCTTTAATTGATCGACACTGCCTTCGCAGCTTTTGGCAGTAAGTTAAAAGTGAATGCATCTTCACGTGAGGAGGAGAATTTGCCTACACATTTACCCATTTCGCATGTTGCTCTTTATTTCTGATGCATTAAATGACATTGATATTGAGTGCATTAAATGACAATGTACTACCATTACAATTCTGCGTATGTTTTACAAGCAAATTATTCAAGCCTGATATAAGTGGTGACGCAGAAACACTATTTGACGCAGAATATTATTGGATTAGGAAATCTAGGGAGGAAATTATGGTGTTTTATAGTAGTCAATTCTTATTATCAAAAGAAAAAGATTTATTCTCTAAAACCTTTTGTAACCTCGTTTATACCATTGGTTTTGGAAATATTTACCGGAAACTAGTATGTGATTAATGAACAGGAACGTACTAGTCAATTTTTATTAAATAAAAAAAGCATTTGTTCTGTAAAACTTCTTATAACTTCGTTGCTGACATCACGTGGCACCTAAAAGTAATGTATTTCATTGAATCTGCGAAAGGAATGGATTGAAACGGAATCTGAAAATGCAGTCTTGGAGCTAATTCAACAGCGCATAATTCATGGGGCTCATTGCGGCATTCACTTTGCCTTAATTCGAATGGCGGCCCCGCGCCGTAATACGCCGTTCCGCCGGCCGTTGCGGTTGGTCAATTACTCGCGCACCTGTTGCGGGGCCCTGCGATTGCTGCTGGTCGCGCCGAATTCGGACCCCCAACCCACCCACCCTCCTCGCGTGGAAGACAGCGGGGCTGCGCGCGCCACCAAATAAGCGGCGAATTGGCCCTGTGGACACGACAATCCAGCCCTCCGCAAAATTTAAAACGAATAAATAAAAATAGAACTGGCCGTCCTCAGTTTACATTTTTGTGGCTCGCAATGATTTAAGTAAAAAATGTGGTAAAATACTGTGGGTGCTCTGGAAATATCTTCACCACTGCCCAAGATGTAATACTATTATTTAATATTCGGAATCAAACTGTTTTAGTAAGAAGGGTTTTTTGAAGTGCAGAAGGTCAGATGATACGCAATAATTTGCCGTGAACAGTGACGAATTAACAGAGAAAATGTTGGAAATTTCTTATAAATGAAACATAAACGAGCAATAATGATCATTAGACCACATTTTATTAAATATTGTGATTAACAATTATTTCTTATCAGCGTTATGCAACGTAATCCATGGGAATAAACTATTTTTGTTGTAAGTAGCATTCATTCTACCCTTGATTTCATCGCTTCGTTGTAAACGTAATGGAAAAAATAATCCTCTGCATGCGGTTAAAGTAGGAAGAGTCGGTCACGTGCCTTGTGTTGTGTCTTCCTGTTAAGGGATTATGTTGTTTGTTTAATTATTTTGTGTTTACGGCTCCGCCTACTGCTACGTTCATTGCTACCATAAGTATGGTGTAGGCACGTGAGATCTGGCGTCGATCTACACGTCAACTCGCGCTTTCCATGTGTCTCCGCCAGTGAGCACCTCCTCAAAGGAATTCACGGCGGCGGCGACAGTGTCGGTGGCGGTGGTAGAGGAGGTGGAGGTGGTAGTGGAGGCGGTGGCGGTGGCGACGATTGCGATGGCAATGATGGCGGTGCAATGATGGTGCAAAGATTGCGGCGGTGGCGATGGCGGTGGCGATGGCGGTGGCGGTGGCGGTGTAGGAGCATGTGATGGATGAGGTGGGTGCGGTGGCGGTGACGGTGGCGCCGATTGCGATGGCAATGGCGGTGGTAATGGTGGCGGAGGGGGAAACGATGGCGCTGATAGCGGCGTTGGCGGCGGCGACGGAGGAGCGGCAGAGGCGCGGCGCGCCAGGTGGGCTCCAGCCCGATAAATCAGAGCGCACTCTCCGCCGAAAAAAAATAATTACGCTCTTATGAGGATATTCAAGGCGCTCGTGGAGTTACGACGTGCCGTGATGAACGCGAATTTTTAAAGGAAATCTCCGGAGGCCCTAATCCTTCGATTAAGCGGCCCCGCGCCTTGCGTCCGCTATGCACGCGGAATGCGCGCCTTTATGATATTCACGCTCTCGCAGGGAAGAGGGCGAGTTGAAATATTTCTTCGCGAGTGAGATGAATATTGGATTTTATGGACGTTCTTTGTCGCCCGGGAAAATTATTCGCTTTTCAGATTCTGTAGTGAGGAATGGTGTTCCTGAAAATCATTGAACATGTCTAACAATGGATTTTTGCGATTTATTTAGTTTCTATTATGTAGCAAAAATATTGTTTCTAATATTTTCTGGAATTTGTATTTCAGAATTCCTATTTCCGCTTTTAAGGTTGTCTGGTATCTTTAATTTATTGCTATTTGTAGTAGAAAGTAATTAAGAATGAAATAATCATTGTAGAAAAGAGAGACCCCAAAGAACAGTCGATTTTACGACGAATTACATTTCGAGAGCAAGAAGCCTGAATCGACAGATCGTAAGGACGTAATATCTGAAGGACATGACTTGCCAATGACGTAAGTTAATTGTGTTGCTCAAAATCTTCCTCTCCTGAAACTTAGTGGCCTTTATTTTGTCGAGTATCGGTTATCTCGGACCACGCACCACGTTATTTTCCGAGGCCCAGTCATGTTTATCCCGGAGTGATTAACATGTCTTAACTTGATGTGAAGAATATCCCAATTATCCAGCTGTATACAAGTTTTTGGCTGAATCATTGTTTGGTTTGAATTATGAAGTATTATTATTATTATTATTATTATTATTGACATTATTCTTATAGATATTGTTATTATTATCATTATATTGGTCGATTTCAATCACAGCAAATCAAATTTAGATTACATACAGTATGACTCATTGCCTCGGAGTAATATAACGACTCCCCGACTGCGACAAACCCCATAGCCCTTCCCTTGAGCGAAGTCGGAGCGCGCGTTAGAACGTCGGCGATGGTCTGCTTGCGACGGAACATAGCGAAGGGGGGGGGGGGGGGGTCAGCGGCGCTCTGTCGTGGCTAATCACCCGTCCCGCCGCCAGGATCGCCACGAGCGCGCCGCTGGTCTGCCCGCGTCACCTGGCGCCGCGCCGCTCGCCGCAGGGCATGTCCGGGCGGAGGCCCGCGCCTGCTGATGACTGCTCATCCATCATGAATTATTTCTAAATTAGCCGCGCCCCCGCGCCCCCACCCGCCGCCGTCGCCCGCCGATTACACGCGAGCCACTCACTTGAAACCAATTAAGAGAAATTGGCGGCTGAAATATATTAATGGTGGAGCCAAATGGCGCCACACATGTCGGTGCGCGCATCAGAGCTGGCGGGGGCGCGTGTGGGTGCTTAGCTGGGCTGGTGTACGGGGCGTGTGTGTGGCGGGAGAGGGTGTGGGGGATTGCAGGACGGATGCGTGGCCGGGTGGGCAGGCAGCTGGATCAGGGCGGATGCGGGGTAGAGTAGTAAAGCGAGATGAGGCAGAGAGCAAGTATGGTGGGCGAAGACATCTGGAATGGGCTGACAGCGGGGCAGGAGAGGGGAAAGATGGGGGGTGGGCGGTGAGGGAGCGGGGCGGCAGCGGTGCAGGAGCGAGGCAGGATACGAGCGTGGTGGAACAGGGCAGGGGCGGAGAGAAGCGTAGAGGAGTGGGGCAGGAGTGGGGAAGAAGCGTGGAAAGAGCAGGGTGGTAACGCAGTGGGATCGGAAGCGGGACAGGAGCGGGGAAGGAGTGGGGCAGGAGCAGAACAGGAGCGTGATAGCGGCGGGGCGAGAGCGTAGCGGGATCAGGCCAGGGGCGGGGCAGGCGCAGGGAAGATGCGTGGAAGGAGCGGACACGCGCGTGGACAAGCGGGATATGAGCTGGACAGGAGCAAGGAAGAAGCGTGGAAGGAGAAGGCGAGAGCGGGGCAGGAACGTGGAGGGAGCGGGTTGGGAGCGCAGTGGGATCGGAAGCGGGATAGGAGCAGGAAAGCAGGGCAGGGGCATGGAAGGAGCGGGGAAGGAGCGTGGACGAGCGGGATAGGAGCGGAACAGGTGCAGGGGAAGGAGCGAGGCGAGAGCGAGGCGAAAGCGTGGCGAGAGCGTGGCGAGAGCGTGTCGAGAGCGTGGCGAGAGCGAGGCGAGAGCGAGGCGAGAGCGTGACGAGAGCGTGGCGGGAGCGTGGCGGGAGCGTGGCGGGAGCGCAAGCCGGGTACAGACTGGACGAAAGCGGGCACGAACGGGATGCTGGCCGGTGCAGGGCGAGAGGGGCAGGAGCGGCTTGAAAGCGAAAGCGCATTGTGAGGAAGAGCGGGGTAGGGGCGCAGTGGATGTGATACGAGAGCGCGTTGGGGTGGGGAACGGGGCTGGCGCGGGGCGGGAGCGCGGTGGGATAAAGGGAGGGGGCGGTATGGGCAGGGTGTGGGGTATGCAAAGCAGCGCCCATCATTAGGCTGAGCTGTCATCGTCACGTTGCGTGTCGCCCGGGCACGGCAATGCGTGACCCCGCGCGCACCCTTGCGTGATCGCTCCCCTGCCCCTGCGCACTTGTCGTTTCGCGCCTCACCACTTCGCTGATGATTCAGTTAGCGTGGCAATATTATTAAATTACAGGGTTCCCACGTAATAGATTTCAGTAAACATCATACGGGGCTGCAGATGTTGGTAAAAGGACAGTGTGTCCAAGGACAGACTACCAAAGATTGAGAGTAGTTTGAGACGTGCAAAACATTTCGCACTAGAAACTTTTTTCATATTTGGGATTAAGTACTATTGTATCACTTTTATCTTGTTCCATCGCTTTATGACATATCTAGGCACTGTTATATATACTATTTACTGTTCATATTTCTTTCTCTACTCTTTAAGAATAAAATGTTTGTCTGACTTAATAATCTTTTGAATTCTTTTAGATTAGTTACTAATCTACTGTTGAACTAACGAAAAGAAGGTAAAAATTTAGTATATTCAACAACACAAAAGTTTGTAGAACAATTTAATAAAAATATCTTAACGAGTAATTAATCTACCGTTCAACTATTTAAAATAATGAAAAGAATATGGTATATTGAACGACGCAAAGGTTTGCAAAACAATTTAAGAAAATGATTTTGAGAGTCAGACGACCCAGCATTTTATCCTTAAAGAGTAGAGAAAGAAAACATAAATCAAAATAGGTTACTAGCAATGGAATTTCATTTCTTGCAATTGCGGGCAAAATACATGCAGTCAGGCAGAGGAAGCTTGTTATAGAATAGTGTGAAAGTATTGGACAGAGTAAAAGAGACGGCGCAACTTCCCCTCCTGAAGGAAATCGCTGACAGGAAGAAAGGGGAAATAAATAATGAGAGGATGATTATAAAAAACCCGATGGAACTTTTGCTTCTTAAGGAAATTGCTGCGAGGAAGAAAGGGGGAAAATGAGAGAATAATCGTATGAGATGATGACTATATAGGAGATTGGTTGTAAGAACGAGAAAATGGTTGTAAGAACGAGAAAATGGTTGTAAGAACGAGAAAGTGGTTGTAAGAACGAGAAAGTGGTTGTAAGAACGAGAAAGTGGTTGTAAGAACGAGAAAGTGGTTGTAAGAACGAGAAAGTGGTTGTAAGAACGAGAAAATGGTTGGAAGAACGAGAAAATGGTTGGAAGGACGAGACAATGGTTGGAAGGACGAGACAATGGTTGGAAGGACGAGACAATGGTTGGAAGGACGAGACAATGGTTGGAAGGACGAGACAATGGATGTAAGGACGAGACAATGGATGTAAAAATGGGGACGTGTAAAATGAGGTGATGGTAGTAAGAATGAAAGAGGCGAAGTGTAAGAACGATAATCCGAGGGAGGGAGGAACGGTGCCGACTGCTCCCACAGGCGGTTGGGGCGGCTGGAGCGCGCCCTTTGGGGCCGCACGCAATACCTCGGGTGTCGGCGAGAGCGCGGGGGCGCGGAAACAGCGGTCGCCAAAGGCTGAGAAACGGCCTCCGCCGCCCCCGCCGCCTCGTTACAGATGCAGCCCGAGGCGTAACAGGTGGCGCGGGAGGCGGGGGGGGGGTGAGAAGGGGGGGGGCTGACGTAACGAAGGGAGGGCGCGTGTACGCCGCGGCGGAGTCGTGTGGGCAGAGAAACTCCCAAGCGGCGACGGCCCGCGGGCGGAGAGCTCCACGGCGCAAACGAAATCAAAAGCAGCCCACGAAACAAAGCGCTTGGGAATGGAAGGAAAGGATTTCAGAAAGGGTGGATGAAATAAGGGAAAAGAAGTTTCAATTCTTGATATGGAGAATAAATCCATTTTATTGAATGGTTTGAAAAAAACAGTTTTCCAAGATTTACACGACGAATAACGTAAGAAATGGTAATGTCTGCATTGTCATTATAAACTATACATATTTCTTCCAATGAAACTTTTACTCAGTTTATAGCTGTTCGGATCAAGGATATTCCGTTTGGCGAAGGCGTGACTGTTGGTGGTGGAATTCGCCTTCACGGCGGGGCCGTGTGGCGTAATATCAAGCTCCTTCTGCAGCTGCGGCCCGAATTCATTCTTCGACCTGTGCATGTGGTATTTGTAGTAGATAGGAGGGGGTCGCCAGGTTTTTTCGATATCTTCGTTTCGGTATTTATCGTTAATTTACCACAATAACAATAGTTGAATGCCACTTAAACCCTAATGGATGAGGGAAAGGATGAATAGATAATACAAAAGGACTTCACATCATGGCTCCACGACTTAGTCTGAGCCGCGAGGAAATCAGCTCGTGATCGTTTTATCCCATCGGCGTTTTTTTTTTATCCCGCCGCGCCCCAATCCCAGTGTTCCCATCACCTCTGCCTCTGTGACTGCATCTACATTCCCTTATATCCCGCCGCTTCCTGCATTCTTGCCGCGTCCTCTGGTGCCTCTTCACTGACTACATCGTTTCCTTCTGTTCATTGTCGTACTCCCACGCCACCTCGTTACCCTTGCCGGCCTCGCAGCCCAGACTGCCGCCGACACGTCCACTGCTTAGTGGCTGGCCATGCCGTCGCCTCTACCCCGCCGAACAGGCCGCCCCCGCCGAACAGGCCGCCCCCGCCGAACAGGCCGCCCCCGCCGAACAGGCCGCCCCCGCCGAACAGGCCGCCCCCGCCGAACAGGCCGCCCCCACCGAACAGGCCGCCCCCGCCGAACAGGCCGCCCCCGCCGAACAGGCCGCCCCCGCCGAACAGGCCGCCCCCGCCGAACAGGCCGCCCCCGCCGAACAGGCCGCCCCCGCCGAACAGGCCGCCCCCGCCGAACAGGCCGCCCCCGCCGCCGCCGCCGCCGCCACGTTTCTACCTCCCAAGTTATTCCCTGTCCTCGCCCTCATTCCCTCCCTCGCGCGCGCGGTTTTATGGGCGGGGGCGGTTCCGCGCAGGTGCGTGGGCATCGCCCCGCCCCCGCCTCCACCCCCGCCCCCGCCCCCGCCCCGCGCGCCGATCTCATTCTCCTGAGAGCTCGCCGCCATGCTTCACAATTAAGTAAAGCTGCTTTGGCTGCGCCCGGGGCCTGGGCCTCCAGCAGCCGACGCGAACCCCCGGGCCGGGGCGCGCCCTTCACCGCGAAAGGAAAGGTCTGACCGACTGCGGCGACGCGGAGGGCTGATTGGACAGCGCTGCAATGCGCGTTATCCGCACCAACACTCCTTCATTCCCTCTCCATCCACACGGACGGTGAACCGGGCGCGACCGGCTGGAACCTTCCTCTCGCAATCGCCTCCATATGGGAACGACGATCTGGGTGGATGAAGAGGAAAAGGGATCAGGGTCACTGTAACCGCCATGTGTCCTTCTTTACTGTCCTCTATGTGAATGCGGAAGATAAACGATGGGTCGTGGGTCTACCGACTCTTGATTTGCATATTGCTCTCCCAGCGTGGAACGTGTGCTGGACCAGACGAGCTTGTGGTGCTGTTTCGTTGTCCTTATTCCACTTACTCCTTATTCCACTTCGTCTACACTCATTTATAAGTATTATGCAATCAATATTGTAACGGTACATGCCATGTAATGATGCACGTTCCACGTATTAATATTTTTTATTCTTTAAATATGCAAAGCCATATTGTTTCCAAACACAGCTATTATTTTTTGAAGTGAACGGCTTTGTGAACGAAGTCATTGTTAGTATTCCGTGCCGCCGCAGATCGAGCGCTTTGTATTGTTGAACTCAGATCAATCCGCAACTCCAGAGAAAACAATAGAAATCAGATTAGTATATTAAATAAATTAAACTAAGTATTTCCTCAAAACTTTTGCTTTTTCGGAATTTCATGAATCATCCCACAAACCTCGAAACCACCACAATACTTATGTTCATTAATATTTCTTATTATTTTGTCAACAACTTTGTACTATTTGCGAAATAAGAATTGTTTTTCATGAAAAATAAAATTACAAAAAGGTTACGTAATAAAAGGCTCTCTTGAAATGAAAGCTATGAATAAACTATTGTTTTTGTAATGTAAACTCTGAAATATGATTGAAATGTGAATATAGAGCCATGGCTGAGTGTCACGCTGTGAAGTAAATGGTTAAAATCAAAGGAATTGTTCAAAATACATTGTAAGCAATGAAACATGTAAATAAAATACAATTATTTCAATTACGATGTAAGAAATAATATGTGAAGATGACAGAAGTTAAATTGTCGGAGCTAAAAAGCATATAATAATAATAATAATAATAATAATAATAATAATAATAATAATAATAAATTTATAATGGCGCGAAGATCATGGGAGTCTGGGGCCTTTTCAAGAGCGTACTCAACCAGCGGAAAGCCTCCCCTTTCCACTCCTCCACGGTGACCCAGAAGCCATTTTTGTGGCAACTAGAGAAGTTGCATTCCTTTTTGCATTTTCCTTTGGCAACTGCAAAATTGTGTTATTTTGAATTCTGTTTTTCTCGTAAAACGTAGTTAACTGAAAAGTTGACGATGGCCAGAAAATAATAAAGCGCATTTCCAAACAGACCTGCTCTTTTTAGAACCATTGTAGGGATCTAAATAGTGTAGTAGTGTCAGTGACCCTTCGATTCACTTGCAGCTAGGATACCAGATAAGATCAGTTCGCGCGATGTTTATATTGATTGAAAGGCGAGATAACACCATCCAAGGCCGCCAACAGCTGCGTGGCGTCCGTTAGGAACATTGATTATAAATAATCTTTGACGGTTTTAAATACATGTCTATGTGTATGTGTGTGTGTATGTATGTATGTGTGTACGCGCGCATGTGTGTTCGCCTGTGTGTGTTTGATTACGAATTCCCAAAGGGATATGAGAGCTTTCGGTTGTTAATAAAGATGTTTAATATAACATCAGAAAGAGAGAAATAAAATCTAAATAATGTACTTAGTTTTGAATTAGAAATAGAAGGCCGGGAGCTAAAAGCATTTTTGATTATTTTTATGTAGCGTTGCATGAAGAAAAGACGACGTTTCTGATTTAATGGACACATCAAGATGAACCTTTGTAATAAAATATATTTTCTTTGTACATTTGAAATTTCATTTTTCTTTCTCTAAAAAACATCAATAAAATAAATGTTTTGTTTACTCAAATTATGAGGGTTTTGCTTCATGAATTAGTTAGCAAAAAATCCTTCTTCCTGAAACACACGCACTACCTCTAAGAGTGTGTTTCAGGAAGTGTACCTCTTCTCACAAGCCATGTGCAAATAAATTTCTCTCGTGAAAACTGCTCTCACCGTTTTATGTATTTGGTCAGTCAGCGGCTAAGGTATTGAAGTGCTGCTCTATCGTGGATAGTTGTTTTTGCAAAAAGGTATCGTGTGTGTAAATACAAAGCAAAATGGAGATAGGTGTAAATAGAAGATAAAGAGGAGGAGAAGTGGAACTACCATCACAAAATAGATATTATTTTCCTTGACGTCCTCGTTATCAGTCTTAAAACCCAGACACGGGAGAAGCAAGTTGGATAGATACATATCTTGTATTTGTTAACCTACTCAATAGTTGCTGTAATTCTTATGTTTCTTTCTATAATTGCAAACTTTTTTAGTAAAAAACTTGCTACATACATACATATAACATTTTTAAAATGGCCCGAAATAAATTTGTTTAAAAACTACTGTTTCTATATAAAGTAAATAATCAAATTACAGAAATTGGGCACGCACTGTTACTTTTTCTGTCTGGTCTAAAGTATGCCTTATTGCTAGATCTAAAGTAGTTTTAGCAATTCAATGAATTTGCTTGATATTTGGATCTCTGACTGAGCCTTAAATTTACTTAAATAAAACATGAAAAATTAGTTCATAAAACTTTAATGTAAAATTCTAAATTCTATGAATAATTCTCTTTAAAATCTAAAAATGAATTCATGCATTGAGTCGATAAGACTTTTCTACATTCACTTTGTAAATATGGAGCGCATAGAACGTCAGAGGATTTCACTAGGACGCGCCGCATGGGTACTCTTGCCTTCAAGTTGTATTCCGTTACGCGCTAGGGGAGGCTACAGGATGGCTCATTATCGTACTTTTATGTAACAGTACAGTCTGATATTTCATAAAATTTTCAATTAATTGTTTACTTTAAATAGTTAATTATTTAAAGTAAATAATTACTTATGAGGAATGACTATGAAATTAATCAAATGACTCTAACATTAAAACAGATTCCACTGAAATTCAGATTTGTTATTTCATATGATTAACAAGTGAAGATTAGATACTAATTAAACATAAATTTTTTTAGCGTTTTAAGCTCACCACGAAAATTGTATTATTTAATCACTGAATACTTAAACTTAATATACTATTTAAAATATATTTCCAAAAATGTTTTTCAAGCATAAACGTTGTAAATTTTGTTATTTGTTGAAATGAAATAACTCACATAATTTCTTGACACAACGTTCATATTTTACATTGTTTTCGAGGGAGGGGGCTACGTTTCAACATTACCCTGAGCCCAAAAGTATCTAGTTCCGAAACAGCCGCCACCGCTCCTTGTAGCAGGTAGGCTGAGGATAATTGTAAGTCGTCGGAGACTCGCCCTTAAAGTACGTAGTTTTTTTTTTTTCAATCTGAAGGTGTTAAGCCAATAGACGAGACGGATTTGAGAATGTGCCCTGGTCGATTGGGCACCCCTTTCACCATAATCCATGCAACTCCCGACGCCGTATCATCAATTCGCTGCTGTGCTGTGGGGTGATATCATGGTTGGTGTGATTTACGCTCTCGTCAGATGCGAGCTACGTAGTGTAATTTGCTTTCTACAAGAAAGAAGTAATAGGGCTGCATAAATTACCTAAAGAATGGCCACAGAATACGTTGTAAACGTTTCAACAAAGGAGAGAAATGCTAGTTTGTAGAGATGGCTCCAACCATTTCTATGCCCACCTTTAAATGCTGCTGTAACCGAACAACTTCTGGCGCATACAGGATGTGTTTGATCAGGTCACTTGGGTCAGATTTAGCGCTGAATAATTTTCATTCTTCCTCGATTTGAAGAATTGGTTAGGAGACCAAAGCTTCTAGACCAATGAGAAGCTTCAAAGCGATATACAGGTCCATCTCTCTTCACTGACGGCGATGTCAAAGAATGCATCGAAAAGCTCCTTCCCCCTGGGCGAGACAAATGATTGAATCTTTGCGGAGATTATGTAGAAAAATAAGCATGTTTGAACATAACTTTTGGTAAAAAATATTGTTTCTTTACTTTTGTGTTTGTTATAAACTCACCGTAGATTAAAGAAAAACACGTACAGGTATACGGGGTGAGGGACTGAAGGAGCGGGGAAGCCTAGGCGGAGCAGAAGTCAGTTGCTATAGAATTGGAGTGGATACATCGGTGTGGTGCGAAACGAAGACGAGGGGGAGAGAGAGAGGGAGAGGGAGAGGCAATCAGCCAGTCAGTCAGAGAGAAGGAGAGAGAGAGAGAGAGAGGGGGGGGCAGGCAGGCAGTCAGTCAGAGACAGAGACAGAGAGAGACAGAGAGAGAGACAGAGAGAGACAGAGAGAGACAGAGAGAGACAGAGAGAGACAGAGAGAGACAGAGAGAGACAGAGAGAGAGACAGAGAGAGAGACAGAGAGAGACAGAGAGAGAGACAGAGAGAGACAGAGAGAGAGACAGAGAGAAAGCGACAGAGAGAGAGACAGAGAGAGACAGAGAGAGAGAGACAGAGAGAGAGAGACAGAGAGAGAGACAGAGAGAGAGACAGAGAGAGAGAGAGAGAGACAGAGAGAGAGACAGAGAGAGAGAGAGACAGAGAGAGAGACAGAGAGAGAGACAGAGAGAGACAGAGAGAGAGACAGAGAGAGAGAGGAGACAGAGAGAGACAGAGAGAGACAGAGAGAGAGAGACAGAGAGAGAGAGAGACAGAGAGAGAGACAGAGAGAGAGACAGAGAGAGAGACAGAGAGAGACAGAGAGAGACAGAGAGAGACAGAGAGAGAGACAGAGAGAGAGACAGAGAGAGAGACAGAGAGAGAGACAGAGAGAGAGACAGAGAGAGAGACAGAGAGAGAGAGACAGAGAGAGAGAGACAGAGAGAGAGACAGAGAGAGAGACAGAGAGAGAGAGACAGAGAGAGAGAGACAGGAGAGAGAGACAGAGGAGAGAGACAGAGAGAGAGAGACAGAGAGAGAGAGACAGAGAGAGACAGAGAGAGAGAGACAGAGAGAGAGAGACAGAGAGAGAGAGACAGAGAGAGAGACAGAGAGAGAGAGACAGAGAGAGAGAGACAGAGAGAGAGAGACAGAGAGAGAGAGACAGAGAGAGAGAGAACAGAGAAGAGAGAGGACAGAGAGAGAGAGACAGAGAGAGAGAGACAGAGGAGAGAAGAGACAGAGAGAGAGAGACAGAGAGAGAGAGACAGAAGAGAGAGACAGAGAGAGAGAGACAGAGAGAGAGAGACAGAGAGAGAGACAGAAGAGAGAGAGACAGAGAGAGAGATATCGTCTGACAATCTCATTTCACTTAAGACACTTAAATGACTTAATATTATCTTAACTGACGTAATCTTACATGTTTACGTAAAATAAAGGCGAAGTATTTTTATACTACAACAATGTAATAAACTAAATTATGCAAAGCCTTAAAAACTACATTCCCCGCTAAATAATCTGAATCTCAATTTTCCCATGAATAGTCCCACAACCAAAGATTGTTAGCAATTAAATAGTAACCAAAAATTCCATCGTATTTCCACGAAAAAGCGCACCATCAACCAATATCATTAATGTTCATATTATCTAAAAAATGAATGGGGTGAAAAACAGAACAGTATAAGAGATATTTTATAAATTCTGAGATAAACGTGTTTATTTTAGGCTATATTTATGTGGCAATGTATTTTCGTGGTTTTACTGGACAAATGAATTACCGTGATTTTAATGTTAAAACAAAACACCAGGACTTTACAGGCGATATTGATTCAAACATTTTTCTCGGAATTTATAAAATGTCATTTATACTGTTCTGGTTTTCACCAATTCAAATGGAAACATATAAAAAACAATCATCAGTGTGCCTCTGAGCTCCCTCTTGTGGTAATGCTAGGGTTAATGCTGAAGTCAGATTTACGGGACTTGGTCAATAGGAGCAAAAAAAGATCAAGCCCCGAAAAACCTGCCTTCAGTATAATATTTATGGTTGTTAAGGATTCTCCATGCTAGGGTTAATAATTGTCGGAATTGCCTAATCGCAAATTCGTGTAGCGACTGTTCTGGGAGGGGGATGTACTGATCCTGCGCCGAGCTCCACTCCTCCAGGTTGCGGGAGCCGCTCCTTCGCTCGCTCGCTGGGCCGTCGAGCCAGGCCGAGCGCGGCGCCAGCTGCTGATGAAGACGTCAGCGATATGTCTCCGAAGCGCCCCTGCCTCTGGACCAGATCGATTGCGCGCCCGCGTCGCTGAGCCGAAACAAACTTTTGTGCCAGCCCCCTCCCCCTCCCCATCTCTACTTCACCCCCCTCCCGCTCCGCTCTCCCGCCGCCTCGCTCCTCCCACCCGCGAAACTCCGCCTCTCCTCTCTCCGCTCTCGACCGACCGTTCCGAGACCCGTCGCTGTGCCCGGCCTGGGGTCCGCGATCACATGGAACCGCGACTCTTCCGAGGACATTGCCCGGATGGCCGTGAGGGTGGCTCGCGCCCCCTTCCACCCCTTGTGTAAAGCCGTCCCACCTCAGAAAGAACGTAAAGCTTCCCCCAGCAGCAGAACGTGATTGGAGGTTGAATTTCACCTGGTTCTGTTGGTCTCTGGATGGTGACAATGCATATTTAGAATCGCATATGCTCTCCATATTTATGAATATGTAATAGCCAAGCTGTTAAGCAGAGTACTGTCATCTATTACTATGCATTTCCTCAAAGATAATTTAATTTATTTTGGCTAAGTGATAAAATGTTATAGCACAGTCGTGCAAATATTGGACGCTTACGGCCCTCTGGAATCGCATTTTCCTCGACCCTCGAATATTGAAAATAAACATGTAAGTTCACATTTTTTAGACTAACATTGTACTTTATATATGAAAGAAATAAAAAATAAGAAAGTAAACAACAGAAATTAAATTAAATATACAATTTGTTTGGCTTTTGCAACAGGATTATAAAGAATACAAAATGCAAAAGAGATGCAATATTAACCCTTACGTGCGAGTCCTAATAAAATATACCAATGATTATATAATTATGTGCATTTCGTTATTTATATTACTTAATCGCTTGAATTACACGTTTAGAATACGAACACAAAGATAAGGAAGATAACTTGCCACAGAGTGTCCCATATTCGAGGAGCTTTTCTAACGCGACATCAGAAAGAAGTCTGCGCCGTGGAAGTTCAACAAAGGAGGCAAATAACTAACAAGCTGATCGTTAAAATTATGAAAGGGAACTTTTGCACGGAAGCGCTGGCCGCAGAGGCCGAGAGCGCTGGCGAATCTGGAGCGCCGTAATGACCGAACGCAGCGCGGCGGCGGCGGCGGCGGCAGTGCAGCCTCGGAGCGCAGTGGGCGCCGCCACAAACTCACTACATTTCCGTGCGAGGCGCTGCGCTAAGGGCCTCGCGAAAGTGGAGACTTTGCCTCGGCAGCAAAGTCGGCGTTGCCTGTGCAAGTTTTTTGAGCGAAACCTTTGCTTTTCAATTCGCGGCTTTTCGTTGCATTTATTCACGTACGTAGTGCATAATTTACTCACACAGGGTAGTACATGTACCCTCGCGGGGTTTTCTGTACCGAGAATGTTTGTTAATAAAAAATTAAACCATCGTTATTCTTTATTTCATCTGTGATACCCAAGAGAAGATTGCCAACAAATAATACTAATCATAAACAAATTGTCAATAGTCTTGAATATGTTGTGAAACTAAACTATTGCACTAAGAACTTTCAACGCGCAAGTAAGGTTTATATCACTTCTTTCTTTCACAATAATTGAAAGCGAGTGCTCTGGCACGAAATGAAAGGGGCAGAAAGCAACGAGGAACCAGAAAGGAAAGAGGAGCGACGGAACGGAACGGAACGGAACGGAACGGAACACCTTGTTGCCAGACGCGGCTTTCCAAACTGTTTTGCCCTCTGCTTTGAGAGTGACCTGTGGGGTTGGACACGAGCTGGGCTGAATGCTCCCAGTGAGATGAGTGAAATGATGATGCTGTCCAAAACAAATCATATCTTTTTAGAATATCCCCTAAATTTTTTAGCTCCAGGATGTAGTTTGATAACATTGAAAAATGTATGTTTTATTGGCATTTGAGGTCGACTGTCGGAGTTTGCCAGCTGGCTAACGGTGTGCCACATGCCTGGGAGTAGTTTAATTTCCACGTTTGAAGGGGAGGCTAAGAGACATGTGGCGAGATGAGATATTCCCTTCCTCGTTACTAGCAAAGTCCGCCTGCTTGAGATTTTCCTCGTCACACATCTACAGAAACTAAGACGATTTTAAAGCAAAGCTAGAATTCTATTTTTGACCAGATCGAGAATTAGGATGTTAGTAAGCTGTGATGAAAAATGTTATGTAAAATTAGAATCATTATATACACTCTTTCCAATATACTTTTTGCGAATACTTCGACTCGCAGAATAACGATTATTTAGTTTTGCAACAATCTCAAAAGCATCAATGACTAAATAAGAGCGCTTAGAATTGAATTTATCTATAAACGCGTAGTCCATGGCCTTCGAAACTTTAACGGTATATAAAAATTATATATAATTTCATGTTCTTTGTAATATTTTATCCTTAAAGAGTAAGCATGCTTAGCACATTCGATTCCCTTACAACAAGAGTAAGTTAACAAGTAGAATGGAGGAAAGAGATACGAGAGCAAACTCAAGAACAAAAAAAGCGAGGTGAGAGCATCAAGGAACGAAACGCCGTTGGCTGGAGGAGGGTGGGACAGGGGCGTTGGCGGCTCCAAATGGAATTCTCTTTCATTCGGACGGCGCCGACGCGATCGCGCGGCAGGTTTCCCCCCCCGCCCCCACTGGCCAACCCACTTTCTCGCCCGTTTTCTTGCTGTTTCTCGCGCTCTCCCGCTCTTTCCCCTGTGCTCGGCCGTTTTCCCGCCCGCCCCCCGGCGAAAGCGAGGCGGCGGATGTATCAGCGCCGGTCTATCGCGCTGTGCGGAAGGCGCAGAAGAAATCTGCTGCGCCTTTGTTCGACGCCGCGCGGCCGCGGACGGGATTTCGAGATAGTCAGTTGTTTCCGAGGAAGCTCAGGTAATGGGCTTATTTCCCTTAATCTCCTTTGAAATCTATTGCCCTCAATTCGTTCTTTTTGGTTTAGTTCTGAAGCTCGTTGCAGTATGATTATACCTACGAAAGCGATTAAGGAATGGGTTTGAAATATTTTAGTTTTTGAGAATTCTGGAAAATACATTTTGAAAAGAAATAAAATACCTACGTGCATGTAAACGAAAACCGTCCTGGCAATTGTCTATTACCTTTAGGTTTGAGTCACCTTCAGATTTAGCTCCTTCAAAGGCACCTTTGAGCTTAGCAATTTCTAAATCATTAACACAGAAACAACTGATGTGTAGAGGTACTAATAAAAAATAATTTTGATAATTGCAATTGATTCGAAATAAATTCTTGAGTCAAATTTTAAAGCTCCTACAAAACATGAGAATTTTTCAGATTTTAAAAGCATTATAAACAAAAACCTTGCATTCGTAAACTTTCATCTCGTTTTTACTGAATAAAATGTAAAATTAACTCTTCTCTTAGATCTTCTCCCAAAATATATCTCTATAATATTGTTGTTCCAAATATTAAATCTATAATAGATATAATAATTTTATTTACACCCTTTTTAATATTATCTTCAATCTCCAACTTTAAGCTTCATTTATTTTTTCAATTAATTATAAACTTCATGAAGGATGCTTCCTGTGTAATCTGTGTAATCTTTGTCTCTAGTTTTGTATTTCGTATATTTCGATAATTTTTATTGAACGGTTTTTAAATTCAAAAATTGCATATCGACTCAATGACTAAACAAAAACAAAAAATATCGTTACGTATTAGTTGATAGTTATTTCTTCTACCTTGACACATAAGCCATAATGGCTTACGCGGCGCTAATGAAACTTGCAGTTGAATGGGTGAACACCAGAACGGTATAAGTGACATTTTATAAATTCAAAGAAATCCGTTTAAGTTAAGATTACTGCAAAATCGTGGTGCTTTATTTCATCATTCAAACTACGGCATTTAAGTTGTCCATTAAATACACCAACAACATTGTCACTAAAATATAACCTGAAATAAACCCGTTTTCTAAGAATTTATAAAATGTTTCTTTTACAGTTCTGGTTTTCAACATGAACATTCAACTGCACGTTTCATTAGCGCCCATTCAATTGTCGGATTTCCTGTCAAACCTACAACTTAAGGAGTTGAAAATGAACAAAATTGAACGAGTTACTTGCATTCGATTTTACTTTACATTTTTCGACGATTTATCAACAGTGTATTTAAAAATATCATGAAAACACACAAATATTCTTCTCCATTATGTTGTTAGTGTAATAGAAGGTACTAATACGAGTATATTATAACAATAAGGTAACAAATTTACACAATATTGAGATTTCCGTTTATCCCTGTAGTAGGTCCTGTCTCTTGGATAGGTTCCAAATCGGTTAAAGATACTTGAAATGAAACCAAAGAATGTAAAACACGGTGCTTAGCTCATCGGCAAATCCTGTGATTCAGTTCCCTTCACCGGGTTCTTTGTACTCCTGAAAATTATTTTAAGCACAACCGGTAACCCAGTATACTGACAGCAGAATAGTCCAATTGGTTACATATTTTGTCGCCAATCCCTCAAAATTTCCAATCCTGTTGCAAGGGTAAATGCACCTCCCCTAAGCATAGCCATAGTGTTTAACCCGTCATGGGGCAAGTCACTGCAGAGGTGCGCGAGCGCTGGATCCAAAGGCAGCGGTGTTTATCTTGGACCCGCGGTTTGGAAATAACGCGATGGGCGAGGGACGATCAGGGCGTGGGATGGGCGAGCGGCGGGCAGGAGTCGCGGGGGGCGGGGGTCGCGGGGGCGGGGGCGGGGTCGCGGGGGGCGGGGTCGCGGGGGCGGGGGTCGCGGGGGCGGGGTCTCGGGGGCGGGGGTCGCGGGGGCGGGGGTCGCGGGGCGGGGTCGCGGGGGCGGGGTCGCGGGGGCGGGGTCGCGGGGGGCGGGGGTCGCGGGGGCGGGGGTCGCGGGGGCGGGGTCGCGGGGGCGGGGGTCGCGGGGGCAGGAGTCGCGGGGACGGAGTCGCGGGGTCGGGGTCGGGGTCGCGGGGGCTGGGTCGCGGGGGCGGGGTCGCGGGGGCGGGGGTCGCGGGGGCAGGAGTCGCGGGGACGGAGTCGCGGGGTCGGGGGTCGCGGGGGCTGGGTCGCGGGGGCGGGGTCGCGGGGGCGGGGTCGCGGGGGCAGGAGTCGCGGGGGACGGAGTCGCGGGGTCGGGGTCGCGGGGGCTGGGTCGCGGGGGCGGAGTCCCGGGGGCGGAGTCCCCAGGGCGGGGTAGGAGCCAGCGCCAGGTGACACGCGGCGGGCGTTCTGTTCATCAAGGGAATTTCCCCGTGAGCGAGCGCTGCCATCGCTCAACGACAGCGGCAATTCGCGCGCCGCGCTTCCCCTCATGCGTCACCCCCTCCCCCTCCCCTCCCCTCCCCCTCCGCCTCCGCCACGAGCAGCGCGTCTTAGACCTGCGTTCGATGGGAATTCGTTTCCCTACGTGAGTGAAATTTCGCAGAAATGTTCTACAACACAGTTCGTCCTTTCCGTGTTAACATCCTTGGGTGTGAAGTATGCACAATGGTCTGGAACAGAATATAAAATGTAAGAATTGGAGCAAATCACTCTGATTGTTTTCAGTATGTGAGGGAGGGAAAATTTGAGAATTTAAAGTAAGAAAAGCACCTGCAAATTAAACGCAAGTGCATTTCCGAACACTAATGAACGCGTCAAAAATCTTGTAATTCATGCATTAATAAAACGTACAAGAGCAATTGCTCATGCTCATATTCGATGGTATTGCTCTATTGCTACTCCGGCAATTGCAAATCGAGGCTTCGCGTGGCGGTGGCTCTATAATTCTAGGGTCCCACGAGATTCACAGAAAAACAATTACTTGCCTTACTGCGTGAGTAGTAAAGAGAAAGTATTGTAATATTACGTCAAAAATCGGCAACTTTTAGACAAAAATTCTAATTTTCGGGCTATAATAACGAAAAGGTAGATAAATTTTGACCCTAAATGTAGTTCGTTACTTCCTTTGACACGTTGGGTAGTCATAATCTATTGACGGTATAAACTGTCCGTTCGTCTATCTGTTCGTCCATTTGCATGCAGTGAACTCTAGCGCCTAAACCGTTCAGATGATATCCTCAAAAATAGTTATTCCATGATCGATCTGAATGCTCCCGAGGCCCTGCGAGTTTGAAACGGATAGCTTTGTGTTTGGGGGTGACTTTATATGACAACTTAACATTTTAATTTTTTTCTAAAAAGTTATTCATAATTGTGTGATAAACCTCAGTCATCAGATGGCGTAAAAACGCTAAAAATGCTTCATGTCTCGTTTTCGTCGCAATCTATTAATTTTCGTTAATTTCAAAAGTTTAGTTTTTTCGGCATGTTCCTGAAAGTACAATATTACAGCTAGATATTTTTTTCTTAATGAACTCTGATGTTTAAAGTAAGGGCTTGTACAATGTTTCAAACATGTGAATAATGTTTGAGAAATTTTACGTGAAATACTCGTAAAAGTGATTTTAAACAAATAATTTTCCTCAAAAACAGGTCTAATTTTTTCTTTAAATTTTCTCCTTGTACGTAGCAAAGGTCGGTAAAATATTGGTTTTCGTCTCATTTTTGGTAAATTCTCAATGATTCTGAAAATTGCAAACATTTGTCATTTCAAAAATACAATATAGATGAAAGAGAGTTTTTTTAAACAAAAAATATATCTTTATATATGGTAATGCAGGTTTTTAAGGAATGGATAGTTTTCGTGAAATTTCTGTTTGAAATATCGGAAATTTTTAATTTTTCCCCCTCAAATACAACCCTATTTGTTTAAATTCCATGGATAGAGCAAAGGACGCTACAAAATGACGCAGATCTCACTATCGTTCTCTGAATTTTCGAAAATTACAAATGTTTTATTTCATGCGAAAAAGTATGTGCTGTTGAAGTAGTACTATTTCTTTCGTATTGTAACTTCATCGGAAACAACATAACTGTAAACTCAATATATCCAAAGTGCTGACCAACAGAAAGTGTTCGAGTCATTAAATGACGGGTGACGCCTCGAAGTCCAAAGTTCAAGAAGAAAGTCATTTCAATAACATTATTCCATGGAAATAATACAAAAGTTCAACCGCTTTTTCCTTACCTTTACAATTCATTAAAGTAAATATTTTTTAATGCTCTCAAAGCCCATGGAAATAAGATTTGCCGTAAATGTTGAACAGAGAAAAAACTTCAAATAAGTTCTTTCATAATGCCAGCGCGTCAAGGCAGACATACACTTTGAAAGAAGTACAAATATGTTTTTCTCAGGTCAACGGTCAAGGACAAGATGACTAAGAGATTGGAGAAAGTTTTTCCATACCATTAATTACAACCTGTGAGTCTTCGGGTCACGCAGTCCCAAGGTTTCTCGCCTTAAAATAATCAATTTGAAGACGGCGCAGAAAAAACTCTCGGCATTGCCTTGGAAAGACTTCCGGCGACATTCTGGAGGGTACTGGCAAACTTTGAAAGCTGAAGACCATTTGACAGAAAGCTCACGAAAAAAATATCTCGTGATAAAATTCTTAAAAAGCGCCTTCTCGTCCATTGCTTCTTCGTTTCGTCATTCTCTTCGCATCTCCAACGCCCCGTCTCTCGCGCTAAGTTCCTCTCGCTTTCGACCAAGGGCATCACTCTTTCTCTCTCTCTCCCTCCCTGCCCAGCGGAAGACGTTGGGCGCCGCGACTCAGTAATTAGAGGCGAGATCAAAGCGAATCTCCATGACAACGGGTAGCGGGGGCCTGCGGGCGACGAGAGCGGGAGGGAGGGAGGGCGGAGCTGTGAGAGAGGGTTTGTAGAGCAAGAGGAGGAGACGGCAAGAATGCGATGAACGGTGAATATGAAAATAGTAAGGTTTCGCATAAAAGACTGCCGCAGCTCGTTATACCTACCTATCCTAGGACCCAGAACCTGTCGCCTTGAATAAATTTGCAAAGAACAACATGCTAAAAATGTTTAGACACTTCGTAACGAACTTCTATTCTTTCTCCAGATATTTAAACTTGCAAATTGACCGTTTAAACGAAATTAAATTTAATGTAAAAATGGACATTGCTACTTCAATCGCTATTATTCCGTATCATAACGTACATTTTCTGTAAAATCTTTAATCATTTTCGTCCCGAACATTAACAAAGCAGTGCCTTTAGTGTTCTGCTGTCCCAGAGAAGCAATTGACCACGTAGGATAGAGAGCGAGGGAGATGAGTAGATGTAATAAGTTATTTTGAATTTTAAAATGGATCCGCTCTTATGGTTTGATAACATATTCTATTGTCGAATATCGTTCAATAAGATGATGCAATGCTTTTGCGAACATTTTATTCCAAATAAAATACGATTAAACAACTATTGGAAATTTTGCATAATTTCAGAAATCTGTAGAGATATCTGTCGAGATTATCACAGGAATGGCAATAGAAATAACATCACGTATGATTGCGTTACTCCCGAGTAGCGTTGTTAACCCTTTCTTGCACGCCGCTACCATCTAAGCAAACGTGGTTGAATCCACAAACCCAAATATAAATTTCAAGTTTTCACAGCATTGAAACTTCGTTATTACAATATTGAAATCGTCTGAAATTAATTATAGAATTTTTATGTTTCTAGAACTGGGAATTGAGAATCTCCACAGAAGGTGAAAATTGGAGAACTTAAGAGAATTAAGAACTAGTCACTTTTATAAGATTTAAAATAATAAATGGTCAGTATTAATGTGTTTTTATACAAATGAATTGACTTCAACTTTTGTAAGAGTAATGAGATAAAACTATAGAAGGGAATAGTATTAAGCTTTGTAAAAAATCGATCCGTTGATTGCTCTGGACAAATATAGTCAAATTAATTTAAATTTGAATAGAGAAAAATAATGAATTAAATATTGTACTGTGGTAAATGTATTTGAATATTGCAAAGTGTCTAACAAAACAGACCATTTATTGTGACTGAAAACAGCTGTGCAATTTAGAAAACAATTATTCAAAGATACATTTTTATTTATTGAATTTGAAAGTTTACTGTAGAACAGACAAATTTTTCCAAATTAAAATGTTATATTTTGTTGTTTTTGAAGTTTCTTTGAGAGTAAATTAATTAATGTTTTCCTTTAACTTAAAATATCAAATCACTTCAATGCGAATACTATTAGGTACAAAGTTTCATGAGAATTGAATAACTTTTTTACAGTGGAAATATATTTGGATGTTAAACAAAAAATGTTTTTAAATAAACTAACTGCTTTCATTCAATTCATCATTCACCGTAATCCAAATGTTAGTCCGAAGAGTACATTTCTGAGATCTACAGTAGATCTATAGTAGGCAGTTCCTCTTTCTGCGACTTTAACAGAATACCGGTAAGATTTATGCGTTCTCGCCCTATCCGCTCATCCTCTGATGGGAGAACAATGTTACCAATTCCCATTCAACAGCGAAAGGTTACAAAGACGAATACGACTATGGCACCGACTGGGCGAGAAAGTCGCAATATACGCAAGTAAAGCAAAATATGTCCCCATTTGACAATAATTGTGAGTTTTGTCATACTCCATTTCGTTCGGCTTGGATGTTTTCCTAAGTGCATGCACTGTAGCAATTTAAATGTGTTGCTCCTCTGTTTTCCACTGCAGCGAGCGTCTTCTTTTTGTTGATACATTTGCAATGTGTCGCATGGCGGCGCGATACGCTTGGCTTTAATGCATTTGCCCGAGGGAAGAAAGCGGTCACCCTTTTGCAAAAGACAACAGAGCACCACAGCATCTCCCTTCTGCATTGTGCTCTTCCAGCTCACTTCTAAGGAACACTCCATATTGGAACAAATGTTTCTGGAAAACATTTACCCGCGTTCATTGAACACATCTTTCATAAAAATCTCGTTCTTGCGCACCTTCGCCGACCGAATTTTATCTTGCCGCTGAATAATATTTCCCGTTTGTGCATAGAAGCGGGAAGGGAAAACATACACTCTTCTCTACCACTTCATATCCCCCGAGTACGAACACTTTCAAAGCCCTTCACTGCGTCTCATCAGAGACTCCGCTCTGCAAAGGGACGGAAGCAAAATCCTCCTGCTGTAGGAGAAAGAGAAGGGATCAAAATCAGCGACAAACAAATCCGCCCGCAATTACTTTGGGGGGAGGGTAAATAATTTTCTGAAGCAAGCAGGTAAAGCAGGTAGTCCAAACTTCGAAGACACAGCAATAGTTTGTATCCACATTGGTACTGAAAATTATTACGTGCGCGCAGAGTTATTAGATGATTACGATAAATTGGCTTTCGAATAGGTATACAAATAAATAAAGGGGCAAGCTCTGAGAGATAAATGGTTACCAAATTATAACAGACGTAAATGTAAAAAGAAAATTGAAAAAAATACTTTACATGTAAGCATTACACATTCCCAGCTCAACACACATCTTTAAAAATCACTACGAACAAAAATAAACAAATTCTTTGCATTTTTATTAGTATTTACACAATTCTTTACACGTTCTCTAGAGGCCAGGTACCTTTCACTGTACAAGAATATCCGAGACGAGCTCTTAATGCCACCCAAATGCCACCATCATACACTGCCCAATTTCCTATTGATAACTGGGACTAAAAATATACCTCCGCAGAACCAAAGTATCGCCAACAAACGTTAATGTTCGACTTTAATGTGAGTATGAAATAGGATTCTGATATTGGTTGTTTTAGATTTTCTCGCCCTTAATACTTGATACACTGAATCATTTACATATATTTAGTTGTTTTAGATCGCATTCATTGAAAGCGGCACAATGTGCCTCTCTTGGTTCAGCAAACCTATCAGTTTTTCAGTCCGCCTGGCAGTTCTGAAATATTTTATCGTTATATATACAGGAAAAGATTGTTAGTAACAACAAAGATAGTGTTCAAATACGACAAACGATTTTCTAAAATATATATATATATATATATATATACTATATATATATATAATATATATATATATATATATATATTATCGTATTTGAACACTATCTTTGTTGTTACTAACAATCTTTCCCTGTTTGAGTTCAGAGGACGGATATCTAATGTATTTGATAAACGTCACCAAATAAAAAAAAAAAGAACGTAACCATTTTATATCTGACGCGGATAGCCGACATTATTAAGGCGTCTTGGCAGTCTTACTTTGAAGGGATGCGAACTTGAATCTATGAACCTATGGGATGGGATCCTGAACCTATGGGATGGATGTTTGCGCATCATGGAATGTTGGGGTTCTCCCCAACCATCAGGTAGTTCTCTCACAATTTACTTCCAACCCTACCAGTCTTGTGGCGCAGAAGCTTGGGAGAGCTCCGGCTTAGCCCGCATTACACCAGAGCTGTGAGTTCAAATATCGTGTATCACATGGACGTTGCGTGTTGTGGTAAGGCGGGAGATACCAAACCACCTTGTATCATCCTCCGTATTCACTTCTTTAGTACAACTGAATCTCGTCCTAAAGGTGGGATTGTGAGGAGCCTCAGATGGGCCATAGGGATAGAGCGCGGATAAGGGACTTTCGCCTAGATACTCGTGCGTCACACCCAGTCACCATAATTTTCTTACTGTCTTGTGGTAGAGGAGCGAGTTTGGTGCTTCAAGAAGTATAGTTTTTTTTTCTTCTTCTAAACCTTATTGTTGATTCATTGTGTTTAAAACCAAATCAAAAGCGGAATAAAAGAAAATCGTAAAGGTCATTTTTAGTCGTTAATTGACCATCCTAGGACCACGCGATCAAGCTACTTATACCCATCGAGGCCCAGTCTTATTATCTCGAGGGCAAGTGAGAGTACGTGACCCTAATGGGGGGTATTAGCATGTGCAACCCGGAATCCACTTTTAGGGATTCAGGGTTGTCAGACCTGGGGGAATGAAGTATGAGCTGATGATGATGATGATGATGAAGAAGAAGGATGAGTGGACAATCACAAACACACAGACACCAACACACAACCATGCCCGAGACTGGGACTCGAACCCACGATCCGTCGGTCCGTGACCGCTACGGCACTGCGCTAAGTAAGGCCTTACCGATCTCAGCTACTCGGATCGGTGATGAAGTAAGTTTATTATTATTATTTTTCCATTTTTGTTAATGTTTTCTGATTTTCACTCATGACTAAACCTAGAGATTTTAGGCACATAAAAGTGATGATTAGACACCTAAAATATGTAACTAAAGTACGAAATTAGGCACTAATAGGAATTAAAAAGACGTTTTAGGCACTTCAAATAGGATACAAAATGACTAAATCAGGCAAACAAATTAGACAAGAAGTTATGTTTCTAGCATTTAAAACTAATTACCAAATGTTTAAATTATGCACTTTTTATTATGGAGGAAAGTAACATACTTTTACATTTAGGAGAGCCACTACAAGCATATTATTTTATTCACTTTCATATTTATCAGTGTAGTATATAATCAATACTTTCTCCAAATTTTCTGTAAGAGGACTGTGTCGTTTATTTGCTAAAATAATTTTAAAATCTGGAAATGAGATTTTCACTGACACAGATGTATATGTGCAAACATAAGTTTAGTCACATTTCCCATACACACTTCTTCTGGAACTTCTTCACTACTCACCCCCTAAAACAACATCAATAACCAAATACATGTAGTTACCACACGACCCATTTAATCATTGGATTGTATTTTTAAGCTCCACCTTTTCGATAAGAGGCTTTTGCCTGACCTGTGGCATTTCTCGCCTGGAATACGAAGACGACGCTCCACGATCATAAGCCTCAACCCGTCAACAGTGCAGCCGCACGAGGAATGGGTGCCAGTTGTCTAAGAAGTGCTTGGAGACGAGCGTGGAACATCCTCTTTATGTTGAATTGCAGAGCTCCTTGTGTTCGGTGTGTTGGGTGAGAGATTTCCGCGCGTAATCAATTGCATATTCGACCACATAATGTGTGCGTTTCGGGAAAGTATTTGGAATTAATTAAATACAGATTTTAGAAAACATATAAAAAAACGTAAAACAAATTTTAGAAAATGACAATTAAAATATGACAATTCTTGAAATTTTCTTGTTTTAGACCAAAACATATAAAAATAGGCATCAATCACCCTTTTAGGACATGTTGGGGGGCTGACTGAGGAGGCAGTGGACTGATGAGATGGCCCTGAGCTAGCGACCAGCTCGTTCCACGTATCTTGGCAGCTTTTTTTATTAACAACTCGGGGGGTCACCGCGTATAATAAGACGCGGGATCATTCCTTACAGAGGATGCCACAGTTACTTTGGTAGAATTCAGTAGGCATGAACTAATTGAAGAGAAAACATGTAATTAAAACTAAAAATTGATTACAATTAAGTAATTACATCTATGTCGAAAGTATTTGAATGATTGCAATAGCCGTAGGCATGTGCAGAAAGATTGACAAATTTGATTGATTGCAATAGCCGTAGGCATTTACAGCTGAATACTATTATGGATGCAGTTAACACTTATATAATTTAGAATATGCAACACAACCTAATAAACTAGTAATTAAAAGAAAAACGTGGTACATTGAATACAGAGTCGTGCTGATGCAGGGTAGACTTGAAAACTGAACACGTGCGCAGGACACGTGTTCAGTCTTCACGTCGCTTGGAGAGGGGTTGAGGGCGACGGTTGGCAAGCAACTAGAAGTCTAGGAATGCCGTGAGTTACAACTGGCAATTGTAGAAAGTTACTTTGAATGCCGCGCAAGCGGTCATTATTGCACAACAGATGTGCGTTGTTGCTGCGTATGATGCAATCGAGTAGGACACGTGAGCTGATGACTGTTCATACCAGCATCGTATTATCACGTATTAGTTGAGATTGGCGACTTGTGAAGCAACGTACTTAAGTCGCGTGGCTCACAACGGCACTAACACGCCACTGAGCATGATGATACACGTTCAGTTCATTTCGAAGCAATTGGTTATGCTAAAAGCGTAAGACTTTCATGCTTGTAATCACGTCAGCTCAGCTTGAAGTAATGAATAATAAATTGCAGTTCAGAGGGATTATAATTTCCAAATAATAGCTGGAGAAGGATGTACAAGAATGGAGAAGGATGTACAAGGATTGTATTCGCGGAGCTACGCACATTGCATGTTGCTCAGTGCGATGCCACGAGGGCAATTACAGAAAACGCACAACGCGTGTTCGAGCGGCGCAGAGCCCAGCAGCTCAGGGCAGCGGGTAGCCTGGGACTGAAGTGAGTCGTTCAGAAGCGAAGCGACCGCGCGATTGGGGGGGGGGGGGGGCTGGAGGGCTGCGGTGGGAGAGGCGAGGGCGAGCGGCGTTCCCATACTCGCGCCGCTGACATCAGGTGTCTGTTGTGGTATCTTGACTGAATTAAATAAGCAGCGGTGGCGCGGAAGGTAGCGACAACAAGTGTCCGGCGATATAATTAGTTGAAATATACAGAATGTGAGAATGTACCGAAACTGGAAGCCGAGTGTGCAATTGCGGTATAATCTAGGGTGCTGAACATTCAGCCAGTTTTAACAGGATATTTTAGGCACTGTTAGATCCTTTCAGTAGATCTATATTTTCATGATTCGTAAATATCTGCAATTATTTTTCACAACGTCCTAAAGGAACTAATTGAATAGGAATTTCTCCTAAAATACGAGTTCTACTCATGACTCATTGAAATAGATAACTTGCTGGTCTAGTTCCGTTGACGTGTAGATGTAATTGTGAAAAACGGGGCTCAGCAAGATATTTCTGTGTAATTTCATTTGAATATTGCCTAATAATATTTTTAAAAAGTTACTTCATTAAAAAACTTTACAATAATTAATATTAAAGAGTGTAAGGGGAGAGAAAAGGATAAAGATTAGAAACAAAAGATCGCACGCCATTCGGGGCCCGATGTTAAAGTACTGCTCAGGAAGTCTCCTAGTTTTGACCAGAGAAAACACAGAAAACTACCGATAAGAACATCCTGCCGATAGAATGTTTCTCCAGACAGCGGTTGAATGCAAATGTCGAAACTTCCCTACCTTTGGAATTCAAAGCCTCGGATCTCCTGGTCAATGAAGCTGCAAAGGCAACAGTTTCCGATGAGGTGTCTCGGTCTGGTACGCTAAAGAAGTGATGATACAAAGTGGTTTGGTGCAGATCGTGGAGCCCGCAAGTTTATCTAATGAAAAAGGTTAATTTGTGCCCACTTGAGGGGCGTAGTGGATACCCGGAAGTGGTTTGAAAACCAATACATGATTGGGAGATCTACAACATTCTGTAATATGCGATCATCCATTTCATAACCGGCATTCGAGTTTGGGTCCCTTCAAGGTAAAACCGCCAAGACGCTCCCATCTTAATTTTGGCTATCCACGTCAGAGACAACGTGCATGGATACGTTGTTCTTTTTTGATTCGGGCTATTCATCATATACATTGGTTATCCGTATAGGAAATAATGTTGAGAAGTAAAAAAAATTATTATTTCATTAGAAATCCATTACTGAATCCATTTGTAAACAACAAAAACCTACATTACAATAGCTGAGTCATTATATTCCAAAGATTGCATCTCTTCAAGAAGTGACTCATTTCTATGCATTCCCAAAATAACCTTCTTGAATCCATGAGTGTATTTTTGTAGAAGATATTTACATTTAAATAGACAATTTAAATTCAAAATCTAATAACGCGTGCGTTGTCTACGGCATAATTTCTTGACACGACGAAAAAACGATAGAGACAAGGCACCTTCAGTGAAATTTTGGTGGATCGAATTCTGATCCTGGAATCGTGAAAATTCAACGCAAAAAGTACTGAAGCGATATAAAGCTCATTGGCAATTTTCCATTGTAGGATTATAAGTTGCAGTATTGGCCTTTGTTTTTAACATAGCGTTGTAGAATACACGAAGTTTATACATTTATACACGAAGTACTGGAGTTTAATCCTTGTGATTCAATTAACTACAACAGGTTCAACAAATCTTCAACAATGTTTATTCTAGAGTCGAGGTATACTTAATCGCAAGACCGTCAACAAGAAAATTAGCCACATTGTATTTCAATTTTCACAAATTAAGTTTAGGATCAAAAGCCACAGGTACCGTTTAACTGATAGAATAAGCTACATATACTGCACAGTCGCCGGAAAAAACACTCCAAGGACGAATGTGACATACAGGTCACAGCAAAAAAGTTATGATTCGACTTAATTCCCGTTGTTGCAGGTTGATATATCTGCACGTTGAAGTGTATTCTTTTCGCAGAGGGGTTGGTTCGTCAGTTTAATGTGCCTTATTGCCCAACAAAGTGTTCTAATATTTTTCTCACAGTTAAATAATTATGATAGTTTTTCTGATGGACCCTGATTTTTGATCAGTTGAATTCATAGCCTATATTGTTATGATTTCAATTTATCTCAATAGTATATATCTCACAGATAGTTCTAAAAGCAATCTAAATTAATTAACTAAATTATTATTATGGGAAGCCGTGCAGGCACGAAAATTTCAGTGTGACGTATATGTCACACTCGTCTTTGCCCGCTACTTTTAACGCTTTCGACAGTTTTCGTATTTTTCACTTCGTTTTATTGGACAGTCAAAAATCGGAATATTTATAAGATCTTTTAATGTACGAGGAATACCGACCGTTTAGAGATGTACTAATTATCGCAGAATTAGTTCAGTAGCTTGAAGAAGACATTCACGGCATTGGTGATAATACCGTAGAGGTAAAGTATATTTTCATTAAACCACCGCCTGCGGACGAGCGTGGTAAAGAGGACACAGGAGGTCCGCTGGATAATTTGAGTGACAATAAATTAGTGAGTGAAGCTGAGGCAGTTTTGTCTTATGAAATGATTGGGAAATAGATGGGCAAAAGTATGGTTGCAGTCGCAGCAAAAGTTTGAGTTCATCATCTCGGTAAATCTTCAGTCAAGCATGTAAAGAGATATTAATAAAAAAAACATAAATGTCCCTCAGCCAACATTTATTACTATATACAATAGAAAGATGGGTAGTACTGATCGAATGTATTAAGATGTGAATCAGTATTGCGAATGTCTCAGAGATTAGAAATGGTATTAAACAATATTGACGTAGCCCATACATGCAGCAATAAAATAGAAAGAATACAGCAAGGAAATCACTAAACTGAAATTCAGAAACAGCCGTCAAATCTGTGCGTCCAATAGCTTTGCCGTCGAAGAGGTCAACGCGGGTTTCGGGCGACATTCGCTACGATCGAGTTGATCATTTTTTTGGCAAAGTAGAAAATAAAAAGAGGTGCGCAAATGATGAATGCAAAAATTTCGTTGCGTCGATGAGCATGACATGTGACGTTGGTTTGGGCTTGAAATGCATTATAATTTTTCGTAACAAAAACGAATACTAATTTACTACTGATTGACATCATAAAACGTTTTAAAAGAACTAAAAAGGGAAGTGTAATTTATTTGCTACTGATATTGTAGTCATTGTACCGAATAAGTGCTTGTGTTTGACAAATAAAAGCTCGCCTTGATGAATATTTTCTCTCTTTGATCCCTGTACAATTATTAACCCCCGAAGGACGAGTATGGCGAATACTTTACAACCTTTCACTCCTCCCTGTGTTACGTGGAATATTTTTTGGCAGTTTCCGAAGCTTAAACGTATGAAGTTGTATTAAAATATGTAAATAAATTCAATTTTTTTTTCTGAAAAATAATTCTCTTCCGACGAGGAAGATTGAATAAAAGACGCGCTTCAGAATGGCTGGTCGCTCTGTTGCTCCTGTTTGTAACGTATCGTTTTGTCTCGAAGAATATGAGGTCTACGGCAAATACGATAAGGTTTTTTTACCGATTTCAGTGTTGGGCCACTGACTTTCACTTTGAGTACATTGTTTAGCTGAGTAGTTACTTAAAAGATGAGTGAATTGAATTATAAACTCATCGTAGCCTGTGTGATCTCAGTATAAGAGGTGGCTTGCAGATGCAAGTTCTCACAAGTGAAAATTTGTATGGTTTTTTTTTAAATTGTAAATATTTATAAAATATTGTACCCTCTCGTTATTTTAAAAATTAATAAGAAATTATAATGAATATATTAACGTCTGTTATATTGTTTATATTATTATGATCGTTTCTTGACCTTAATAAACAGACGCAGTATTTTTCTAACAATTTATTTCTTGTTATACAATCATAACGTTTTTTAGCCTTTTTGGGGTCTTTTTTATAAAAAAATATAATGAACGTTTTGTTCAAATGATGGAGAATTATCAATAAAAAGATAACATGTATCTATTAAAGCGATGCATAAGGAGGAATTGAACAATAATAATAACAAAATTGTGACATACCTAGTGCTTAATTGCGATTGGACATTAATAACATTAATCCCAAATGTGATTAAACCAGGAGATGTAGATCAATGCATCAACTGATGTCAGTCAGTGCTTCTGACCGGGAGGTCCTAGATTCGCGTCTAGACAGTGGCAAGATTTTCGACACTAGCTTGTCAGCTAGGTCGAATTCAGACGCTGTCTGGAGGAGAATTCTAGAGGCCGGCTGCTCTGATCGATAGTTTTCCGTGGTTTCCCCCATCAATACCAGGCGATTGCCGGAGCAGTACAAACGGGCCAAGGACTGCGCACGATCTTTCCTTCCTCTTCCTTGCCCTATCCTCACACACTTACAATGCCACACACGCCGAGACACGCACTACATTGCCACACACGCCGAGACACCGGTCGGGAGCTTAGACACATGCCGAGAGCCCGACTGGGACGGTGCCCCACTGGTGGGAGATATCTGGTTAGGGAAAACCCTGCAAGCCAACAGTAGGTAGGCGCCTGATCTCGCCATACAGTGAGGGAAAGACCACCGCCACCTACCAAGGAAAACATATACTGCACTTACGGGACTAAAGACCTCTAGTAGTTCTCGTGTCCGGAATCACTATCAATCAACCAAATGTGATTCTAAGGTATTTTCATAAATCGTGATTACGTTTTGCGCGATAAATTTCTGAGGCAGGAAAGTGTCGGATTGTCAGAAGAGCTGCACATAAACGAACTGTTGAAGTGAAACACTTCCAGGAAATCAAACACTCCTTTCCTTCGCCGACACAATCGCCGATTCCACACTTTTTACGTGTCATCTATAAAACACAAACGCTAAAATGAAAGACGCTGCATTTCGTCAGCACTTCTCGGCGGTCACGGAATGAAACAAATGTTTCACGCTGGTGCGATAAAAAGGTAATTTTTCGCCAGCGATTGAGTGGGCTCCGAAACGAAGTTAGAGCTCCCTTCACATTTCTGCGAACGTCTCTAAAGCGCTAATCAACTGTTCCGCCCACGCGCCAGTGAGCGAGCGACGCCAGAAGCGGAGGGACGGGGGCATTGGGGAGGGAGGGAGGGGGAGGTGGTCTGGCGAGGGAAGGCGTTACGCTGTAGCCGGATGCAAATTCCAGGAAGCACTTCTGTAAGGGAACATCGCCATCCGATCGGTCGTTGTTTACAGAAGCGAACAGTACGTCTGTACGCTTTATGCGAGTGGAGCCCTTGCTTGAACCACGTGCAGTGTGTTTGGAATTTGAGGTAACAAGGTGGCTCTAGCGGTACTCACTAGGTTAGGTAGAACGTCCTATTTATCGATTATGGCTATGTTTGTTTTTTGCATTCTTAACAGTTATTAACTCTTAGATTAACATTTGTGACTTCAGGCGCAAATAATGTCACGCGAAATTCTGATAATTATTCACAAACCTTCTCCTGTTAGATACGCTATTTACATTTTCAGTTTTACACGTGTTATATGATTTCCATTTTTTTAAAGTTTTTTTTTTTGGATTCAAAGTTATTTGATTTTTACGTGGTAGGGCAGAAATGCCATCAAACAGAATGCACGTTACACTTCTAAACTACAAGCAAAATCTAAAAACATGTCCATTTCTGTTTAATAATATAATGTTGGGTTTCTGAAAGATAAACACATTCTAAATAGAATAACTACTGAATGGAATTATCAAAATAGGTAGCAACGAGAGTTTTGGCAAGAATTGGTATGAAAATATTACATCTCAGAAATACAATCTAATCTGACGAATTTGTCCATTACGAATCGGCAGCCCTGTTTCAAACATTCTCATGCTAGTAAGAAAACCTATGCATAGATACGAGGACATGGTACAATGTTTTTTTCTGTAAATACCGTTACTCTCTGCTATTTGGTACGATGCAGTAAATAAAGCAAAATAATTCTCATCATAATCATTTAATAATTCTAAATAGTATCCGTGCACAAAACACTTGTAAACTAGTAATAAAACGTGTGGGGTCAAACCAGACACCACACAGAATCCACGTAAGTAATAGTGAAACGGAGTCGAAGGGTTAACATAATTTAATTCGTAAGTGGAAAATAACCAGCCACGGTATCGGTCATGTAATGGTAATCCTCTTCGTAATACCAGCTTCCTAAAATAGAACATCATATTAACAAAAAATACCATTTCTTAGCATAAGTGTTATGCCTTTTTTAGCAGTACAACTCATTTATTTCGATTGTTCCTAATGGCCGCCGACCCATAACAGTGGCTTTTCCTTCTTTCCGTTTCATTGCTTTAAGTCGATATAAAACTACAGTAATACAAAAATTATTAATAAACTGTCATTATCTCTCCTTCATCGTCTTGATTCCATTCCCTCACCTCCATCGTTTAGCTTTCATCTCTCACCTCAGCCGCCATGTAACCGGCGGCGCCCGTCTGCATTTATCAGAGCCGCGCCTGCCACTTCTGCCGTCCAATTCCCCACGTTCGCGCGGGAGAACCCCTTTGTGGCAGCTCGCCGGGACGTCAGCGTTCTCGTCTCGCCGATTGTTTGCGGTGTCTGTCTAGCGGCGCGTGTATTTAAGGCATCGAGTACCACTGCGCCCTAATGCCGTTTCTGGGAGATTTGAGAGCGTTTCCTGTCATGAACCCAGAAGACGCGGCGGGGAGCGTGGCCGGGGCACGCGGGGGAGGGGGAGGGGGAGGGGGCGGTGGTGAACTGCGCTCACCAGACACCGCCGTCACGGGGCTTCCAAGAAGCGGAGAGCCCCCCGGAATCCTCTTACGCCCCCTTTTGCCCCCCTCCCTCCACTCGCGCACCTCTCCGCCCCTGCTGCCGCTCCCGGCCCTCGCTCGCAGCTTCACACAGTGGGCGTGGCCTCGCCGCGCGAGGGACAGCGGGGGACAGAAACGTTTTAGAAATTTAGCTCATTAGTAATTTTTCGTAATACTGTACTTTTATGTCGACTTAACGCAATCAAACAGAAGAAGGAACAGCCACTCATAACGGACTAAGCGTCCGTGAAAAACAATCGAAACAAGAGTTGCTAGCTAGATAGCTAGGTCGAATTTAGCCGCCGCGCTGTTTGGAAGAGAATTCTAGGGGTGGGTGATCGGTAGTTTAGTAGCCTCTGATCAATTTTCCGTGGTTTCTCTGATCAATACCGGTCGAATACCGGAGCAGTGGCCTAACAAATCCCCTAAGAATCATTCACGATCTTAGCTTCCCCTTTCTTGTCCTGTCCTCACCCGATATACACACACCTAAATGAACGACAGTACCACACTTGCCGGGAGACCAGTTTGGGAGCTTAGAGCTTGTTCCGGTTGGGGCGGTGCCATGCTGTTGGGAGATACCTCGTAAGGGAAACCTCGCTAACTGACGGCACTTCGACGCTAGATCTCACCATCCAGCGGGGCAAGACTATCGTCACTTCCAGAGCAAAAACATGCACTACACTTACGGGACTAATAGCTGTTTACGCGCCCGGAATCACTAATAAATCAAATTAGTTTTAGCTAAAAATGACGCAACACTTACGTTAAGACATAGCATTTCTTGTTTATATGATGGTTTATTTCAGGAAGGTGGTAGTGAGAAAAGAACTGAAAGAAAGACGGAGTGAGCGCGACGACAGTCCTGAGATATCCGAAAGCGACTGCTAGAGCATGGATTGCACATTAGTGACCGTGTACTATAGTTCGACTCTAAAAAACATTGATGATAAAAAATCCTGTTTCTAATCGTTCTTCTGTATCAACTGAGCTAATTTTCCATTCTACTAATAAATTATTTGTTTAAACATTTTCCTTTTTACTGCCAGCATTTCTTAACGTGTCTAATGGTTGACTTTAATTAGATTAACCTGATAATTCCACACGTCTGTGATCAGAACAGCACGTGTGGGAGAAAAATATTTTTGAGGAGGTTTGACTTCCAGAGATATATACTATATTTCTTCTTGAACAGTTGCTATCATTAGACACGTGATTTAACCAAGTTAGAAGTTAACAAACCTACAATATCAATTGCATAACATGGCATTTGGTGTCTTATTTTAAAAGGGATATTCATGAGTTGACTTTCAACTAAATGTCCCTTCTGAATAATTAAAAAGGATGACACCAAAAAAATTCATTACACGTTTATAATGTGAAACTCGGTTAAACTCCTGTATTATAGCTCGTTTACAATGAGTCTTTATAGCACTCGTAAATATTCACAATTCCTAACTTTCATTGTTTGCCAAACGTGCAAGAAATAACTTTATAAGGTACCTTGTTCCATTCTTTACTAGATACTATGGCGGCGGCGATGGTGTAACGGTTAGCGTTTCGGACTGTTGTACCCCAGTTGGCGGGTTCAAACCCTGGATTTTTCAGGGCGAAAAAAATCCTTCGTATGCCTTCCTTCGGAGGGGAAGTAAAGCCGGCTGTCCCATGTTAGTAGATTTACTTGCATGTAAAAGATCCTCAAGCCTAAATGACGCCTCTGAGCTAAATTCAAATCGCCTGTTTCTCGCCCAAGAAATACCTCCTTTCTCTGCTAGTTGGTGAAAGGAGCGCAGCGAAATTTACGTGGTCAGACGGAAGAGCAGGCCTAATGGCCTGAGTCTCGCCACGTAAAATAAGGCAATAATTCAATTCAATTCAATTCAATTCAATTCAATTCAATACTACACATTCTTGTAATGCAGAACTTTGCAATGAAACGAAACCACAGTCTCTAATTAAACAAATCAATATACTTCTGAGAAGTCGTTTCGTTAGGATGTACTGGACTTGAGCAGGCCTCGCTGCTCTTATTAGGACGCTGGACAGACCCCTGATTCAAGACGTTTTCATCCTGTAACCTAAGAACTTTACAAGTTTCTAATTTCATCGTATTTATTTTTTAAAACACAGAGTAGTTATCTTTGCTTATATATTGAGATTAATTCAGAGAGAAGCGCAAATGAAATGCAGTGTGTTAAATCCCTTTTTTTTAAATCCCCGCTATTTATAACTGGCGAGACTAGTGTTTATACGTATAAGACGTCGTAATGATACATATTTGTTTTTGTCGCATAAATGGATGGAAGGATGAACGAACTGAAAATATATCTTAATAGAAACTTACAGTCACCTTATATTAAAACTAGAATGGCGCTTTCATCAGTGATTCAGGCATAGTTTATTAAGTATTAAAAATTAGGGAATCGTAAAAAAAGCTTTACGTCACATTCACACTCACATTTATATTACTTCTTTTCTATACTATTGGGGACACACATTCACATACACAGAGAGCATTGACATGTTCATTTGCACTATTTTTATTATAATTTTACCTCACATTTTCTACTACAGTTTAGTCGTATTCCAAGACCGGTAAAATTTCAAAGTTTCAGAAGTGTTTTAAAAGCTGTTTCGCACCACCTCGAAAGCGAAAGACAAACGTTCGTTCTCAAGAGATTTTCACAAATAATGAACAGTCTACGCTCATTTTTGAACATGTTGACCAAGGATGCAAGTGACGAATATTTTGAAATGTGATTTGGACGTCAATCTTCTCGTGACTGCTCGTGGTGTGCTCACAATAACGGAGTGACTCTCATAATAATTGAACGAGATCATTTACATGAGAGTGCGAGGAAATATGAGAACAGGCAATATTACAGTCAGTGGGGTTGCCCCTTTGGATCTGAAAGCTCTGAAACAGACAGTTGCGGAAAAGCCAATCTGAGAATTTGGCAAGGTAACGGGTTTAGTTACTTCACTACACACCTGATTTTGTCCATTTTTCCCAACTTAACGATTTCCCAAAATCATTCGTGAACAACAGAAGCTCGCCGCTTGGCCCTTCTCTGGCCCTTCCTCTTTTATTATATGATTAAATGTTTTATTATACGATTTGGTACTTGATTAGTTTTCGTATGACCATCCGTATAGCTTGATAGCGGAATCAGCTCCATTTTGTTGTTTTTAATAGTAAAATTTTCACACTTCAGAAACACTTTAACAAGAATTCCATCTTTGAGTGATGGCAACGAGAGATCCAGTGCGTGCTAAACTCTTCCTCGACTGGAGTCGTCTATAAAGCCTTGTGGAACACCGAAAGCCAAACAGATCACTTAACGCATATCTACTACTTACGCGCTTTCTGCTTTATGCATAAAGGAAATAGCGTTGACATTGAACTGTAGTTCTGTATTACTTTTGCTGAAAATAACAATCAACCTCTCCCCATTAGCTCTGTCTGCAACCAGACGAGCCTTGTGAGCTCATTGGCGGCATCACGGTTGTGAGCAGCGCGCCAAGAGCGTTGCAAAGTGGTCGGCTGGCGCGGCCAGCCCCGCCGCCTCCTCCTCGCGCGTGTGGCCCACCTAATGAAAGGCCGCTAGACTGCTTCGCTTCGGACAGCCCCCCCCCCCCCCCCCCCCGCCGCTGCAAAAAGCGAAAGCGAGGCCGGGCCTTTTCCCAACAAAGTGCATAAATAAATAACCGGGCGATACGTTAATCCTCTCCTTGCGGTTAAAAGCATCGAACGCTGTTTAATTAAAGCGAAATTTTGGGCGACGATGCTGCGCCGCTTTCCATTGTTTGCTTTTGTCACTTGGAACTCCATTTGTGGAGGACGCCGTCCGCCCAAGCATGCGTCGAAAGGTCTTTTGGCGCCCCCCCTCGCCCCGCCCACTCCCCACCGCGTCCCATCCCCCGCCAGCCGCACACTGGTCTGCGAAGAGCCAGCACGCGGACAAAACCAAAGGCAACCGCGCTGAGATGTTCTAGTACACTGTGATAAGAGACAAGTGAAATGCATCGCCATGCTGCCTCTCTACAAGAAATATCTGTTGTCAATGAAATCTACCGGAAAATGAAAGTTGAAACTTCATCTGAGAGAGAAGAATTATTGCTTTTATTTATCTCATTTTAATAGTGTTCAGCTGCCTGTTTTTTGCGAGATCTTTCATTTTATCATTACTTAGAGAATATTAAACAATGTTAGTTTTAGGAATTTTACTTTTGTTTATTAAGATATATTTTTTGCAGACCTCTGTGACAGTGGATATGAGCTTTTAAGATAATGACACGGGCACCAAAGATTTTAGATGTTGAAGCGTTATAACATTATTAATTATCATCAATCTTGCCCAGAGAGTGATTGAATACAATAATATTTATTGCATAACAAAGAAGTCGTAAACAAGTTAAAAATCTTTATGAAACGAAATACGAAAAAAAAAGCTTATGTCGTTTGGTGCCATTATGCTTATGTCGAACAGAAAAATGGATAAAAGGGCTACAATGAATGAAATAGAAGAATATGATTCTCAGATCACCAAAATTGTATTGAATTGTTACGTAAGTAGTTGTTTGTAAGTAATTTCCGAATGTCATTCGATCAACCGGTTTCAGTACATTCCTTTGATGCAACTTGGGGTATTGCCTGTACAACCTGTTTTTTTAATAATGAATACCGTCTAGCTTGGAAGCTCGCTATTCAAAATATCGTTTATGAAGCATTTGAGTATAACTCGGAGAGTGCGTATGTGCGATTGTATGGATGTGAGCGGTTCCTTTACTCGCGGCTTGACCACATCCCGCGCACCAATCGAGATGTATGAGTTGTATTCGTCGCGACTCGGTCATGTGATGTGGAACTGATAATATGTTTTCGGATCCGGTCAGAAGATTCAAAGTGTGTATTTCGTGTTTTGGCGCTGCGATCTTAGTGATAATGCCAGGAATTAAACCAACACTTCCTAAATCGATCTACGTAAGTGAAGTTGATTAAACGACAGTATCGACACGTATTTTTCGCAAACTACGTCATAATTTTCTTTCACGTCGTTGGTAACTCCGATGTTGACATCTTTAAGTGAACAATTGAATTACCAAGTAAATCGCGCTGCAGATTGATTTCAATTTAGGTTAGAATTATCGTATTTCTAAAATTAAATTTGAAAAAAATCATCGAACAGTATTGACTCGGAACCTAATAAACTTTAAGAATTTCAAGTGAATACGGAGAACACGAAACTGTGAGTAATGCTAGAGAATGAATAAACGTTCTTATGTTCGACTTCGCACTTTTACGTCCTGAAGTATACAAATACCGATTTTGAAATAAATGTGACCATCAACTTATGTTTATTAAAGTTAACGAACACCTTATTCACATAAACATACAAAACAGTCGCCTTATAATGGTAGATTCGTATGTATCGCTAGATTCGCATACAAAACAATTAATAGAGCAAATATAGTGAAAAATATGGAAGTGTTAATTAAATTAGGGGAAGAATCAAGTGTAGTTGTGAAAGATGTTGTGACAGAAATTGCGGGACTAACTGGGAGTGATCTGCATTTTTGCATTTCGCATTTGTGCTAATGCAAATGTGTATGTGCAATTTTGTGCATATTAGCCAAAAAGTGTAAAAATATAGCTGTACTAAAATTTAACTATTAGCATCAAAATCTGCAAGTATTTGTTGCGGCGATTATAATTTTGAAATTTCTTTCGGACCAGTTCATATCTCGTATGGAGGTAACACACAAGGTTGTTGGGAACTTTTGAAAGAGGGTATAACATTATCACCTACAACGATTCATTGGTAAGTTCTTGCCAGATACTGAAAGAACATATTTGAAGAAAGCTGGGCATGAAAGAAATTTTCAACACTTGAAACTATTTTTAAAACAGTTTACAGCGGCGGCGACATTTTACTAGTATTACATTATTTGGCGACGATTTCAACATGTGAACTTCATCCTTAAAAATTATTGTAGGATAAACTGTTTAATATACTTTGAAAAATACATTAATATAGGCGTACAGAATTATACGTTTTTTCAAATTCTCTAAGGAGCAGTTTTGTGGCAGTTGTCTTGAGAATAGAGATGCGTTCATAATGAAATGATTGTAATAGACGACGGAAGGATGATAAATTAGTGGTGTGATGTAGTACGTGGTCATGTACCATTGACGTTCATGACTGAATGACAAGTTGAAGAGTGCACTTGACAGATTCATGCTTCGACGCTTGTGTTCCAAACCGGGTACTTCGGCTCTGGCCTTGCTCAAGCTCTTTCGAGTCAGCGAGGTACACAGAAAAGTTGTCAAGTTATTGTTTTTGACTATATTTTTTGCGATAAAATTTAACACAAAATTCTTCTAAACACAAATAATTCCGCTAGCAAAATGTGTAACTTCGCTTGTGATCGCAATAGTAATTTAAGGAATCAGAGATATCTACTTGTTACCTCTAAATCATAGTCAAATTATTTAACAAGCTTATTTCAAAACTAAGTACTATGTTAACTACACTAGGAATTTTCTAAATTTCTGTTGTCTTTCCATTTAAATTACAAATTAAACAAACTAATTTCGATGGAAAACACTTATTAGAAAAAGAATTGCGCCGGACCCTCGTGCCGTATACATAAAAGGTGCATTGATGAGCCGATATTTGTCTTTTGCTCAATGCCAGTGAAAGTATGAGCAAATAAAAATATTTTGTTCAACTATAAAACGCAAATACTATTATCAGAAAATTTCAAGAAGTTAAAAAATGTTAGAATGGATAATTGATTCAACGGAATTGTATGGTGTAAGATTGGAATAATTGATTCAATGAATTGGAATGGAATAATATATTGGATTTCTTAATAATGTACTCTATTTTCATTCTCATTATCGTTATTCAAGTTTAGTTCCCTTTCACGTCATGCTTCGTAGGCTGAGAGGTTCTAGGTTCGTCTCCAGATGTGAACAAATTTTTTACATTAGCCGCTATTTACAGCGATGTAATGCTTAAATGTGAATTCCAGAGATCAGCTGCTCTGATCGATATTTTTCATGATTTCGCTGATCAATGTCAAGCGGATGCCAGAACAATATCTTGAAGCCGAGAGCCGCGCGAGATCGCTCTTTCCCCATTTCACCCTTCGCGTCTGGCGGCGGGCTGCCATTCCTTCTCCTTCGGCCATCCTCCATGATCTGGAAAGACGTGGTCAGAATTGCGAGTAGATGCATATCCCACAAAGCGACCTTCGGCCCAGAAGGAAGAAGACGATTCCTTACGTAAAGTTGGAAGCATGCCGCTCTCTTTTCCTTTCGGTGAACGCCGGTAGACTCAAGAACCATCCAGAGGGCGTACGTTGAAGATGCATTTCCCATCCAGCTCATCTTTCTTGATCACAAATCCCTCCCCTACGAAAAATATAAGTAATTAGAAAGATGTGTTGATAGATGTTACGAATACACAGATAGTTTTGTAAGTCTGCGGATGTGAGACCATAGTCCGACTTGGGCAGTAACACATATATCCAATTTTAATGTGCTCTACACAGTCAAGTGCAGCTCTCAATCCTGAACGGTAATGGTTATAAAACAGACGCTATAACGGATAAATGCAAAAGTATCTAACCAAGGGCAAACTCAGCTCTCAAGCCTGACTTGCGCCGTTATAAATCTGTCTTTATAACCGTCGAATGTAAAGGTGTTCATCCAAGGTCAAGGTTAACTCTCAAGCCTGGCTTGCGACGACTGTAAATCTGTCCACCAAGGGGAACAATTTGGCGGCGACTTAAGGCGGCGACACAAGTTTAAAAAGGCTGTCAAGCCGCACTGTCTCAAGGAGGCTACGGGCACACCAGTGGTGTGTAACGGACGCTACAACAACGCTCATGTGTGTCATGTTCCATTTGTATCCGTAAACTCTGTAACGGACGCATTTTAACGTCCGTTAAAGTGCGCTCGTGTGTCGCCGGCCTTAGAGCGCGTTTTGCCCGCGCAGTGCCTGTCCCCAGGGCAGTGTGCGGCGCCGCGTCGCGCCGGCCAGTTCATTACGGCGATGGAGGCGGCGGAGCCGGCGGAGCCGAGCCCCAAAGGAGCGCGCGCGCGCCAACTATTATTAATTGCAGAGCGCCGGGCCGATTTTTGTCGTCTTTCATTATGGCCGCAATTTTTCATTTGCCTCTCATCCGTACGACGTTGATGGACTCTGCATAGTCGAGTGTCTGCAGTTGAAGCTGCCGGTTCGCGTGAAACTCGAGAGACGGTGCAGCTTAAACGAAGTATGTGGGTTATGAACCGCTTCCCAAAGTTGTTTAGAAGTTCTAACGGTGGTGTGAAGCAGTACTATAGGAACAAGAATTAGCTGTAACGAATATAGAACGGAAATTGAATATTCTGTAATTACAAAATCTAAGAGTGACAAGTAATTTTCAAGTTAAATAAAAGGTGTAAATCACTTGAATAAATAGTATTTAACCCCGTTTGGGATTTCAGAGTCCCTCAATATGAGTTTTTCTAACCAAAATCGCCGTTTTTGCCGCAGCTTTACAATTCTTTCTGTGAACTATATAAGTAATACGAGAGAAAGTAAAAACAAGCGATAAAAATCACTATAAAAATCCACATATTTACAGTAAATATTGTATTCGTCAAACGTTCCAGAGGTGAATGTGAAATCTTCCCCTACTCGCATTCTACTAAGGCATTTTAAGGAGAACAGGTGACACGTGTTTAAAACTTTTTTACTGATGTAATGTTAACGTTTACACTATCAAGATGTTGGGTTGTTTGGGATTTTTACAAAGCTTATTTTCCACATTGTGTTGGTGTATCACAAAACAAGTGCAGACTTATGAAGCCAATAGAGAATAATGAAGAAATTCACTTTTTTTCCAAAAATCCTGTCACTTGTTCGAGTGAGTGTTTTGGGAACTATGGTGGTTATTTATTTTCAAATTCATTGCTTCAAACTCATTGTAAATTAAATGTTGGTAGAATCTAAAACATGACTTTGCAAGTGTGGCACATTAGAAACTTGAGCATACTGACAGGTTCATAAATAATTTTATGAACTGTATTTGGGATTTTTTTGGATACCTTCTTTACTGTATAGCTTACGTACCAAGTTCTTTGGTTTCCTATTTTTATGCGAGTTTGATGTGTTACACTTCTAACACGCAATGGCTGGTCCCAAAATACAGTTCTCGAGTTGTACCATCATTTTCGTGAGAATATGTCAATAAAAAGTAAACTAGTGACAAGGAAGGCAAAGATCAAGAGATGGAGAGGGGGTAAGGAGGAGTGAAAGAAAAATATATAGAAAATAGGGCAAAAGAAGTGCATAGGAAAAAAGAAGAAACTGAGGAAATTACGTGAATCGGAGTTTGAGATATGAACAAGTTCACTGTCCTAAGAGACATATGTGGTTCACAAAACGTAACACTCGATTCTTTTAATACGTCTGTGAATTAGATGTGGGTCACAGACGTTTACAATTTCTATGGCAAATATTTCCACGAAACGCACCGTAGCTGTTCAGATTTTCGCTTGGACTTGCTAGGACAGTCAGAGAATTTAGAAATACACGGAGATGTGCGGGAAAATATTTTCGTTTTTGAGAATATTGCAATAAAATTATTATTATTACTATTATTATTATTATTATTATTATTATTATTATTATTATTATTATTATTATTATTATTGTTATTACTATAAAGGCATTTGAACGCGAGGATATATACCAATGTTTTAATAGGGACACTGAATGTGTTAAAGATATGGAATATGAAGAATGACAGAGTTGCTTTGTTCTAAAACTTGTCTGCACGATGGCGGATGCGGGTGTTTTGCAATGCAAAGGTGTGGCGATATCTGTGCGTGGTTTCTATTTGCACCTCGCGCCATTTCAATTGCGCAGGTCATTTGCATAATTCAATCAGTCATGATTCTGGACCATTGAAGTTTTAGTTGTATAAATGTAAGTTAGGAAACTCTCAACCACAGCAATAACAGTTTTAAATAACATTTATTAAAACATCCCAAACTTAACTTTCAGGAAACACTTTTTTCTTCTTAAGTGGATCTATAATATTTTCTATCTCACGGTATGGAGTACCACAAAATTTCTGTTACCCACACTGACTTTAGTTGTATTAATTATGTGTAGTAATTGTGTAAATTAAGTGTAGATTTTGTCGTGATGCAAGGTCCTGTCAGTGTCATTTTTCTCATAATATTCCATTTTCAGTTAATTTTAACCTCACTTAATTATTGAAATATTTCCGTAGTATTGGAAAATAAGTACCTTGTTTCCCTTTCAGTTTTCATTGAAGTATGATATAATGCGGTTTGTTAAATATTTTCTACCACAGGTGATTCTGCTGGGCGTGAAGTTGTAAGAACTCGATATATGTATCATTTGTCCCCTTACTACCAAGGGGGGGAGAAAGGAGAGAGAGGAGGGGAGGGGAGAGCAAGGAAGTGGAGGAGGCAGCGTGCCATCTGCGCAGCCCAAGCACGGGTGGACTGCGCGGGAGAGAGAGGAGAGGTGGGGAGGGAAGAGGGAGAAGGGAGGCAAGGTGCCGACAAGTGTATCGATTACGTTTGCCTAAACAAGCCAGTGACCGCAAACATCTCAGCGCGTATGCTGTCCCTCGTCGCTCCCTGTGCTACTTACACCTGCCGCGGCAAACGTCCGCTTCAATTGCACGGCCATTGCACGGTCTTTGTGATTAAACTTATCCAAGACGATGCAACTCTGATTAACTGGCGCAGAGGTCTCGAGTGCGCGAGTCAGTTCTTTCGATCTCTCTCTTTTTCATCTTAAAATCAACATTGCCTTTCGAGTTCACATTTTATCACGTTTTGCTTCGCTACAATTATACTCTTAATTATACATAGTATATTGCAGAAAGGAACATATTTCAAAGTTAAGTCTTTCGTATAAGCATTTCTTTAAATGTAACTTATTGAAGATCCTTTCCATGGATATAATTCTCACCTCTTTACTTCTGGTAATACATTTAACAGCTTTTCGTTCTATATCCTACTCACCTATCATTTTTTTACTCTCACTCTTAATAAAGATGAATGGCTAGCAATACCAAGGTCGAAAACGCTCTATCTAGAGTACTAATAAATGTGACTTGCTATGTTTGCGAAAAGTTCGTATTCATATTCCCCTATAAATTACAAAGAAATTCAGTAATTTAATACCCATCAGAGTAGTTTCTTCAATTTTAGTTTTTAATAAATGTAACTAACAGGGAATTTTACACAAAAACATAGTTTTGGTGTGAGGGGATTTGCCAATTAATTTTCCAGAAAATCAACGCAAAAGAAGCGTGTAAGGACTAATCTCCTGTAATAAATGGTTTTATAATTATATTTCTTTTATTTAAAGACTAATATATTGAATAATCTTTTACCTTTCTGTTCACATTTTTCATGTTACGTTACCTCAAAGTACGTTAACTCAAAGTTAACGTAGAACGCTACGTTAGTAATTTATTTATTTTAAATAAGTACAACAAGTACAATAAGTACATAAGTCGCAACAAGACGCTCCATGTACATTCAGGATATTGTGGAAATCGTTTGAATGTGTATTGAGCGAACAGCGAAGTTGGTGAGGCCAGCGCACTGCAGAGCAATCCTGGCATGACGACCGCAGGCAAAAGAGAGCTTCACTTATCGATCTTCTGAAAGCTGTCCACTTTCGTACATTCCCCAGCGCCTGCCGCGCTTTCCTTGTATAGTCAATATTTCGATTTTAAAAGTTGTGGTTCTAATTTTCACTACTTAACGAGAAATTTTGCTGAGGAAAGATGACATTTATAAGAAACTATCGACATATTATTTGTGTCATTTATAAGACACTATCGACACAAAACTCCATAAGTGTGATATTGTTAATTATGGAATTACCGCCCAGGTCTGCATCAAACAGCTTTAAGAACAAAATACCAGAAATTTGCAGATTAAACAACATACGAACCACAACTCAAAAAAACGCTGCAATAGGATATTCCACCGTCCATAACTCCGAAATGATAACGTTCTAGAACGTACGGATCAAAGTAGTCGCTAATATTATTTACGTAATAAGTATCGTAAGACATCTTAATTCACATATGTTCTAATTGTTATTTTTATAAAACTGATTTCACTGTCGTAAAGATTTACTATAGATAATGAAAGTGGATAAATTACTTTCTCGCACACGATGTTAACTAGTAACATTTTGATTAAAAAAATAATTCGTTAAACTAAACTACACACTAACGTTTACTCACCACCGCACTTACCTTTTAAATTTTGCACCATAAACTGGGATCGATTGAAAGATAATCCAGCCATAAAACACGATCGATTGAGAGATGATATGGGTTCCATAGGAGATTCAAACGCAGGGTGCGTATTGAGCGGGCCCACAGACCCCTTATTGCCCAGCAGTGCGTAAGGGATGCCACGCGGTGAGAGGAGGGGGTAGAGCCGCGTGCGGCCAATGGCGCGTGACGCTGATAACCTCTTTGCGTTGGCCCCCTCGCGTGTCACACTTTTCTGAAACTTTTTATTCCCGGTTTCTATTTTTATGATGTGCTTAATGATTGCCCGTCATTGCCCGGTTATTTATTCACCGCCTGGCCCATGGCAGCCGCTGCGTTTGCATCGCCTGCCCGTCTCGTGCACTTTACTAGCGCCCAGCAACAATTTTCCTGTCTGGAGCGGATTGCATGGTTTTCAGAAATATATTTTCGGGTGAAGACAAACTTGAGGTCACAGTTTATGATCGTGAACTTCGCGGTGCTTTTTTCTCGGCTTTGCAGAAAGTCTTAAAATTTGAAAGCAATCAATTAATTGGCTCAAAAGATTTTGTGTGACATACACATCCACACACGTGGCGCATTTAATAATGTTTATATTTGAGGAAATATAAAGTTCATGCCAATATTTTTCAGATATACTACATATTTATATTTAAAACTATATTTTATATCATCCGACTAGGGAGTGACATGACCGAAGTTTTAGGATATGACTGCAATTTTTGTTGTGAAAACGTTTCAGCTATCTGATGTCACAATTTTTGCTAAACATCCCTACCAGGATATGCCTTCCTTACGTGTGATTCAATAGTACTAGCACAACAAATATTTTTCGTACCGTTTAAGATATGAAAATTCGATTTTTGTAATTGAGAGACGACGAAGGGGACCAGGAAATAAAAAAAATAGAATGATTTCCAATATATTCACTGGGAATGTATTTTAGAAAAATTTGTACTTTCACTTGAAAAGATAATTATTTACTATTCGTTTCAAAATTATGACTGTGGATTTAAAGTCATTTGTGAAATTTTATTTAAACACTTTCTCTCTTACATTACACGTAAAAAATTCTAAAATTCAATCAAAACCGCAAATTCAGGTGTCCAAATAGGAAACAACGAAACTTCGAAAATAAACTCTTAAGACAATTTTAAGCATATTTTGTCTCATGATCTCGTTTGATATTTCAAAGGCTGAGCCGCAATAAGCACTCAAACGTTAGTTTGAAAAAATACTGTTTCTTCAAACATTTGCATATCAGAAACGTATAAACTCTCCAGAAACATGTAAGTTGTTCATTATTTACAAATAAAATGATGATATATTTGTTCACAAAAAACTAACACGGAAATTAAAAAAACAATTGAATTTTGTAAAGTGGGTACTGCAACGTAACGGTTCAATGTGCAACCTTAACTCATAATTGCTAACATTAGATGTAGAAAAAAGTAATGTATGAAACTCGATGTAATGGGTATTATATGCACCCATGTCAAGTTTACAATATCCACTCGTTCCTCGTTCGTATCAAAATATCACTTCGTACTCGTGTGTTTCATCCTATAATTTACATCGCCTTTTCACAGTTGACCATTATATCACAAGCGTTCATTTCAAAAATACTAATGTTATAAACATAAAGAATCAGCGGGATGAAATAAAACAGAGAAGGCTACAAGCATTTTTTAAAAAGTAAGGAAAAAATGTAAAACCAAAAGGAAGGCAGTGTAAAGAGTAAAAGAAAATGCGAAGCCACGGTTGCTGGGGCGGGGGCGTGGCCGGGAGGGGAAGGCTCCAGTGGGCGGCCGCAGAAGAATGGGGCCGGCTGCCGGCGCAACGCGGCGTGTGTCATCGTCAGCTCAGCCCTAGAGAGCGGCGCGCGACCCCGCCCCGCCCCGCCCCGCCCCGCCTTTCCCCCCTCTTCGGCCCCCGCCCCGTATCTCCCCGTCCCTCCCACCCTCCTCGGCCCCCGCCCCGCACCTCCCCGTCCCTCCCACCCTCCCCCTCCCGCGCCCCGCCCCACCCCGCCCCTCCCCTCCCCGCCCCGCTCCTCCCCGCCCCTCCACACTCCTCCCCGTCCCACCCCGCCCCTCCCCTCCCGCCCCATCCCCGCCCCCCGCCACTTCCCCGCCCCGCTCCGCCCCTCCCCGCCCCTGGGCTGTCCGGGTGACGCCGTGTCGAAGGCTGTGTTGCCGACGTTTCGACCATCTTTTCGTGGTCTTTCTCAGCGCTGGTATGCGCCGTGATGGTCAGCGCTCGGGTGTATATTGTAGCGAAACCGATTTCGTCATACTTTTCGAAACGAAATTCATGCTGGAAAAATTAAATATAACAAACTCGGACCACCCAGAATTCTACCGGGAGCTTAAACAGTTTGCAATGCACGCGTAGTCTCACTTATCGCGGGGGCCATTACCGCCTCCTCCCCATTAAGCCGGTCGTTTTGAGGACTGCCATTGACAGATACTGTACACGTGCGCGCGGCCAGCTGCAGATTTCGAGACCACCCACTTTCGGGGGAGCCCAGAGCAATACTTCCGTCATCGAACGCGCCCCCTACGCAAGCGAGGGCTAGATTTCTAGAAGGTTCGAGAACAGCCCGCATGCTCGCAGCCTGCACAAAGGGTGGAAGTTTCCTTCGCTTCTTACGCTGCGATTGGGTTAGAATGTTTCACTGCGACACAACTTCTGACCAATAGCGACACTGCTATCAAAGGGAACTAGGACACGTAAGAAATTGGGGTGGGGAGAAGAGCTAACCTGGTGCGATTTCAACGGAGAGAACGGCAGAAGGGATTTGGAGTTTAGACAGGACAGTCGGGGCAGAAGTTTCTCTTGGGGGGAATATTCTTCGTTTAGAGGCAAGTTCACCTCTATCGAACTTAGAATTTTTACAGTATCAGCTCGAGTTTTGAGCAGACTGTAGTGAATAGAGGAACTTTTCCGGAATTTGAATTATTCGTGACGGATTTCTTGATTTTCTGAAACCGGACTATGCGAATGACTGTCATGAGAATTAGAGAGACGCATTGTTGTCGACTCCGCGCCTGAGGTCGGGAGAAAAATCCCGACGATCTTCAAGAACTTCTAGTCGCCTAGACATCGCGGGCAGTTCGCCCGGGACATCGCCTCCCCTGGTTGAATGACCGGAGGACCGCTCAGCTGACGCCACGCGCCAAGAGGGGTGAGGGAAGGCCGCGGTCGCCCCCTCGCCCAAGGCCGCCGCCCTTCCAGACGCCGGCCGGGGGCCTGCCTGGGCACACAAAGGACCCTACGAGGTTGATGACCTGACGGGTATTCATCTACAAAACTTATGTAACGCAGTAATGTGCTTGGGCACGTCAAATTATCATTCTGTAACGCTTGTAAATATTATTTGTAATAAGTTGACCTTCTTCCTAGTTATAAGTCTTTTTCTATAATTACTAACATGCCTAATTTTCTTTTCTCTATAATTTTTCTTTTCCATTGTTAGTGTAAGAATTGTAATCTCCCTGGTGCAATTTTGTTTATTTTTTTTTGCTCAGGAATAAAGTGAATCATTTTACCAGTGAACAAGTGTTTATTTTTGTTGTGTTTCTCTTGTACTGTGTAACAGTTCCTTCCATCACCGATCTGAGCTAGTGGCAGGGTCGCTAATCGATTCCACAGGTAATCGTTAGTGTTACAATTGGCGCTATTCAACGTGGGGCCCGACGGCCGAATAATTGAGGTTTTTTCACGCCCAAATTTTAAAATTAAACTTAACCAAAATTTTGTTATAAATGGATGGAAGGATATTGTTACGAGAGAAACAACTTGTTAACTGGTAATGATTTGTTTTATTGTTGTATTTTGTTTGTGAGTGCTATTGTGTTGTGCACCGTGTGTTGTGAATTTCGTGTGCGCGTGCCATTCAAAACTTCCAAAATGCTAGACGAGTCAGGTATCGATGTGGCAGAAGAAGGGAGTTCAGGGGAACAATCACCGCCCGAGATCACCCTTAATGACTTTATGAAAATTTTCACGAAACAAATGTTAGAAAATAAGGAACAGATTGCAGAGGTTAAGGAAACCCTATCGAAAGAACTGTCAGAAAAACATTCTGAAAGTAATGACAAACTCATGAAACTAATTTCAGAAAACGACAAAAAAATTTCAGAGGTTAAGGAATCCTTCACGACTCAAATGTTAGAAAATCAGAAAACTCTCTCAGAACAAATTTCGGAGAGTAACGAGAAACATTCGCAGAGATTTGACCGGCTGGACGGCTGCTTGGCTGACCATGCTGAAAAATTTGAGAGGTTGGAGGCAAAATTAAATTGCGAGATTGGGACTTTGCAGAACCAGCTTGAGGGTAGATGCGGGGAAATTGAGAATAGCGTGGGAAATCTAGGTAAAGAATTACAGGGTTCGAAAACGGAAATAAATTCGCGCCTAGGGAATATTCAAACAGAAATTAAACAGAAGCTCCAGGCATGTGACAATAAGATAGAAGCATGTTGCGAATCAGTTACAGGAAAGATTGTCGAGGTTAGGACAGAGATAAACGGTAAATTTACCAAAATTGAACCCGAATTTTGCGCAGAAGTCGGCCAATTTCATGAAAAATTCGAGAAATCAGATATCATTGACGGGGAAAATATCAGGAAAAGGGAGGAAAATCTAAAGATGGAAGTTGTGCAAAATTTAAATCGATTAGTGAAAGTGGAGGTAAAGAAAGAAACTGAAAATAATCCGACAGTACATTTGCTAGGCGCATTAGATTTGAGATTATCGTGGATTCTTCCGCAATTCAAGAAATCAGGTATTACTGACGGGGGAAATTTCAAAAGAAGGGAAGGAAATCTAAAGATGGAAATTGGACAAAATTTAAACCAGATAGGGAACGAAGGACTAAAGAAGGGAACGGAAATTAAATCGACGGTGCATTTACCAGGCGTATTAGATGTGAGATTCTCGTGGATTCCTCCACAGATTTTGTGTTTCTGGGGCAAACAGGCGGAAAATCCAAAACCACCCTTCACCAAACGTTTCTCTCTTTTCCTAAATTTTTTAATTTTACTAAGTTTTTCAATTTTTTTGTACTTCATTAGATTTAATTAGAAATCACATTTTTAATTTTTAACTTACAATGGTCAACTAAATTTTATTAGAGTTACGGGTAAAAGCATTCATTTCGGGTTTCGCTATTTTTTTGAATTTTGACTTAAACAAAAAAAATTCTCGCTTTTCGAAATTTAATTCCTCTAACTCAAATTTTTTTTTATTCGGAGGGGAAGGCCAATGTAGCGAAACCGATTTCGTCATACTTTTCGAAACGAAATTCATGCTGGAAAAATTAAATATAACAAACTCGGACCACCCAGAATTCTACCGGGAGCTTAAACAGTTTGCAATGCACGCGTAGTCTCACTTATCGCGGGGGCCATTACCGCCTCCTCCCCATTAAGCCGGTCGTTTTGAGGACTGCCATTGACAGATACTGTACACGTGCGCGCGGCCAGCTGCAGATTTCGAGACCACCCACTTTCGGGGGAGCCCAGAGCAATACTTCCGTCATCGAACGCGTCCCCTACGCAAGCGAGGGCTAGATTTCTAGAAGGTTCGAGAACAGCCCGCATGCTCGCAGCCTGCACAAAGGGTGGAAGTTTCCTTCGCTTCTTACGCTGCGATTGGGTTAGAATGTTTCACTGCGACACAACTTCTGACCAATAGCGACACTGCTATCAAAGGGAACTAGGACACGTAAGAAATTGGGGTGGGGAGAAGAGCTAACCTGGTGCGATTTCAACGGAGAGAACGGCAGAAGGGATTTGGAGTTTAGACAGGACTGTCGGGGCAGAAGTTTCTCTTGGGGGGAATATTCTTCGTTTAGAGGCAAGTTCACCTCTATCGAACTTAGAATTTTTACAGTATCAGCTCGAGTTTTGAGCAGACTGTAGTGAATAGAGGAACTTTTCCGGAATTTGAATTATTCGTGACGGATTTCTTGATTTTCTGAAACCGGACTATGCGAATGACTGTCATGAGAATTAGAGAGACGCATTGTTGTCGACTCCGCGCCTGAGGTCGGGAGAAAAATCCCGACGATCTTCAAGAACTTCTAGTCGCCTAGACATCGCGGGCAGTTCGCCCGGGACATCGCCTCCCCTGGTTGAATGACCGGAGGACCGCTCAGCTGACGCCACGCGCCAAGAGGGGTGAGGGAAGGCCGCGGTCGCCCCCTCGCCCAAGGCCGCCGCCCTTCCAGACGCCGGCCGGGGGCCTGCCTGGGCACACAAAGGACCCTACGAGGTTGATGACCTGACGGGTATTCATCTACAAAACTTATGTAACGCAGTAATGTGCTTGGGCACGTCAAATTATCATTCTGTAACGCTTGTAAATATTATTTGTAATAAGTTGACCTTCTTCCTAGTTATAAGTCTTTTTCTATAATTACTAACATGCCTAATTTTCTTTTCTCTATAATTTTTCTTTTCCATTGTTAGTGTAAGAATTGTAATCTCCCTGGTGCAATTTTGTTTATTTTTTTTTGCTCAGGAATAAAGTGAATCATTTTACCAGTGAACAAGTGTTTATTTTTGTTGTGTTTCTCTTGTACTGTGTAACAGTTCCTTCCATCACCGATCTGAGCTAGTGGCAGGGTCGCTAATCGATTCCACAGGTAATCGTTAGTGTTACAATATGCATGTCTGGGCCGAGTACTATTGGCTGGAGTACTCTGGCCGCGGAAGCCTACGACTTCATTTAACTACCCTCTACGGGGAGGAATTTTACAAATATACAGACAACACATATACAGGCAACACAGCCTTCGACGTGGCGTCACCCGGACAGCCCAGATCACGCACATGACTGGCCGAGGTATCCTACGACTTCACTCACCGATAAGGTGCACTATTTACATGTACAACATCTGCTGGGATCGAACCCGCGACCTCCGTCAGAATTCTCTAGTGCACTTGAGCAGCGAAGCGTTGCCTTTGCGATTGCATTTGCCGGTGTCGGTAACAAATATTCATACATTTTGTATTATATTGAAGGATTGCTAAACCATATTTATTACTATATTGATTCGTAAATAATCATGCAGTTTAATAACGACATTGTTCGCTTAAAAATGGAGATCGCGTTGCAGTTGGGAAGTGGCGTAGAAGCCGTGGGGAGGTTGTGGTTGGTGCAACAGTCGCAGCAGAAGGGGGTGTTTTGTGCGGTGGGGACGGAACAACACACAGACAGCAAGTGGTAGTTTGCTGAGGCGGATGGTAGACTGGGCGGGAGTGGGCGCGAAGAGAAGAAAGAAAGCGGAAGTCTCTGTGTGGAAACAAGCGGGATCATGTGGGAGCAAACTGGAATAGGCGGGAGTAAGCTGAAACAGGTGGGAGCAAGCGGAGACGGCTGGAAGCAAACGGGAGTTTGTGGGGGGGGCTTGCAAGCTGAGACATGTGGGACCAAGCGGGAGTTTGTGGGTGGGACCAGCGCGATCAGGTGGGGGCAAGCGGTAATGGGTGAGAGTAAGCTGAAACAGGTGGGAACAAGTGGGAACGGGAGGGGACAAGCGGAAGTTTGTGGGTGGGAGCAAGAGAAGATGGGGTGGCAAGCGGGAGTTTGTGGGTGGAAACAATCGGGAACAAGTTAGAGCAAGCGGGAACGGGTGGGAGTAAGCTGAAACAGTTGGGAGCAAGTGGGAACGGGTGCGAGCAAGCAAGGGGGGGGGCGGTGCTGGACCACAACGACGACCTGTGGCTGAGGGCGCCCCTCGTTCTACCTCGTTTCCCCTCGCCACGCCCCGCCGCGGCCCGCCCCGCCCCGCCCCGGCCGCGCGCGCCTACTAATCTGGAAAGCCCCTTTTAATGAGAGCGCTCCGCAAAGTTTTGTTTGAAAAATGTCATCGGCCCCGCAGGCGCGGTGCAACTCCTAATGAACACAAGCTTAACATCTCGGCTCTTCGAATTCAGGCAAAGTTTTTTCTCCTGCAAACGGTATTTTCTAACGGTATTTAGGCTATGCTTTTCACGAAATGGTCGCAGAGGCTGAGTGCATTGCGTAAGTGAAAGGGACGGCAGGGCCTACCTTGCTTGGCCGAAAACAGAAAGGGATTGGGAGAAAAGGAGAGCGAGAGAAGTGAAAACCTTTCTGCGCAAGTGAAATATTTAGAAACTATAAAAGAGAAGGGCAGTGAACAAGGGCTGAAAGATTGAATGCGGAGAGGTCCAGAAAGAATGGGTCCGTCTTAAAGGGAAAGGATCATGTAGCGAAGGTTTTTTAATTGCTCTGTGAAGATGTTGAAATGGTCAGAGGTATTGTTATAATTTGCAGCCTGTTGTACTTCATCTTTCTTTATCAAAGCATCAATAAAAGTATATAATTTATTTTCAGTTGTTTAATTTATTTTTGTTTATTTTCATATTTTCACAAATTTTAGTTCAATACTTTTTAAGGGTTTTAAGTGCTATTTTTAAGTTTTGATTACGACTTATGTACTGTATTATTTTCGTGTCATATTGATGTGGAATAAGTTTAAGTTACTATAATTACTACAAAGTACTCATCATTAAATTTATACCCCAAACTTACTCGAAGAAAGTACTCGGTAATTGAAAATGACGGAATGCCTAGGTCAAAAACAAAATACCGTTCACTTCGGAAATATTCTGTACAAATCAAAGTAGATGATATAATCATTATTTAATATAATTAATAATCAAATAAATTCCCTAAAATTCTCAGAAATGAAATACTTACATCCAATCTCTATTTATAACACGAAGCTAAACTCTGATGCTTCATTCATTCAAAATAAAACGAAATGTTTTATGTAAGGGTATGCAAATGATACAACTTTGTAACCACATTATCATATATTTTATGTATTGTTCTTCTTGAATATGTTGACTATGGATTAAGTAATAATCACTTTGCAAACATATACAATATGGCTTCCTATATATAACAAACTAAACATATACAATATGGCTCGCTTGGAAAATGTGTGCACTTACGCCAAAGTATCCTGCAATTTGGATTTGCATTCCCGTGTTCGAATTTCCAGGCCTTTATCTCCGATGTCGTTTTGTGGTTATTATTTTGTGAATATCTTTTTCGTTTTATTATTAAAAATTCCCCACGAAACGATAAGTCGATTAGCAGACACGTCCTAATGGAAGATTGTTTACTGAGCTGTGAACCATGTACATCGACTTCGATTCACTACAGGTATTGCATGATAACTACTTCAGATACGGCTACGCTATTATCGTTCAATATGCAGAGCAGCACATGCAATAATTACGTAAGCAACGAACCACCATCCGAAATTATTAGGTTTATCGAGTTTGTGCCGAATATGCTCTGCGTGTGCACGGGGTTTCGGCTGGAGGCGTCGCCGCTGGGGCGCCGTGCTGCGCAGGAGATGCTGTTGAAACGTGGAACTGATGTTTACCTATGCGAGACCACATCGCCTTCGCAGCAAGGTTCGGTCATCAGGAGATGGAAATGAGTACTCATGTTATGTCGAGATCTAGCCTCTCAACTCTTTCTACTTGCAAAATTTCCGACCATGTTACGATCCACCAGGGGCGGTACATGGGATTTGTCTTCAAGAAATATCAGAAATGTAAGATGTTGCTTATAATTAGGTCATTTTGACAGTATATTTTTTCATTATTTAACAATTACGTATGTTTAGTTCCGCTGTCACAATTCAATTCTTCAAGACCACGCCATCGGAAACGACTTTGACACGCGAGGACACAATGACATTGACAAAGTGGCATTGTGACTTGGCAATGATAAATGAATTGTTACCGGTCTGATCGATGTGTCAATCGCTTTTGTGCACTAAATATAAAGATGCTGAAATATTGCCCTTCTAAATTCATGGGCGGATTTCTATGAGTCTAATTTTCTATTTGATGGAGTAGATTATTTCGGTAAATCATCAATCTACGTTTTAGTTTCTTAATAATGCATTTTCAGCCATAAACAATGCAAACTTTTGGAGCGTTTGGTGCAATATTTATTGACCTAAAAAACACAACCGTTCCAAATTTGTTCATTAGATGGCAGATAACTGGACCTACCTGTATGATCGACCTACAAACTAAAACTATAAAAATTAAGCATGCTATTAAAAAACATTATTTTATCATTTGAAGTTCACAGATTGTTTTAGGCTGGACGATCAGAGACCACCAGGGATCATCAAAACAAGCTTTATCATAATTCGAAAATAGTAACTAAAATTTAAAAGTTTGTACAATAGGTGAAGGGGATGTGGGAGGTTCTGATTTCGTCTAAAGAATATCTCACCGGCCGCAGCCATTGTTTACAAACAGTTGCGAGCTAAGTTGCAAGATCTGCGCTTCCCCGAAAGGGGGGGGATCCTGCAAGAAGAATGAGAGATTATAAGACACTCAAAATCCCCGAAATGAAGCGTCTTCGCTGAATGCCGCGTTTCACATCACCCTCACACCCTCGCCGCTGCTCGAAACAAAGGCCGCGCGCAAACAAACAACAAACGCCGGTGTCCATCTCCAACATTCACACGCCATCTCTCGGAATGGAAGAGGCGCTCTCCCGGGACGCCCCCCTCCCCCTTCCCCTCCCTGAGCGCCGGGGGATGCGCGCCGCCGCCGCCGCCGCTGCCGCTGGGCGGGGGCGGGGGCGGGGGCGGAGGTGGAGCGGCGCAGCGGAGCTCGTACGCGAAAAACAGAACGGGAGAGCGGAACAATAGCCGAAACACGCGGGCGGTGCGGAGCGACAGCGGCAAGGCGCGGTGGAGTGGGGGCGGGGCATTGATGAGAGCGGTGGAGAAGGCGGTGGAAGGCGGCCGGAGCGGGGAGCGGGTGTGGCGGGGACGGGTGATGATGGGTAGTGACGGGGCGAGGGGGAGACGGTGAAGAGGCGGTGATGGAGGCCGGGTGGAGGCGGGGACGACGCGGAGGTAGGGCGTGACGGAGGCGGGGCGTGACGGAGGCGGGGCGTGACGGAGAGGAGACTGGTCGGGCGGGGAATGGGCGAAACTGGATGGGCGAGGCGGGAATAGGGGATGGAGCTTAGAAAGGTATAGGAGGGTTGGCAGGAACGGGCCGGGAAGGGAACAGAGGCAGGGCGGGGAAAGGGTAGGGATGTGGTGGGGTAGGCAGTAACCGGTAGTGATGAGATGGGATGGGATGTGTTGGGACGGGAGTTACGGATAAGTGATGGCCCTGGAATATGATGGAGCATGTGGTGGCGGAGGAAAGCCTTCAGTGGACGCTGACGAGCTGGTTGTAAGCAACTGCGAGAGGCGGTGGCAATGAGAGCAGAAAGCGTACTGTCGGAACAGTAGAAGGCTTGCAGTGGTGGACCGGAGCGAAGGAGAGTAGTTGGAGAGCGGGGGACGAGCAGAGGATAGATAGTTCAAAGACTCGGCGTTGAGAGTAAGCAGTGGAGGTAGGACGAGATAATAAAAACGGTTCGAAAAAGAAGACGGGAGAATGCTGTAGGCTTACCTTTTTAAAAGCTTAATAACGAAATTCTATCAACTGAACTATAAACTACAAGAAATATAGGAATGTATGGTGTATGGGAACGCTTTGTTTGTATTTTTAGAGGATTTGTTCAATGGAAGATATAAAATGTTATTTTAATTTAGAGCAGGCTGTCCGGGAGACGCTGTCCATGTTCTACACAAACGTTCAAATGTTAGGCCACCATTCTACGACTTTCGTCACTGCAAAATACGACCTGAATTTCCTTTTTCAATTTATTCCCTGTGGATCGTGTACTTATTTGTCTAACGTTAGTAATCTGCGTTGAAGTTTCAGAAAGATGTGTATGTAAGTGAAATCGATTTTTATCATGAGTGAATTACTAACTATTTATTGATTCGTGGTCGCGTGTACCCAATAAGATCATTAGCGTCGTAAGTGTTATTAGTTTTTGCCAACTTCTTCAGGTAGAACTCAGAACTAGGGATAATAACCAAATGTGTAGCTTTTTGTAAACCAGTTTAGATTACATTAGAGTAGCAGTCCGTGCCAAGAAAATAGTTGCCACTTGTATTCATAATTCAATACATGTAATGTGTGTATTATATCCGCACGTTTTCTTGAGCTCCGGGATATCTACCCCCACTCATTTCCCAACATTATTTGCATTAAGAATAAATAATAGCAATGAGAGTTGTAGACAAAATATGGCGACGAGGAATATTGGCTCCCGTGTATTAAAAACTATTTTCCTTGGAAAAATGAAGTACAAATTCGACGTAAAATTTCTTTTGGCAAAATAACCAAACTGCCCATTTCAAACGGACCTAGCGAAGCGAGGGCTCAAGAAAACGAGCGCGGATAACAATTGTTAGGAGGACAAAGATCTCGGAGCCCAAGGAACAGTTCACTGATTGCACTTCTCCCCATAGTGTGTCACAAATGTTTAAACTGTTTTTGATGATAAATAAATAAATAAACACATACCTTGTTACATCACGACAGATGGCCATATTTCTACCTCGCGATATCCGGCGTCGACTTACACGTAGCCACGCGGTCACTCTCTCGCCAGGTATCTTTCCAGCAAAGCACCGTTCCAGCAGGGACAAGATCTAATCTCCTGATTGTCCTACCCGACATGTGAGGTAGTGTAGTACATATAGGTGTAAGTGTGGGTGTAACGGGAGAGGAGAGGATAAGGAAGTCGAACAGTAGATCGCGCGCGGTTCGTGGCGTGTTTTCATGCAACTGATTTCGACATTCGTCTGATTTTGCTTGGAGAAACCAAGTAAATCGACTGATAAGAGCAGACGACTGATGGAATTCTCGCCAAGGTGTTGAATTTGAACAAGCTATGTAGTTATTGTCGAAAATGGGACTGGGACCTTGGACCCTCCAGGTGACCAATGCTTCACAGCTTTTGTTGTTAATTTATCGCAGCCAAATATTTTTATCATCCTTTTCATTTCCTTTTTCTACCTTGTCTGGTCGGCAGCGGGATGCCACCTGGGGGAGGGAGAGGAGTCTGAGTGGAAGCGGAGATTGGGGGGAGACGAGGGCTGGAAGAGAGTAGCGACTGGTCGAGAGACGGAGAAGGGACGAGGATTAGGGAACATGTAGTGGGAGGGGGCGGATGCTGAGAGAGGAACAGAGTTTGGAAGGAAATGGAGACAAGGAGGTGGTGCGGAGACTGTGAGGGAGGCGGTTACGTTGACGAACCCTGACGGTGACTGAAATGGTGAGGAATTTGTGAGGGGAGCGGGGAGTAGGTGGGGCGCAGAGCCTGGGAGAAGTGGTTGGTGGACCTGAGCGAACGTGAGTAGCCGGAGCGAGGGGGAGGGGCAATCGAAGACGGGCAGCGGGGTATAGATGGTCCTGATGAGACTGGGACGAGGAATGGGAAAGAGAATGGGCCGTGGAGGGGAGGGAGAAGGGGAAGGGGTTCCGGGACAGGCCGAGAATAGGTGTGTCTGGCTGTGCAGGGGGGGGGCAAGGGGCGTGGCCGGAGAGTGCGCGAGTAAATAATGCAGCGCCCATAGCTGCTCCAGGCGGTCGGCGCCTCCAACGCCGCTCCTCTCGAAACAAGGGATTCAGTGACGGCCAAACAGCGCCACTGGAGGTTCCCACAGGAGACCGAGGCGAGTTCGTTACGACTCTCTGCGCCCAGCGCAGCCGAGCTATTAAAGAATTTAAGACGGGAAATTCATTGTGATATTGATACCAATGGATGCCAATAACATTTGTTGACGCGTGAAGGCGGTTTTTGAATTATGAAGGAAGTGACCGTTCCATTAGATTCGCTGAGGAGAATTGCTCCTGAAGACGCTATCCGAAAGCGAGCTGCAGACTGGATTGACATGCGCAGAGGAAGATTTGAGAAATAACTGACGCCTCTAGAGATGCCCCTATTGTCTTCAATTCTGAGGGGTTGGATTATTCGTTTCAACTCTGATGGGTTGATTATTTGTTTTCACCTAGGCCTCTTTTCGTGGTTCTCAGACCCTCGTGTTTTCTGTCATGATAGTAATTGCATGTATGAAGACAGTGATGTGATTTGAATGACGATGGTTCAGTGGTGGAATGTGAGACAGGGGCAGTGAGAGAACCCTGAGAAAACCTGACGCAAACCCACTATATACATCACAAATTCCACATGGTTCGATTGAGATTTGAATCCCAAAACCGAGGGGAGGAAGGTGAGCACTAACCACGGGTCGGCTCTTACGCCATCTTGGACTAATTAAGAAATGATTATCTGCCAATATAAATGGATTGTTCATAGGCAAGCTGTTTCCTACATACTCAATTCTAGCAATTTGACATTGCTAAATTGTCACTTCTCAACCTAACATTATTTAACTGCTAAAAGCAGACACATTTTTTACATACATAAACTGTTTTTCCCAAGAATTTTCACACAACAAAAAATGGAATGTCAACCCTTACCGGTTCGCAGTAACAGTCGCGGTACAGTGAAAATGGCTTTCTAAAGAGTTCTCACGACTTGGTTTTCAACTCAATGTACTACGGTTAAATTACATCTTCCATTCTTATAATTTTTATCTTTTCTCTACACATCCTTCAGGGCGCTTCGTGCAAAACAGCATCAAAATAGTTTTGTCCAACTTTTGAATATTTCTCGTCATTTCACGGCTTGAGACATAAGGATAATTAAATATTTTAACGAATACAGCAAACACCAACTATGCAAAATTTAAAGTGCTTTGGTTATTAAATCTAGCTTTCATGTTCTCGTCTGCAAGAAACAGTACCAACGAAGAAGTTTGACTTGCTAACTGTAGTTTTCACGTGAATTCTTAGATGAAGGTTTTCAGCGGATATTATCAAGAAAAGCGACTTGACTGACGTTCCTTAGATGAACATGAAATGTGGAAAATGAACATTTGAGTAAATGAAAATTCATGATAAGAAAATGCTTTTCAAACGTAAATGAATTGTTTGTATTTTTAATTTATTTTCACCATTTGCACATTGTATAATGTATGCATTGCACGTCTTTACAGGTTGTGAGAAAAAATCATTTTGTAATTTAATTCACAAATTATCCTGAGAGATTGGGGATAGATAGAAATAAAGAGTACGAAAAAGTGAAATAGAAGGTGGGGAGATGGAACGAGCAAGGAAGTTAATGTTTATAATACTCTGGTACCACATGTTTTATTGGGAGAAATTCGCATTCTACAAAACCTTTTTAAGTGTGTCCGCACGTACGTTTTGAACGATGTTACTTATTGAGTTACTGTTATTTAGTTTAATAAAAACACAAATGTCATGCAAATTGTTATTTATTGACCAAGAAAGAAAATATGTTGTAGAACGTGTAAATCGTAATCAGAAATCGTTTACAATTTATCACAATATTTGGAATGCCCTCGAAATCGCTGGCTTTGACCGAAAGAGCGCGCCCCCGTGATATTGGCAAATTATGGCACAAACGTAATAACACGCTAATCAATTTTACTAATTAGGAATTATAAGTAACAAATTAAACTTTTTTCATTTCAATGAGTATAAATGGAATTGCCCATCAGTTTTATTCAGACGGCAAAACTGGCCCAAACTGACGCGTTATTTATATATCTCACATTTTAATAAAAGCGAAGATCCTTCATCTTTAAGCGTAAGCGGCTTGACCCCTCACTGCTTCCGAGATCGCATCATTTTTCGGGGAATTTTTTAGCTATTTATTCATTTATCAATCTGGAAAACGCCGCACGTCCTGGAACGGACACGTCAAGAGACCTGGGGCGGCCCCGGACGGTCAACCGGGGTGGGGGCGAGGATATGGGTATGCGAAACTCCTTGAGTTTTCGGCCCCTCGGGCCGGGAAAAAAGTTGGAAATTGTCCAAAAGCCCACCTCTGGGAGGGCGAGGGGAAGGTAATCGTAGGATCGAGTAAAGAGCGTGGAGTATTCTTTCGTTTTATAAGCCTTCTTCCACTTTTGATCATCTTTATTCACTTCTTGAACGTAGTCATTATCTTCATTCTCATCACTATTACAAATCAGACGATCACTAAAAAGCCTTGCTACAGTTTGTAACTTCGTACAGTAATTCACAGAGTTGGCAGGTCTATTTTCCCAGCACTCGCTTTAAGCAGCGAGGGCAATGGTCATAGCAGGTACGCGAATGTACGTAGTTCCGAGCCCCCAATTACTGTAACATTCGTAGTTCAAATGTCAGACCGATTTCCGACGGTGACGTTCAGGTTTAATTTATCATTATCACCTGAACATTAACTTTGCCCTTGGATCTCAATCGCCTGTAAAAGACACTTTTCGAGTGTGAAAATATAGGAAATCGCAAGAATATATTTGGCTTTGGTCATGCTCACACGTATTTTACATGCTTTTGGTACGGTTAAATGTAAAGGCATAATTGTTCCAGTTAAGTTATTGAATTTCCATGAGGGTAAATGGTGATCGTTTTGTTTACAGGCGAAAAATGTTCTAAGATGCATTTATGCAAGAATTACATACCTGAGGTTTGCGTTACTTTTTCCGTTGACAGTTGACACTCGCAAGAGCGTGGTTTTAAGTGTCTTTTACGATGGTTACTCTGTTACTGTATCAACAGTAGAATATCAACGTCGTGATCAGGTATGATTTCTAAAGGTTAACATTATTTGTTTTAAATGAGACAGTCTTTTCATTTTTTGTTGTGCTGTTGACAGTGTTTCTTTGTTATAAGTTGAAAGTAATGTTCACTATGATGCAATGAAGTACAATAACGAAGAGTTAGAATATATTCGTAATTGTTATCAAACGTCCTCATTTTATCAGTATGTTTTATTATTTTGTTTTTATTTCATTTACTTTTTTACAGTTATTACGTTATTTTTTATTTATTTAATTTTAATTATTTGTTCTACCTAATATAAGACTTCAGATGGTTTCTATGTTCTATATTATATTAGTTCTTATTCGTGTTACAAAATTCAGGCAAGTAAACTAAGAAGTTTAAATTTTAATTTACATCTTTGCGAAAGTTTCAATACTCGTACACTAAAATTAATTTTAAACTAAAGAGCAAACCTGCATATTAACAACATATAAAATGTTGAAAAAATTGTCAACTTTGACGCGCCGTAGATCCTAGACTATTAGAGATAGAACCGTGAAATTTGCACACGAAATTATATGTACAATAAACTTCAATTTGAACATTAAACGAAAACTCTACGTCTTAATGAACTTGTTCAACATGGAAACGTTTACGTTGAATATTTCATGCAAATCAGGAAAGACATATGAGAAACTGCATATGAATCTGTCTTTTCATTAATGTAAACCCCAAAATAAACTGTCACTCAAAATAAGAAAGATTAGTTTACGCACCTCTCCCTCTGCTTCCTGTTTGTTCGTGAGATGGTGGCCAGAATCGATTCGGACACGGCAGCGTCATACAAATGAGAAAGTGTCAGATTTGCGTACGTTGTGGGTCCGAAGATGGGGAGCCCTTGCTAAGTGTTCATCTCGTCCCTCCGGCGGCTGAGGCTGCGGCTGATGCGGCTGCTGGAGAGGTCATTAGTAATTCCGCCGCCGCCACATATCTCGGCTGCCGGCGCCACTCGCGCACGAAGAGGGCGCGGCTGCCGGACGCCGACGGTGGGGGCGGCGTGGGCGGCGTGGGTGGCGGGGGCGGCGGGAGCGGTGGGGGCGGCGGGGGTGAAGGGAATGGCGGGTGGCGCGGGACGTGGTTTCGATTAGCCGTCAACTGCACGGCGTTATCAATTATATCTGGCGGCGCATCGGAGGGTGGTCCTAACGGCGCGCCGCCGGCTGCGGACGGCGCGCGCCACGCGGGGCGGGCCGTGGACAGCGGCGGAGGGGAGGGGTGGGGAGGGGACTGGAAGGGGAGGGGAGCGGGGCTTAGCGTGGACAGCCATGTGAGCGGGGCGGGGGTAATGGCGGAGGAGGCAGACGCAAAGCGCGGGGGGAGGGGGGGCGTGACGACGATGAAATGGCCCCACGGGGGTCGCGAGGGCCCTTACGCCGGCCCCGCCCCCCACCAGGAATCTTCAAAGGCGGGCGCTGGGAACTCAACGAACAGCCAGTGGGTGCTGCAACATGTTCAAATGAAGGGTGCTAGAGAGACCACCTCTTCAGAATGGTTGTTTGTTTCCATCCATTGTGAGGATGTTTTTAGTAAGTCTCAATAATATTAACAATAACGTTTTGCATTCAAATTAAATTATTATTTATTTTATTAAAAGTATTATTTCTTTAATTGCAGTACTACATTTCTATTTGTTGCAAATTTGGGCAAGGGTTATTTGACGTCCTTCATCGGATCTCTAAAATGCATATAAAACCAACTCTGAACTCTCGGAAGGCAGTGAGAAGAAACTGATTCCAATTCCTTCATAAACTGCGACACGAACATTTGTGTATCATAATAGGCACCATCTGTCATTTGGTTTTAGTGTGAAATAAATTCATGTTTTTTCTATATTGCAGGGGAAGGAATAGTAAAATCTATATGTTTTAAACACTGCTATTTTAAACTCTAAATAGAAGGTTGTGGGGCCTTGACGTGTAATCGGTAGTCATCATTAACCCGTTTAATGGCGCAAACGCTAAATTTTAATTAACCTGTACAACGCATGAACAATAAATTATTAAAATTTAGTGTTTATTCTATTAAATGCATTGTTAATTAATATCGTAAAATTAATAGAATGAACGAATATCTAAGTATGTACCATACTTTTTATTATATCCTTTGGTTGTAAAATAGTTTAGCTATGAGACTGATGATGTAGGGGTAACATGACTGGAGTGTTCACTCTTAAGGACCTGAGTTCGAATCCCAGTGCAGAGATAATAGGGCTGTCTGGAATCATTTTTGCAGAATCATGAAGTATTATAATTTTCCGTAGCCTTTACTAATAACGTGAAAAGTATTTACTGCTAATTTAATGATAAAATCATAGTACGATAGAAATAGGCATGGGATGATTAGTGGGTAGCACTTGTTTGTTATTTTTAGTCCTGGTATGAAGTGTAAAAGTCCAGGTAATGTTTATTTGTGTTTTCCAGAATGTTATCACAAACTTTCGACGGGAATGTACATTCAGAAAACATACACAACGAGCTTCTTAAAAGATGAAGGACGTTAAAGGAATTCTGAATGCTTAACAGATTTTCTCGATTTTGTTTTCTAATTAAGTTACACGGGTGTTAAATTTTAAATTTGACTTAATTTAAAAATAAAAATTTTGTTACTTTACCTCTGCATAATTGAATATTGTTGATTCGCTATGATCTGTGCATTAGCTTATCTAAAACATACAATTTTACGAATACTCCTTTGTCCTAACTTTATTTTGAATATTTTTAAGTTGTTTGTTGTTCGAAGTTGCTATCTCTTTCGAGATGAAATTTGTTCTCTCTTTTACCCATATTATGCTCGGTTTGCCGTGTTCATTGTTAATTTACTCGCAAATACTAAATATCACTCATTACCAACATTGTGTTCTTTGCCTACCTATTAACGCACTACACGTAGACAAAAGGTCGTAAATAGTTCAAAATCTGACTCCAAGAATAATCTGTGGAATTTTTACGACTCGTTCCCTCTCCACTTAAATTCCGCTAATTTTGTTTCGTATTTTCCACACAGTGGTGGAGAATGTGCTGGCGTGAAAAATGAAAACAGTTTTAAAATTCCATTAAAATGTTTTTCTAAATTAGTTTCATAATGGTGAGCATTAGTGTGACGTGTTGGCCCACCAACTTCCCCACTGCTGCAAATGTCGGTTCTGTGCGACAGTTTTGGACTCCACATGTTTGTTTCATGATGCGTTTCCAAAAAAGTATATTCTTTTGTGTTGTCTCGTTTTTTTCGTTTGATTTACAAAATCAAAATCGAGCGTCTCGCTTTTGTTACGTTGTCAATTATTGAATAACGTGTAGTAATGTATGTATAATTTAAGTCTGGAAATAGTTATGTTGCAAGTTTGAATATATTTCATTTGCATATGCTTAAATAAAAATAAATAAAATTTACTTTTATTTAAAATTCCATGTCTATCCGAGAATCAACAAAACTCATACGCATCTTTATTTCAATTAACGTTCGAACGTTCTACTCACGGGCAACATTTTTCTAATTTAGTTTTCAATCAATGGTGACAATTTTTGGTGACAAAAAATTTGTACACACAACTCGCGTTTAGGAGCAACTTTTCGACACTAACGAAGTCTTACAGGAACTCCAGTGGCTTCCTTTTCAACGAAAGATTTTAATTCTTCCCGAAACAGCAGATAATAAAATTCAGAGAGTGCGGGGTAGGGATTAAATTCGCGGCCTTATAAAAGTTTCTAGTTACGCTCCCGCAACGGGACGTGCCCCCCCCCCCCGCCCGCCAGCGGAGTCTTTTGTGACATTTTGTGGGCTGATCTTCGGGAACCAGCGGCCGCGGACGTGGCACAGTGCACCCAAGGTCATGCAAAATGGAAAAGAAGAAGAATGTCTAGTAACATTGTGAGAACAAAAATCGTGGCTGTAAACACACAACATCTTAGCGTTAACGCCATCTTTCATTCTGAACTTTAGGCTCCTTAGAATGAGACCAAATCCAAAGTCTCTAAATGTGAAGCATTTGTAAACTAACAACAGTTTCTTGCACCTCGGATGTTATAAGGGTTCTAATGATGGAACGGCAACAAAAAGAAAACAAAAAAAAAAAACGAGAGGATTTGGTCCAATTAATTAAATCGATTGAACTTCCTGGGTACATTCAAGATTTTTTTCACCAGATTTTAATGATTCAGATTTATTCACTTATTACTTAAGTAGATGTTAACTTGCTTCAGTTTCTTATATATTGATTTTCATCTGTATTTTCATATTTTCCTCCATAAGAGAACCAGTAAGATTGTTTATTGATGTATTTTCATCGTAACCAGGATACTCTCAATCCAGTTATTAGTTTTGCAGCGAATCGAGCTTCTTATCGAAACCAATATCAAGCAATAACTTATCAGTATAAAATCATAACTTTAAAGAACGTGACTTAAACCGTTTAAAAGATTAATGTAATATTCATGCAAATATTAACAGTAAATAACACTGTCATTAACAAAATCTGGAACAAACATAATATCATTTAATTACAATTGACTTTCAAAAATTCAATTAAAACAAGTTGTTAGTAACAGTACCCGAGAATGAATGCATTAAGATGCGTGTCTGTTAATATTCTAATCGCTAGTTTCGTTTTCTTTCTCAACATTCGTTTACGTTTTCTTGTTGATTTGTTTTCTACCCTCCGCACATTTCATATTTCTTGTTGTTAGCTTGAATACTCGGTTGGAAATCACCGTAAAACGGAAAGGTATTTTCGGAGTTTCGATCTACTGTGCAGGGCGCAGCAGGAAACGTCGAATTTCCCGTCACCCGCCGCCCGCCCCTTCGCCCTTCGCTCTTCACCCTTCGCCATTCGCCCACCGCCCTTCGCCCGCCGCCCTTCGCCCGCCGCCCTTCGCCCGCCGCCCTTCGCCCGCCGCCCTTCGCCCGCCACCCTTCGCCCGCCGCCCTTCGCCCGCCGCCCGCCGCCCGCCGCCCTTCGCCCTTCGCCCGCAGCCCGCCGCCCGACCCTCAGCCCGTCGCCCGCCTCTCAGCCCATCGCCCGCCCCGCAGCCCGCCGCCCACCCCTCAGCCCGCCGCCAGGTCCCCGCCCACCGCCCCGTCGTCCGCGCCCCCGCCCCCGCCCCCGCCCACCACCGTAGCTCGCGGTCCGCCCGCGGAGTCGCTTGCTGATGGAGGGATTTAAAATTTTACGCCGCGCGCAGACACGGCCGCGAATCCAATTCCGGGGTCCGCGCGCGCGCGCGCTCCCGCCCCCGCCCTCTCCCCCGCACTCGCCCCTCCCGCGGCGCGCGAAGTCCCGCGGAATGGGAGAGCAGGAATCCCCTGCGGCGGCGGCGGCAGCACGACGCAGCGACGGCGGAGGCGAAGAGGCTACGGCGGGGGCGGGGCGATGGGGGAGGCGAAGAACGAGAAGGCAATGGAAGGGGTAGATTGGAGGAGGCACCTGACGCGTGGTTGGGTTAGAGGCGGAGAGGGCGGAGAGAGCGGAGAGGGCGGAGAGGGCGGAGAGGGCGGAGAGGGCGGAGAGGGCGGAGAGGGCGGAGAGGGCGGAGAGGGCGGAGAGGGCGGAGAGGGCGGAGAGGGCGGAGAGGGCGGAGGGGGCGGAGGGGGCGGAGAGGGCGGAGAGGGCGGAGAGGGCGGAGAGGGCGGAGAGGGCGGAGAGGGCGGAGAGGGCGGAGAGGGCGGAGAGGGCGGAGAGGGCGGAAAGAGGAAGTGGAGACGGTTGTGGTGACAAAGGGAGAGAAGGTTGTACTGGTCCGGCGGTGCAGAAATCTGGCGAAAGGTGGAAAGGGCGTGGAACCCGTGGTAATGGTGCGGTGGTGCAGTAAGGAGCAGTTTAACGTTTCGGGTGATGGAGGAACTAGCCAATGGTGTGGTGATGGAGGTATTAAAGTAACGTACTCGTAGCTGTAGCCGCGTCTGACTTGACGACGCTTGTGGCACTGCTCCAGAAATTGATGCTTTGTTGATGTGATCATGTGGTGAATGTAGTGCTGGCTTAATGCGGGCGGCGGATGTGAACACGCAACTGTGCAGTGCGAAGTTGTGAAAGGATACGTAACTTACTAAGTATATGATAAGATTATTGCCTATAAACAAATCGGCGAATTACATTATTTTATTATCCCACAGTGAATGTGGTGGGTGAATTGGTGAGAAATACGATTCCTGAATGGGCTCACACAAAACAAGGGGAAATTTATCTTAGTGAACATTTCTTGATTTTAAACGAATACACTCAGGGAATATTCATGAATTAAATACCAGTAGGTTCAGAATGACCTCTGTTTGTTAAATGACGCAACAAGCAATACAGTATCTCTGTCTAAACAATGATAGCATTTATAGAATCAAATCATACTTCTATCTAACCATAGGTATGAAACAGATAGTTTAGTACAAGGCGAAAAAAAATTCTCTAAAAGGTCTGTGCATTGCCAGATGAGATAAAACTTAATATATTATCGTAAATGAATTTAAAAAGTGTTAGCTCTCTCAAAACCTACGTGATATTCTTGTACTCGCACCTACACGTATATTTACAATGAATCTTAATTTTAAAAATGCAATAGGGGTATATAAATAAAGTTTTGAAAGCGTAAAGTTCTTTAATAGAAGTTGAACGTAATCTTTTGTCGATTTGAGAGAGATAAAGTGTGAATTGCGATAACTGTAACCACATTTTCCTTCGGCTATCTCTTTTTACAACCTGAGCGTCGAGTCTCGGAGGTCTATTGGCGAAAACTGATTCCAACCTCCGAAGTGCAGGGGGTCTGGTCGGGGAAGGTATGACGAGATGGAAGTCGAGGCAATTCACCAACCGTACCTCTCAAGTTTAATCCGGAATTTGTGGGTTTGTGGTTTCCCTTGTGACTACATAAAACTTGTCACTGCAGTTAAGCCAAACAAATTTCAGACACTCATTTAAAGAAAGTCAGAAGTTTTATACTTGTGTTAGAGTGAATTTTCAGACAAATGTCCTAAACGAAGGAGAAAGCTAATTCAAACGTCAATATTTTACCCAATGTGTCATCATTCGTAAACAGAAGGTGCAATCCCAATTTCCAACATAAATCATTTAAACCGTTAACTCTAGTCAACACAATTTTTAACATTCCCTAAAAAATTAAAAGATTAATGATTTCACTTCAAATTGCTTTACGAGTGTGAATTTTAAAAATGTTATTAACAAGTAAATTCTCTAAATTCTCCCTCATATTTCCATAAATTCGATTCGTTTCACCAAAATAGAAATGTTGATTTATTTTCATAATTGTAAGTTTTTCAGGTGTCGAAAACAAGATAATTTCAAAGATATTGTTAGAAAGCGTTTTTAATAACGATCATGCCATTGAAGCAAATGTAAGCACTGTAATTGTGCATTCTTGATGTAATTAAGTCATGAAATATGTTCATAATTAACCACGAGAGCCTGCGTCAAACATAATATAATAGATATTTGCCTAAAATCTGAAGTTTCCCCCGTGAATGATTATCTTCGCCTCAAATGCACTGATCAATTCGATGATAAGCATGACTTTCAATGTCAGTTCGCGTATAGTGTATTCTTCGGGTTAACGCAACAATTACCATGATCCTGATAATATTTGGACAATTATCAACCGAGGTTTGGCGATATCATGGGTAACTGAGGACATTTCGGGGTATGGCATTACATAGACAAACATAATGTCTCAGATGAGTGTAAGAACATTTGACACAAACTTGTGTGGATGATAATAGATCAGACGTTTACCGACGGTTAGAGTAACTCTTTCGAGTGGATTGAAAATTCTTAAAGCCACAGAAAAGCAACGATTGTAATGAATATTGTACAACAAAATATCTTAAAATAGTGATATGTGCAGGCCAATGCAGTTTTAAATCTTTCAGCTTTCTCAATATTTCACTGTTGTTATAATTTAGTATATCAACTCTTTTATCAGATCTTTTGTTTATGAATGCATTTATTGTAACGGTGTTTTTTCTGGAAGATATAGCCAACCATGAAGTTCGGCGTTAAGGGAATTACGTTGACTGAAAAACATTGGAAAACCCCTTTGGTGGAAATTTTTCGTCTCCAATTTCCCGGAACCCATTTCACTTGGGATACCTTCTTGTCAGTGGTTACATCTCGACCAGGTAATAAGCCCATTCCGTGGCGACCTGCTCAGCCCTCTGAAGCTGCCACCTGGCGAAGGATGCGTGGGCGCCGCGGTCGCCCGCCCATTCGTCCCCGCCAGGTGCCGCCTCGGCCAATCCCGCGCGCCGGCGGGGGCGATTCGCATTTGTCCGCGCTCGCTGGGAACACGAGAGGAGGAGAGCAGGCGGCGCTCGCCTATTCCCAGTCGCTGCCACGGGCTCAACTCCGGTGTTGAATTGAATTGAATTGAATTGAATTGATGCCTTATTTTACGTGGCGAGACTCGGGCTATAAGGCCCGCTCTTCCGTCTGACCACGCCAAATTTCGCTACGCTCCTTTCACCAACTAGCGGAGAGAGGAGGTATTTCTTGAGCGCCGAAACAGGCGATTTGAATTTAGCTCAGAGGCGTCATTTACGCTTGAGGATCTTTTACGTGCAAGTAAATCTACTAACATCGACAGCCGGCTTTACTTCCCCTCCGAAGGAAGGCGTACGAAGGATTTTTTCACCCTTATAAATCCGCGGCTTCGATCGAGTTTGAACCCACCAACTTAACCGTTACCCCATCGCCGTCGCCGCTGCCGCCACCGCCACCGCCACCGCCACCGCCACCGCCACCGCCACCGCCACCGCCACCGCCACCGCCACTTCCCGCCACCGCCACCGCCACCGCCGCCACCGCCACCGCCGCCATCGCCACCGCCACCGCCACCGCCACCGCCACCGCCACCGCCACCGCCACCGCCACCGCCACCGCCGCCACCGCCGCCACCGCCACCGCCACCGCCACCGCCACCGCCACCGCCACCGCCACCGCCACCACCGCCGCCACCGCCACCGCCACCGCCGGTGTTACGGGCATAGTGAGGGTATGTACGGTAAACGTCGACAGCTAATTGGACACAACTACGTAGCTTCGATTGATATCGCGAGGTGAATAAAGACCTTATTTCTGCTATTTTTCGGGTAATAATGGAACGCATACACGATCAACGCCATTCGCACACTTTAGTGTGTAGATGGCTTTGACTTGCCACCAGTGGCGTGGGTGTCAGCTGCTCGGGGCGAAGAAAAATTTCGGTATTTAGGTATTTCAATTTAAAAGGTTAAAATATTACAATCTTGATCAACGTAGCAGATAGTCACACATACAATTACATAAATAAAACTCGTAAATAAAATGTTTAATATATAGTCGAATGTACACGAACAATACAATTTTCAACAGACAATTATTTAACAATCATTACACGTTCTTATGAAAACGAAAATCACAATTTGGAAATCGAATTCGATTAAGTTAAGGTGAATTGGACAACAGAAGATCCATCAATGAAAGTTTCTTTGAATTGCCAAAGCGTCACTAAAGGTCTTCTCTCAAGGGACTTATCAGTACTGTAATCAAATTTTCAGGTGTTGTTATACAATATTGAACACTATTTTCTCTATGGTAGAAGTCTTTCTCGTTGAATATTAGTCATTAACAATTCAAGCCCAAAATGAAATACTGGTAATCCCTACAAGTCAGTACATGCGGTGTTGCCAGCCACTACATCGGCAAAATGTCGTTTTGGAATGAGATCATTTAAAGAACTCATCACAGAATATGTAATGAAAGATTCCGTGCTCATTTCAATCGGTCCGATTCGTATGTGGGAAAAAATTTGAAATGAAATGGTACAAATGTTTACAAGATATTATTATTATTATTAATTATTATTATTGTTATGAATTATTGTTATGAATTATTATTATTAATTATTATTATTGTTATGAATTATTATTATTAATTATTATTATTGTTATGAATTATTATTATTAATTATTATTATTATATTTATTCGACATCACGACAAAGATGCTATGAGTCGGCTGAGTATAAAATCTACTCCAGGTTGCAACGAGCTACCTAAGGAGAAGATCTAGTGACTGCAACTGCATAACTTGCGCAAAATGTGGGCTATTTCAAATAATGCAATTTCTTGCTCTTCTCAGTCTTTTGAATGACCTGGGAGTTTAGCCAATTTCTTTCAGAAATTTTGCGTAATTATTTTATTATTATTGTTATTATTATTATTATTATTGCTATTATTATTATTATTGTTGTTATTATTATTGTTGCTATCATTATTATTGTTATTATTATTGCTATTATTATTGTTGCTATTATTATTATTGCTATTATTATTATTAATTGTGCAGTATTGCCGCCAGAAGCAGGCCGCCCCTGCGCTCCCACTATGCTACGCCCCTCCTTGTCTCATGAGCTTTGTGGCCATTGGCCTTAGCAGGTTCCCCCATTGGCCGCGAAATGTTGCTGAAGCTAAGCTGCCGACGTCATTCATATTTAACCACCGGAGTCGAGTTCCTTTCTTACAGACTTCTAAGTCGCGACGCACAGCACCCCTCGCCGTCGCCATCGCCTCGGATTCGACGCCCGGCAACTCACGCCCTCGGCTACACCTGCACGTCAGCTATCTATAATGCATCACGTCCAACGACTGACATCTTCGACCTTTTTCTTTTTTCACTCCTAACGTCTTACTACTTCAGCGTTTTCTGTCTTCCGTTTCTTCTTCTAGTGTCATATCTCTGATACGATGTTCATTGTGTTATGGGGAGTTTGAAACTTGGCTGGTTCCTGCAGGTTTGGCATTATTAATGATAATTTAAAGATAATTATTTGAAGTGTGCCTTGATATTTCTTGACAGAGAGCAATGTTCGAAAATTTTCTTTCCCAAACGTTTAGTAGGCCTATGTGAATAATGTGGACTCAAATACAAAGGAAACTACATAATTTTCGCATTTAGAAAACCGATAGCAAAGGAAAAAATAATTTTGTTCATAGCTGGTGTTCAATAACGAAAAAAACGATTTTATTAAATTTTATTGGAATATAAATTACAATGCAATGAAGAAAAGATATGACAGAAAATGAAATGTTCAAAATCTATGTTAAAATATGAATACTATGATCTTACTACTGAATGCAATGGATAAGTTTAAATATTAAATTTTACTTTCGTCGTAAATTAACTTCAATGTCATTATGAATGAGAAGAGTCAGGTTGTTAGAAAACCTACTTCATTTATATATTGGTCATTAACAGACGTGGATAATGGAGGCATCAAAGAGTTCTGCTGCAATTTTCAAAAGTGTTTTAGAGGGAAACGCGAATTACAGCGTTTGTATAACATTTTCCATTCACACAATTGCAACATGTTATTTCACACTGGCAGCACAATGCTGCTGTGCTGTAATTAACGGAGGTCAACAAACCTCCGCCCTCTAAAACTTCATAACGAATGTTGACTCAACAGCAATAATACGAAACACCGAAAGCCCATGAATCCTGAACTTTTCGGGTTTGTAAACTAGACGTTTTCGTAAAAATACGGGGTTACATTTCACGTATATCGGAAATTAAAATTGAAATTGAGGAATCCAGTTGTCAGGTCGCAAAAATAATCTAATATTGAATTTTTCTGATTAGGTAATACATGATGTAATTGGAATAGTGTGTGTGACTATTAAGGGGATTTTATTGCATTGCATTAATGCGAGTAAAACGATCAGTTCGAACTATATGTCATTATAATGATCATCACTTCCAGCTGTAAATTAATAGCTCTTAACTGTATCATTAACATATTTCTAAACAGCAACAGACATTATATTTATGGGGTTTATAATAATATCCAAACAAATGTGGTCAATCATACTAATCAAGTTTTATTATTTTATTGTTATACAATTTGTTCCAAAATGTGTTTTATATAGCTATATTTTATTACGAGAATAGAACTCCGCTATCATTCTGTAGTAGAGAATTATATTATCATAACGTCATTGCATTATGACAATGTTTACAACTTACACAATAATGTGTTATTAGTTAATGACACACATTCTCACCTATTTTATAATTGAGGAATCCATTAAACTGTTTGGTTTAGAAGAAAATTTACGCCACATGATATCATGGATTTTGTGCATAAAAGTTCACACAAATAATTTGAAAGGTGCTGCACGATATTGAAAGAAGATTCTGTCTCTGGCAGAATATAAATTCAGTAATATGCAATGCAAGCTACCAAAAATTGTAGGGTATCTAAGTAAAATGATTGATGATTGCATCTTGTTTTTTTATTACATACAAGTGATCGATTTTTATTTAAAAACTGTGAGAATATTATTTTCTTTGCGTGCTGTAGAGAGAGTTTACTAAACAACGTGAATACAGAACTTAGTTTATAATCGGATCCATTATAACAAAGTCGGAAGAGGTATTTAAATTTCTTAAATATCAGCCTGGAGCTGACCAGGAGGGTAAACGACCTTTGTCCCATCGACACTAAAGATGTCTACCGCAGGTGTTGTCGAAATGTCCGGAAGAACCATTTAGACTTGACCACAACGTATGATGCCGGTAAGCAGGATATAATGTAATAGGTACTGCAATATTTGACACAGGAATTGAAGATTTTTATTTATGTATGAAGCTAATTCTTCCAAATCTACCTTAGTTGTAAATTCGATTGATAAGTATTTACTTTTGTGGGAGAAATTCAAAATCCATTGTTGGTTGTAGGCTTCTATTATCCGTACACCTGAGTCCAGCACCCAGAAAGTAAGAGATCAAAGAAGAATCATGATTGCAAAATAGGGAGTGACATAACAACCCAGCAGTGCGCGCAGGTATAAATCCTCTCCCCTACTCGTTTTCATTTACCCAACACATCGCGCCGCTCTTTCGAAGCCTTGTTTCCCCGATGCCCTGCCTACGGCGCAGTCAGGAACACCGAGCGGAGAATCCGACAAACCGAGTATCATTGGCGGACGTTTTGCCGCACTCCATATTTATCGGTGAAGAGAAAATTACATCGCATCCGGAGCAAAGGTGGTTTTACTTTTAAGCGTCCAATTGGCTTTCAATTTTGTAGCCATTCTATGGAAACAGAATGTCAAAAAAGTCTTCACGTGACCAATTTCACATTTTTTAACACCTAATGGGGCGGCGGCGATGGTGTAACGGTTAGCGTATCGGACTGTTATATCCAAGTTGGCGGGGTTCAAAACCCGATCGAAACCGTGGATTTATAAGGGCGAAAAAATCTTTTGTACGCCTGCCGTCGGAGGGGAAGTAAAGCCGGCTGTCCCATGTTAGTAGATTTACTTGCAAGTAAAAGATCCTCAAGTCTAAATGACGCATCTGAGCTAAATTCAATCGCCTATTACGCCGCCCAAGAAATACCTACTTTCTACGCTAGAGGGTGGAAGGAGTGTAGCGAAATTTGCGTGGTCAGACGGAAGAGCGGGCCTGATGGCAAAGTATAATAAGGCATAAATTCAATTCAATGACAACTGCGATTATTTTGTGCCTTCATTTTTGAACACAGTGTGGGTGAAGATGTTCGGTTTCCGACCCGAATATTTTTCTGTCGAACCTTTTTCGTTACCAGGGTCCGACAATAAGAGTTTTTCTGTCGAAAAACTGCCGATTTCCGCCGCACGATTACAAAATATTTTTTTCTTTAGTACGTATGTAATAAGGTGTTAAACTATTACGTAGTAACTACTGGTTACTACCCGGAAGCCGAGGTTGTTAGCCACCGAGGCCATCCACGTCGGCAGTAATCAGCGTGTACCGACTCAGCGCGTCGGTCAGAAGGGTAGCGGGTTCGAATCTAGTCTTGGGCATGGTTGTTTGTCATTGGTCTCTCATTTATGTGCTGTTGCGTTCTGCTGACTCCAGATCATAGGAGACCGCAAGTGCGTTGGTGCCTAGTATATGATCGATTATGCGTAAAGGGTAACCGACTGTCGGCTGGATAAAAGCCCTAGAAGAAGAAGAAGAAGAAGAAGAAGAAGAAGAAGAAGAAGAAGAAGACTGGCGAGGTTTTGCCACGCCCACTTTGCTCGACCACGCCTCTCGACACCCGGCAACAATGGCACCGAGGATCTCGCTGTTGGATTTAGCAAATTTATCTTCCCAAGATAAATAAACTGCAAGATAACTATTAATACGTAGGTACACGAATTGTAATGATTAATGGATAGGGGCGATGAGTCATGTCCCTCTTTGCCCCTACCGCCGCCTGCTTCGTGATGGGATGCGACCCGTTCTCAGCTAAGAATATCCGCGATGGGCGTACTTCATGCGTAGCCCCGTAAATCGCGATATGCGCTGATGACGTCATGCCTCCTTATTTATAGCCACCAAAGCGCCACCGCTCCTTGCGAGTTCGAAGCTCATTCCACCCAGACGGACGAAATCTTTACCTTCTTTTCTCCTTTGAAGTAACAGGTCAGGATTTGGGTATAATTACACAAACAGTTGATATATGAGTTTTGAAATAATTACTTCTACATTACTTCCATCGAGATTTTTTATAATGAATGAAGAAATGAGTAGAACAATCGTTACGTAAATTTATTATTTGTCGGCTTTAGACACTAAAGTAATATCACACATGTAGGCACATTAATGAAAATCAAATCTATAAAATTCTTAATTCATAAAACAATATTCTCTCCTCTTGACACATCTGCTAATAGTTTAAAAAAATCTTATAAGCTGGCTACAAAATAGTGATCAGTCCGTTTTTATCACAATGAGGTGCTTGTTGAAGCAATTTGTTCTCGCATCGTCGTACTGTTATATAACGCCGGTAAAACAAAATTGAAATATTTTTACTAGGACTAAAATCACGGAAAATATCTATGTGAAGAAATTATTTAAAATTCTCATTCACGAAAAATGAACTAATTAAGTAATTGGATATACGATGATTTGGGTTAGTGGTAATTGTTAACAATTTTTTAATTAAATTGTTGTACAGAAAGCACAGTTTCGTATTTTCCTCGCTCCTTTCCTTGAGCGGTACTGTCTGCTCCTCACGGAGTTGGCGAGGAGGGCCTTCATACTGCGCGAACATCAAATCTATCGATCTCAGTCTTGAACCTTCACATATTTGCACTCTGTATTTCTTGGCCCCCCTTCGATGCTCATACTATTATTCTTTCGAGGTTTAAAATGCCTCCCATGTCTCAAATACAATGGAAAACATGTGTGAGTTTGAAACCAACACTTTTAGAGTACACGCACTGTGGCTCATCTGCTCTGACTACGAACCAATTGATCATACTAATTGTAAACGTGTTACAATTTTGAAATATAAGTATTTGATCAAATTAATAGAATACCTAACAGTAGCGCTTTTAATGGGCTTCTAATATTGCGTCTGTGTTTTTAAAGCAACAGTGTAAAGAATGATATTTTGGGATTAAAATCTAACACAAACGCACTCTGTAATCAACATTTTTTCACAATTAGCTAACTCCACAGAAAATGTAGTAGAATATAATATTTTAGCACACGTCAATCAACACAATAGTTTAGTTTACTTTCATGTAAAATGTAACGTGAGGAAAGTGTGTTTTTTCAAAAAATCTTTTTTCACCTTTTCTCCAATTTTCGGATCATTAATAGTCAAATGGATATTCGAGTTGAAGAATGTTATAAAGGAGTAAAATCTGAGTCTACGTGTAATTTTTCACTTAAGTATTTGGAGGAAAACGCTTTTTTCAGCATGTCTGAAAATGTTCAAATTTGAACTTATTTTCACAATGATATTTTGAGTTTTCGAAAAGCTTTCAGATACCATTTGAAACACTAGTACTAACAAATTAAATAATGTATAAAGAAAGACTTTAATGTAAATATTAATCACGTAAGGGAAGTATAAAAAAAATATAATTGATTAATTTTTGAAAAATCAATAGAATACGCGCGTTTATCCTATTCTATTCCATGCATTTAGCAGTATCTACGTAAAACGTTAAAATAATCAATTTGGAACCATTTTTTAAACAATCTTGTGTTTAATATTTTTGCCCATATTATATTTAAACTTGCGCTGATGACATTAATTAAAGAACTAAATGTAGAAAAAATGTATTTAAAAAATCTTAATATTCAAAATTGTAGTTTTAGGAACGTGTCAAAAAAAATTCAAACTTTTGCAATTACGTATTAGCAGTGAAAATTGGACCTATGCCATGTTTTTAAATATATCTTACTCTATTAATACAAGAAATTTAAAGAAAAAATTTGAAGCCATTTTTGAGAAAATTTTTAAAATGTGCCAGGGGATTAATGTAAAGTACCTCCTCAATTTCAAGAATATTTTTCAAAATTACAGTACTTTGAGTAAATTAAAATTGATCAAGGAATATTCATTTTCGTAAAATTCCTACTAGTAATTTAAGTATTGTTATTTACAAACAGACTGATAGACAGACGGTCGGACGTTTTGAAAAATACCCATTTTTGATATCATGGGACCACAAATCGTGTATTTTCGTTGAAATCTAGAAATCAATTTTCTCCAGCATTACATAACTTTCTCTATACTAAATATATACGTATGTACATGATAGGTAAAAATATGTTTATAACGATTGTCAATATTTATATTTTGTTTATAGGAGAAAGTAGCTTGAAATTTGAACATCACAGAAAGGAATATTTTTCCAAATCTTAAAATTTAACTTGTTTTAAACCAAACTTCTGTTGTCATCAGCATTTTTCTTATCTTGAATATTAAGGTAAGAATACTAATTTCTTTAGAGCGTAGTGACATTGTAATCCAGTGTCAATTTCATCATAGTCTTTGAATCGCTTATTAGTGTAAGATAAATGTTAATTCGAATTTGTGCTCAATTAAAGTATGTTCATTGTACTGTAAAATGGCATATGGAGTATTGAAGAGTTTGATAACTTATGACGTATTGTGAATTTTTGAAGGAACATTCAAAACCTCGAATATGTAGTTCCACCCAGTTTTTTGTTCCTCCGAAATCGAACGAGAGTATTTAGAACGCTTGGCTCTGTGTCATACGTGCAGCATCACACGCCTCGCCATTCCCCGCAACCGCCGCCAGCGCCCCCACTCGCCATTTCGTCTAATCACGCGCGCCGCCGGCAGAGCGCGCCTCCGCCTCCACTCCTCGAACGCGCGCTTTTCCGCAGCGGCGCGTAAACGCGTAACGTATGCTGGCAACGGTCAGCTGACGAGCGCCGCCCGCAACTCGTCAGAATATTTTTATCCGGTGCAGCAGCGCCCGCCAAAAGCCGGCGCAGTCGCGCGCATCCGTTGGCTCCGCCCGCCCCCGTCACTTGCACGTCCCCCGTCCTCTACCTCTTCCCCCGCCACGAACCCACTCCTCCACACCTTCCATCCTTCGCCTCCGCAGCGACAGCTGTCACCACCACCCCGCACCTCAACACGGTCGATTCCTTTTTTTCAGGCTCGTCAACTGCTAAGGTCATTATTTCTCTAAAGGCAGTGCAGGCTTTTCATCGGTGATCTTCCCCGTTCAGATCTGACGTCGACTTAAACGTCGCCTAGAAGGGTTTCCCTATTCAGTTATCTCCCAACTGTGGGACACCATTCCAGTCGTTCGAGCTCTTACAAGCTCCCAACACCTGAGGTAATGTAGTGCGTGTGTAAGTAAGGGGTGAGGGTAGGACAAGGAAGAGGAAGGGAAGATCACGCGTGGTCCATGATTAAAGTTTATTAATTTTTATTCGACTCTAGCTACATAGCTAGAGTTAAAAATCCTACTTCTGTCGGGATTCGAATGCTCGTATTTCCCTGTCAGAGGCACTGCAGTGACATTAGTTGATGTCCTGAGCCACCAAAGCCGGTCCGCATCTCAACTCAAAACCTCTGACACATTAACGCCGTTTTTCACGCATTGTTCCAACTCTTTGCAATATTATCCCGAATCACAGATTATTTTTTTCACCTTGTGAACTCCCTCTCACCCCATGTTGATTCATGCTATCTGCACAATAAATCGCCAGTACCCTCCAGTTCGCATATTCACCTCTATCATCACGCTGAGACTGAAAGCACAATCTTCCGCGCCTTCTGCATCTGAGTTCCTTTCCCTGCTTCCGCTTCCAACTATCCCATCACCACCATCGAAAATGCTCCCGAGTTGCCGGCATCTGCCCGCCGTCCTCGCCGCCCCACTGACCCCGCCTCCGCCTCCGCCCCCGCCCCCGCCCGCGCCCCTACCCGCGCCGCCCCGGGCCCTTTGGGCTCCTCGGCCGCGGCGCCGTAAATCACGCCTCGCAAGGCGTCGCGTGGCGCCGCGCCGCGGGCCCCGCCCTACGAGGCGAGAAGCAAGGCGAGGCGCTGCCGGAAGCAACGGCCCAGACGCACCGAGCGGCCAGCCACAGACCGAGAGCGCCAAGGGAGCACTGTCGACGCCTCCCTGCCCCGCCCCGCCCCGCCCCCAACCCGCCACGCCGCCTCGCCCCGCCTCTGACCAACCACCTAGCCATATCCGCCATATCCACGGCTCTCCCACTACTTCACTCGTAATCCAGATCCCATGCCACTTCTCCGACACCGCCCCGACGCCGCCCCGACGCCGCCCCGACGCCGCCCCGACGCCGCCCCGACGCCGCCCCGACGCCGCCCCGACGCCGCCCCGACGCCGCCCCGACGCCGCCCCGACGCCGCCCCGACGCCGCCCCGACGCCACCCCGACGCCACCCCGACGCTGCCCCGACGTCCAGCAACCGTCCAGCCACCGACCCGCTACCTCCCCGCCACCGCTCTGGCACCGCTCTGCCACCACCCTGCCACCGCCATCTCGCGTTCCGTTCCCCGAACCTTGCCCGCCCATGGCCCCCATGCCACATGCCCAGTTGCCCCGTTGTTCCTCCGCTCCCAACATGTCTTTGGAAATTTACGGGATATGTTGGACTATAGTCACCACTCATTGTGATAGAGAAAGATGGCGTGTTGTACGTATGATCGGTTTGTATGAAATTTAATTATAGATTTTCTAGGTTGGCGAAATAAATAAGCGTGGAACATTTGAAATACGAAAGGCTTGGAAAGTGTCTTAAGAATTTTGGCCTGCCAAACCTATGAACACAGAGGAATTACAAGAGGGCGTATATTGCAGGCGTTATTGTCAGCAAATATAAAATTCGGAAAGTAGCATAATTTGAATATAAATTGGCAATTCCGTTTTTTTCAACTCATTGTGAAGGGTACTTTGTGCATCGACCTGGAATATAGAAAAACGGGCATATAGCTTGAAAGCATTAGATATTGCACAGGAATCTCCACAGATGCGAAGTCGTTCCGGTTGGCAGAAGTCCAATAAGCTGATCTCCAACGTCAAGTGAACCTGAGAAGGCACTCAGGAAGAAATAAGAACATTAAAACCATGAGAAGTTGGAAATATGATTTCTGGTTTTTTAGTGCATGAGATTAAAAGAAAACCGAAACATGACATTTTTGCGTAGGAGGACTTTGGAAATACATCTGCAGATAATAAATTATTACTTATCTTAATTAGAATTGAGTTCTTGGTTCAGGTGTTGTTTTGGGTTCTGTCGTACTGGGAGGTAATATTTATCTTTTGTAAGAAACGTTGCATGAAGCTGCCGTTTAAAATAACGGATAATGAGTACTGTCGAATATTTCCTTATTTATCCCGTAAAAGGACAGGATACTAACTTTAAAAAAGTCGAAGCATCGAGGGACGAGGAAAAAATAGTTCACTTTTGTAAAAATTGAATTGCATAAATTATACAAAAGTAATGTAGCCAAGGATTGTAAGTAAAACGGGTGTTTAAGGTATCAAGTTAAACAATCAAAAAAGTATCCAGAATTAAATACAAAATGTAAGCTTTGATTATAATTTTCTCATGTCTAAATGAGTGTCACTTATCTCAATTGGCTTCACGGTGCCCCAATTGGAAGTGACACTTTGTGTAGCTGATTCCAATAAAATGAAGATGGCGGGTAGCAAGTGCACCTGTCGGCACTACTGAAGATTAGCAGCTTCGGATGGTCCAAGAGCTGCGACGGGCAACGTGACATGAGGAAACACGCTTTCGGAGAAAGTCGTTTCTTAAGGTTCGAATTCCATGTCACTCAAGTGAATTATTTACATTCCGTGTAGCTGAAATATCTCTTCAGTGCGACTTAACGTTTTCGTAGGTCTGAGTGATATATGAGGTACCTTTTCGTCACAAATTTATTTTTATGACATTGTAGGCATTCTTCAACGAAATGTTTAATCTAAGGTTAACGAAACAACAGGATGTATATATTTTGACGCAACATGCATAACATTAACGTGTGTCAAATTGCCAGCATTCACGCGGCAGTCATTTGTCCTACTTGTTCTTCGGTTCAGTGGACAAGTTTGCAAAGACCCAACGTGTCTCATTTGAAGAGTTTGGTTTACTATGTGGTATTTGAGTAGATTCTGCAAAACAATTGTGGTGAGCTGTATAAAAACTGTACGTGTTCGACAGTTCTTTTTACAGCTGTCAAGAGGTGTAATAACTTATTTGGTAGTTTTGTCGTTTTGAATATTCTGAGTTTCCCAGCGGAAGAATGGAGGGATAAATTAGAATGAAATAAATCTACATTGAATTTTACCTGAAGAGATAAATAATACTATTGAGTTCTGATATTTAAAAAACGCCTGAGGTACCTGACGATGGTGCTCACCGTATATTTTACGGTAACGACACAATCTTGGGAAATAAGTATATGACTAGCGTGCCCGTGCGAGAACTCTTGCATGTTAATACCCACCCTTTCCTTATTCATTTACCTATCCTTTTTATTAATTAGAAAACTTGTTAATGGAACGTGTTTATTTGTTAAAAAATAAATAAATTTAACTTCGTACTTACCCAAAATAAAACAAAAATAAAAACAATGCAATTGATGTTGGAAGCAAATTTTCAATAAAGGTTTATTCAGAATTATAGGGAGATGTTCTTCAAGCAATTCACATTTCCTTAAACACAGTTGAAGTTCCTTGAGAGCTAGCTTTTCGCTTTTTTTGATAGTCACAAAAATATTCGATAAGTTTTTACTCTTGAGAAAGCCAAATAAAGTTTTCTATGCGAAAATACAGGATCGGGCAAGTACAACCCTACCGTTTGCAATATTATTTAACTTTTCTGGATTTGTTATGAAGAGTAGAGGGCCAGAGCACCAGCTCGCTGGCGTGCGAAATTTGAAAAATTATTTGTTTACTAAAAAATATTGTCTTATTTCCTACGTTCTCACGTACGTCAAGGAAAGCAATTCCAAACCAAAAAATAATAAAAATAATATTTTCACCTTTGAGTAATAAATACCACTTGTTACCATTAGAAACGATTCTGTACGCTTAGACATTACTTCGGTACATAAGAATGCTGCTCAATCGATGTTTACGTATTGAATATCTTAGCAAACCGACACCTTAAGATTAATATCAAACGATGTATTATTTACAATATCAGTTTACAGCTGGGCATTGATGTACAGACTTCCAGATCCCTCCAACATTTAAAGCGTGCGTCTGCATTGTGATCGTTAGTAGTTGTAGGATGATGCGCTACTTTTTCTATAATTTTAAATTTGGTTGTGTTTTCAATTGATTCACTTAGTATTGCACGCTAGCGAGTTTTGATTTTTGTTGTTCATTTATTTCAAGTTACTTTACTCTAGCTAATTTGAAAAGTTTGCTCTTCGTGTTGTGCCGTAGCACAAGTTTTCCACTACTACCTCCGCGAACCCGTGCGAGAGCTGTCGAATATTAAACCACACACTTTTCCCTATTCTTCTATTTCCATTCTAAGAGGAAAATTTGTTCACGAAACGTATTTATTTGTTTAAAAATGTATAAAGGTAACTTAGATTGTACTAACACAATATCAAATAAAAATAAATTTTAGTTTTTAAGGCCCTAGAACGCTTTAGTTAGGAGTTTATTTAACGATATAGCGAACTAAGTGCTGCGGGTTGCATTTGATATGAATATTTAGCTGAGATTTTTTAAACAAATGCTTCATATTTATAAGTTAAAGTGTAATTTGTCACGACTTCGTGGAATTCTTTCTTTAGTGACCGCTTTCAAAGATCGGTAGCGTGTGAGAGTCAGGTATGTATACTACTGAAGTAATATAGGAGAGGTGTGGCAACGAACGAAGCCCAATCTACGTTTGGTTTTAACATGAACACTTCAAGATTACAAAGTTACGTCTATGGAATTGTTTAACTACTGTTGCTGTGATGTAGTCCAATATGACAGTGCTCGACTACGCATAGCTGACATCTCATGAGTCTCTCAATACCATTTTACCGCCTGCCTCCATACCTGTACCTACATTGAAAATGTTTGGATTGCAATTGGCTGGTATCGTGAACCCTCTGCTACAGCAAAATCTATAGCAACTGTGAACGAATATCCATAATTCTTGGGAAAAGAGAATAATACAACTCATCCAAGCATTGATTACAGAGATTATGAGTGTAAACAAAGTAGCTTTAGAATCGAAAACGTTTATATTTGGTCTCCATTGATATGTGAATTTGAAATCATTTATTGTTCGTGATATCTTTGTTATCCTGCTGGGTAGCACAATAATCTGGCATTTCCTAGTTTACTCTTTATTTCCTCAGTGACATATCATATCTCTTAAAACACTGAATTCCTAAATTAAAAAAAAGAATACAAAATCATAAAGCGCTACGTTTTCGTTCATTGACAGCTTGCAACACTATCTCCCTCTGTTCACTGTATTTGTCACTTGTGTTTAAATGATATTTTTGCGCCGTTTGGGATCGCTGCTCCGAGCCCGAGTCCCGCTTCCGAGCGCTGGGGCGCGCAGACGGCTTCGCTCGTCGCGTCGCGTCGGGGCTGAGCGCGCATGTGCGTGTGTCAACGAACGCTATAAATACGCCCCTCCGCCATCGCCCTGGACCCGTCTTTGCCCTCTATACTCGCGCCTCCCCCGGCACCCCCGCCGCCCCTACAACCCCTTGTCGCCCCGGCCACCCACCCCGCCTCCCCCGCCGCCCCCGCCTCCCCCGCAGCCCCCGCCGCCGCCGCCGCCCCCGCCGCCGCCCCCGCCGCCGCCCCCGCCGCCGCCGCCACCACCACCGCCGCCCCGCCACGCGCCGCCCCGCCTTCCCCGCTGCCCCCGCCGCCCCCGCCGCCCCCGCCGCCCCCGCCGCCCCCGCCGGCCCCGCCGCCCCCACAGTCCCCGCCGCCCCCCGCCCCGCCGTCCTGCCACCCAGCGTCTCTGCCACACACCATCCCGCCCTCATTCCGCCCACAACCCCGCCACGTTCGCCCCCGCAACTCCACACGCTTCCGCCAACACGCTTCTATCCATGCAGCCTGCTCCCCGCTTCCCACCACCACCATTTCCACCATCCCCGGCCGCCCCCGCCGCCGCCCACACTCGCTGCCTTCGCCGTCCCGCCGCCCATCCATTTCCTCTCCCCGCGGCGCGTCTCACGCCTGCCCCACCCGCGCCCCTCCATCCGCAGTCTCCCGCACCCACCGCCCCGGCGCTGTCTCCGCCGATCAACCCACGCCGACGCGCCATCGCGGCCGCACGCCGCGCGCGCCCTGTCAAACGTGATTTATTTTTGTTTGAATTAGTCCTCAATATGGCCGTGCCCGCCTCTGGCGCTGGCGGGCGCGGGGTGGAGGGGCGGGGGCCGGGGGTGGGAGTGCGTGCGGTTGGCGCGCGGCCAGTCCGCCGTCGCGTCGCGCTCCGTCGTCATTTCCGTCACGGCCTCCCAAACATTTATCTCCCATCTAGGCGCTCAGTAGGGCAGCGCTGGGACTGATGTTTGTCTGATGCCTCGACCATAACGGCGGGACGTTGTCGGGGCGGCGGAAAGACTGTGCTTCGCCTCGGGAACCGGGCATTTTCAAGGGGTCTCGTGTGTAAATTACGTAGAACGGAAACTACGATACTTCGTATTACACAGGGAAAATCACAGAGGAGTAAGGGAATCATAGAGTGAAACACAAAGTAGCTCACAGTTTTGGGGTAATGTTCATGTGTTGTCGAATGAAACTCGCATTCATACCCTTCTGGATAGTTAGTTAAAACGCACAAGGCATACAGTTCTTTGGAAATTCTCACCATGTGAGCAACTGAGAAAAAAAATCTTACAAAAAAGGCAAAAATATAAACTCCACCTAACAATCCAAGCTCTGCAAAGCCACTTTGGACAAATATTACTTGAGAAGACTATGTATGTAGAGAAGCGCTGAGTGCAATGAAGGAGGTATTAGAAACATTTAATGTGTAAATACTATCAATAATAAAACTTACCGCAGTTTTAATATATTTTAATAGAACTTACCTACGATTTTATTGGTTCACTAAGTTTTAATGTCATTCAAACGCGGAATCATCTTTAACACCTTGCTGACATTGACTGAAACGTAATAGACGCATACCAAGGGAAGAGGAATCAATGACCAATTTCATTATTATCGTATCTTTGTTTTTGTAAGGAATTACTGTTTTATCAGTTACACTTTTCATTAAAGCCACCTAATCCTCGTATGTGGTAGTTTCATTTTTCAAAGCTTATAATTTCTATTGAACTCGAGCTTTTTCTTAAGGTCAGATCTGCCCGTAATCACGTTCAAATTTTAACATCGGTCGATATAGGTAACTTCTGCAATCAAACAACATAATGAATGTAGAACTATTAGGTCAAAAATACGATATGACCGTTTGTGTCTCTTCGGAAAAGACCGTGAAGTAAAACAAGTTTTCAAAATAGCTTTATGTGCTCCTACCATGAACAAAAGAATGATAAAATATTGCTAATTATATGTATCATTAGTTCTTAAAGTTTTCCTTTAGTTATATAACATTTTATTCTGAGGTCGGCCATTGGCCGCCCGATGGTGTTCTTCGTATACCATTCAGGGTACTATAAGTAACGGGTACTTCGGGTACCATTGGTACGAGGCTCTTGGAGCATTTGCATGTGACTATTTTCTTTTAAGTACTATGTATTTTGCTCTCAGAGAAGCTTGCTCAAAAGCATATTTATACTATCAAAAGCAGACATACTTAGTTCCTTTTTCAATAAGTTCGGTTTGAGTAATTTGTACATCTCCGCAACATTTTTTAAATTTGTGAATATTTTATTGATCTTAACGAAAGTAATACAGTAAGTCCTTCTCTTATCTCCACTGTCATCCCCACTTCCTTTGTTTATGCAGTTTAGATTACAAAGACTATGACAAGGGGTGGATGAATGACGCTCTGCGACTCTCCAATTATACGAGACGTCTACTGAGCATCTACGTTTTCGAAAATACAGGAGAAATGTGACGTCATCAAGAGCGGAAGTCTCTACGCCACGCATGTTGCATCTGTTTCATCGCATCGCGGTTTCGGGTCTTGGCGACACTTGAACTGACTTATGCGTCCCAGTCTTCTTAACTTGGTCGTCTGCCAATCTCCGTACGAGTGCTTAAACGAGTGCGAGAGAGACAAAATTGCTTTTCGCTCGATCAAGACCACGAGATGAGGCGAAATGTGAACTAAAATCCGGGCTCCGGCTGCAAAATCAGTTGTTTTTTTTTAAATTCCAGGAACACGAACGAGTGCCCACTGTAGGACGACCTGTGAATTAAAAATTGATACACGTTCTCTGTTCAGTTGGAAAAAAATGTGTGCGAGCGGCAAGTGATCGTTTGAATGTGACTCGTGGCGTTTGCAGCTGCGGTGGCCTCTGTGGCAGGTTTTATTCCCCTGCAGCCTCTCGCGTTCATAGCTGTGATCACGGAACATCAACGGCGCCTTTGTTGTTTTCATTTTATTTACTGAAACTTGTAGCTTGTCGATTTCCGATGCGGTTGACTTATTTGGTCCATGGATTATTCCACCGCAGAGCTTCATAGTATGTTATTTGACTGTTTCTATTGTCAATCCTATCTCTGTGTCAAAATTACAAGTGCAAGATTCCAAGAGAGGACTAAGAATTTTTTTATTATTATCACTATAAACTAACTTTTAAACACTTATAATCATTCAATATATAGCGTTCAAAATTTACGTTCATAATAGAGCACGATTCTATACGTCATCGACTGTTCGATACAAAATCGACATTTTCCTAGTTACCTGACAATGGTTACAATTTTCAAAAATAAGTAATGAGATTGGGCTAATTATTTTTGTAGGATACTGTGACACATATACAATTTGATATTAAATAGATGTCTCGCTCTTTATATCCCTCACCACCGCGAGCAGCAGAGAGACGCAACGAGCGGACAGCGCACTGAGTTGCCATAATATGTTTCCCCGTAAACAGAGAAAAACAATTCAAGCTTACTACTCCAGCTTCTCTATTTACACCACTTATTTAATTACGATATATCTTTCTTATAAACTTTCTATCTGTACTTGTGCCTATCTAAATTTCTTCTAATGATCGTACTTCTCATTCCATCTAGCGGTCCTTAATGAAAATACGCGGTAAGCGTGGGAAGCGCGGCATATTCCATTTTATATCCAGTTGTTAGTAGAATTGGAACTGTGTGATGTTCTCCGTGTTGAGAACCATGAATCTATCCCAAATCAATAATTTTTTTTTTAAATCTCCAAATGTTATAATTTATAATTGGTTCCAATTGTTAAAACATGGCCAATTGTTAGAATTGTCCTCCAGCTCCTGCTTGCTGCCTGGCGGGGCGAGGGCGGGGAGAGAGGATACTAAACGGCGGTGGTTGCTGTGTGTCTAGGGGCTCCACATGGTCGCGCGCCGGGGCACCCGTGTTGCGTCGCCCCTCCGCGGAAGTCTGCGGCGCGGCGCGGCGCGGCGCAGCGCGACCGATGGCGTCTCCGCGCGCCCCGTTTGCGCCTACGCGCGCGTCGATTGTTATAAATCAGCGTCGCTCGCACAATGCGAGGGCGTCCCGGCGACGCCCCGATGAATTCTCCGCAAGCGGCGCCGCCGCATTAACCTGCGCCGCCGCCGCCGCCGCCGCCGCCGCCCCCGCCGCCGCCGCCGCCGCCGCCGCCGCCGCCGCCGCCGCCGCCGCCGCCGCCGCCGCCGCCGCCGCCGCCGCCGCCACAGCCAATATGGCGTAATGAATTGCTTCGCCTCGCCCCACCCCGCCCCGCCCCGCCCCGCTCCTTCCCGCCCCTCCCCTCCCCGCCCCGCTCCGCCCCGCCCCGCCCCGCCCCGCTCCGCCCTGGCCCGCCCCGCCCCGCCCTACCCCGCCCCGCCCCGCCCCACGCCCCCAGCCGCTTGGCCGCGCTGCTCCGATGCACCTCTGGCAGAGAGCAGAGGTGGCGCCGCCTACGAAACTTCGAAATGACACCGAGGGCCGTGATATGGAAAATAAATAAAGTTGAACAAGTAAGAAAATAAGAAGAGTGCTGGTTCAGAATCATTTTTTAAAAATAATTTTTATTTCTTGGTTTTTATGACTAATTTTTAATTTTCTTATATTATGGCAAACGCATTAAATTTAAAAGAATTATTTGTCCGTTCAGTAAATTCGAATGCCATTTGATGTTGCGCTCTCAATCGTTTTTATGGAGACAGCTATTTTTAGCTATTTTTAGTTATTTAAGCTTTTTTTTAATTGTTATAAGATTCCATTGAAAGTGCTCGGAACGATGGATTTCACAGATATTCATGGCGTTTAGAGTAGGAAATACCAAAACTTTACTTGCGATCACTTTAAACTGTCAAAATGACATTATTTTACTTGCACGTATCAGAGTGATCGAATCGGAAAATCTGAGAAATAACTTGAAGTTATGATTGATAAAAAACTGTTACTGCAGGTTTATGAACTATAAATCACAATTTTGAGTTGTGCACTCTAAATACATTTCTTGAAAATACAAAAAAGTCGAAACTCTATTTTGACACTGTACACACTTTTGAGACGTTGACAGCTCTAGATAAAATTGTCAACTGTTAAAAGTACGTTTCGACACCCCGTTCGGCATCTATAACAGAAATATGTATAAACGCAAGGAAAGAAACAGCCTCCCTGTGTTTTTGGTCTCACTCTGGAACATTGTGCGGAGGCAAGCAACGCTCTCGCACACTCTTGCTCTGCGAAAATTCTCTGGGGAAATCCAGAGAATTCCAGAAAAAAATCACAATCAAAAATAATTCATCCCCTGACAATTTTCACCGCGTTGTGTGTTGCGGAGAAAAAACATTAAGTGAAGAACAGTCGTAAATAATCGTATAGACATTTTCTCCAATATTGAGTCCAAACTAACTTGGCAAGGTGAAAAGTATAATTTTCATAATTTGTCATTAATTTTTGGACTGTGTGACACGGATTGAAATAAAATAAATATGCTCTGGAAAATACCAAATCAAAGAAAAGAAATGACAAAAATTGAGCACTTATGTCAGCAAATGACGCAATTATAAGATATTTTCATTGCGTTGTACCACAATAGGTTCTTCACACTTCATGTAGTTGGCGAATCTTGATTTGAATGGAAAGCCTTTGTACCTTGGCATTTAAACCTTGGGGAGATATTTGACATTTTAATTTTACTCCTTTTCCTGCTACAAAGATAAATGACACATTATTTACATTGCATTACACTATATTACAAACACATTACATTGTAGTACAATAATTTAGCACATTCATTTAAAAGGCAATCGTTATTGAATTGTGGACATTCTGGAATTTTTCCATTCTCACTAATGATTCAGTAGTATACTGATGCGGATTATTTTAAATGATTCTCCATATTTTATTTTAAGAATATCATTGGAAATCATGAGTTTTAACGTGAATTTATTAACACTATTCCTCAGATAGAAGAACTACGTTGCTTAAATATTGTGTCTATAGATAATGCTTAAGCATTTGACTCAACAATAATATTATTCTTGTGTGAAGTAAGTCTAATTTGTGTTTCTGTTGTCCAATTTTGTGTACGTAGAAGTCTTTGGAGTTCTACATGAAATTATCTATTTCTTTAACGGTTGATTAGCTAAAAACTGCCCTATTAACTTCATGCATGATGTGGTGCACTTTTCATCTTTGTTGGCTACCATTTTTCTAGGTTGTAAAACATTAATTTACTGTCAAAAAGTTGAGGCAAATTTAAGTTGAATTATTTTACACTTGTTGAAAATCCATGGAAAATTTTACATCGCATGTGGTATGAAAGTAAATGGTGTTCGTCGGAAAACAGTACTCTGTTGGGGAAGTAATGGTATAAAGTCCAATTCGAAGTAATAGACGTTTGTAATGTAATAGTAAGGAAAGGTAAGTAATAGATATTTGTAACATCTGGATCTTAATTGTCTTTTGGGTTTCTTGTTTTTCATCTTATCACTATTATTATTATTATAATTATTAATATTAACAATAGTAGTCGTAACTTGCTGAAACTGATGATCTCAAAGGCTTCATACTCTACAAGATTAGTTTGCTGCCTCTAGTATTCACCCTTACGAAGTGCAGACCGCAGCCAAACGACCATAGCTACTGAGATTACGGGATAGGGGTCATTGGCCCGAGTCCTTTGTGTGACTTGGCCCTCGAGTGTTTGCCCGTCGCCGTCGCCGTCGCCCTCGCCCGACTGCGCAGTATCGTCGCGGCCATTCGCCGCAGCTGACGCGCAGACGGCGTCGGCGGCGAGGCTGCGGGGTGGCGCCGTGTATGGCATTCTGCAACTGCTCCCGGCTTGGGTGATGTTATACAGAGAGTTGGAGGGGGAGATAAAGTTCGGTTTAGGGAGGTACGTAAATTAACGTTTTATGCGAGATCCATATGTGGCTGTTTTAACGAATCTTCAGTCATAAGATAGAATTTGGACGAGGACGATCTCTTAGTAAAATAAATGTCTAAGATTGTAAGATTAATGAATATTTTGTGTCGTAGTTTTGATCTACGGCTGGTAATATGTAACAATATACATAATGCTGAATAATTTATGTAACAATATACATAATGCTGAATAATTTAATAATTAATTAATAATTATAATTTTCTGCTTTGATCTATAAAGGTATATATGTGTAATGTATAGTGGAGTTTTGGTATCTAAAAGCTGAAGAAGAATAAAAAAAAAATAAAGGAATTAGAAGCTTATGAAAGTTCGAGGTACCGAACACCGTACGTGTTGGGAAGCCGAAGAGTAATTAATAAAATTTGAGATCACGTATTTCGACAAATTAATGTTAGAGTTATCGAGATGACAACGTAAAAGAAATACAGCTATGACAGTCTTGTCATTAGCAAAATATTTAATCAAAATATGTTTTTATTGGCAGTGTAATGTGGTCGGGGTACAGAACAATTTCACATGTATACGATGGATTTATTTCTTATAAGTTGGTTGTTGAAAACATTATTGACGGACCTTATAACTATCCAGTCTGAAATTATTTTATGATCCGCCAAGAGCTCTCACTTTCCAGGAGAGTGATACAACATCCCACACACATACATACTTACCGTGAATGCGAAATACGAGGACCCCCGATGTCAAGAAAACACCAAAACAAGATGAAATCTCTAATAATTTCGAACAACTCTAAATCCTGAAATATTATCAGTGTCAGTAAAGTTCTTTTACTAAAAACAATACTTATTCGCATCATACAAAAATCTTTATACTAAAAACACGCAGCCATTGTGAGAAACGGCTTGTGTACATAGTGATAAACCATGGCGAGAAACGGCTATGACAAAAATAGTTACCTAAAAGGTACTATTCCCATTCTAGAAATAAACATTCTCAAACTACAATTCCCATTATTTAATAATTCGGTCACAATACATGAAAAGGGTGGAAGTTAGTGAATGACACCGAAGGGGCCCGTAGCATGTGTCTGCGAGAGCGAGCGGCGGTGGCGTAAGATTTCTACGTGAGCTACTGGCGGATTTAGGTAAGCAGGAACGAGCAAGAAAGGCATGCTAGAACTTGATATTGATGGAAACAAAGGGCAGAGGGGTTTGTTGGTCTGGATACTTGAGGTAGGGCTAAATGTGAGAACTTTAGGTCAGGGCCTGTAAGATGTGTCTTTGATTTTCTCAACACAGAGTTCGGATGTCGTCTGTGTCAATGATTATCTCTGCACTGAATTATTTCATAGGTTACAAAATGAATGAAATTCAATATTAAAAATACAATTGGTGATAGCACTGTAATAGAATGAATGTCGAGGAAAATATTAGAATTCTAATATCTAGAATCTGTATCTAATTCTAGACATCAAACTACAACAGAGATGTATATTTTTTTGTTACTTTACATGTGAATGTGTTCTTTAGTCACTTTGTGGCGGTAAAGACGGAGAATTGTCTTTTTAATAATGAGTAGTGGGTATGAATTAGCTGCTAGTTGGGGAGAATTGTCTATTTAATAACGAGCATTGGTGAGACAAGCCTCTTGGGAAACCGGAACCCTAAGACAATCAGCCACCGACTACTTGACCTGACGCAAATTCAAACCCACGATCGGGCTTCGATCCACCATCACCGAGAAAGAAGACGCATTCTAACCACTACACCACCGTTCTCCCCCACCCTCCACCGCCTCCAATACAGGGTGGCGGGGGCGGAGGATCGCAGTTCGGGCGACGTTCCTGCGAACAAAGCCGTCGTTCCGCCTCCGCCATATTCCGTGCGGCTGCCTCCCCCCCCCCCCTGCCGTACGTAAGCCGCTTAGCCGGAAGTCGCGTCAGCGCTTTGCGCGACAACGCGCGCGCGCGCCCACAACGGGGGCGGTGGAGGCGGTGGCGGAGGCGGCGGCGGAGGCGGCGGCGGAGGCGGCGGCGGAGGCGGCGGCGGAGGCGGCGGCGGAGGCGGAGGCGGCGGCGACGGAGGCGGGAGCGGAGGCGAAGGTGGTGGGGGCGGAGGCGGCGGGGGGGCGGCGGCGGTGGAGGCGGCGGCGACGGAGGCGGGAGCGGAGGCGAAGGTGGTGGGGGCGGAGGCGGCGGGGGGGCGGCGGCGGAGGCGGCGGCGGAGGCGGCGGCGGAGGCGGCGGAGGCGGCGGCGGAGGCGGCGGAGGCGGCGGCGGAGGCGGCGGAGGCGGCGGCGGAGGCGGCGGCGGTGGGGGCGGAGGCGGCAGCGGCGGGTTCGCGGGCGGCGGCGGCGGGGGGGGGTGCTGGCGGCGGCGGGGGCGGCGGGGCCGGCGGGGGCGGCGGCGGCGGCGGCGGCCCGCACAATGCCCGCGCGCGGGCCAAGACGCGGAAAGCGATGGCGACGCAGTTATTCGGATCCCGCTGCCGCCGCCGCCACTGTCGTCTGCCGATGATCGGAGTAATATGAGGCACTTCAACCTCCGAGCGCGCGCTGTCTCCCTCTCTCTCTCTTTCTCCCTCCGCCCTCCCTATTCTTCCACGTAATGCCCCCGACGCGCGTTCCCTTGCTGCATAATGTAGACTCTTTCAAGCGCAAATACGTCAAGGATTGATGTTTTTACCGGGCTTGTGTCTAGCCGGTTTCGGATGCTGAGAAATTTTATCCGCGATCCGAAAGTGACTGTGGCGGTTAGAGTTAATGGAAATATTGATTTTTGATGGGGTTTTGAAAGAAATCTCTTATTCTCTCTGGTTCGTTCCAAATTATGATTAATCAGCTTACGAAGTGATTTATAAATAGCAAATAAAATAATATAGCGTACTGATATATTAAAATGATCGCCTTCGGATAATATATTTTTAAATAATTTCTTCATGCAAATAATAAAATATTGTGCATTTCAAGTGCTGCATTATAATACATGTATAATTACATAGATTAGTAATAGTATATTCATTTATAATAATTACTTGTATACTGAGCTATAGTGCAGGAATTTAGTAAGGAGTATATAGTAGTATAGTTAGAAAATAAATTATTAAGAATAGAATATCACTAACATTTCATCTATTCTGAAGAAGTGCATTTCCCATTCCGCTTAATCTATTATTAATATAATTATATGGATATTTATATGATGTCACATTCACAGAACTAATAGAGCTATCATTCTGGGCCAGCAGGCCTCTTCCTTAACTTGGTTCTAGAGCGACTCTCCAGCAGATTAACCCCGGAACCTCACCTATTTCCGAACCGCGCGGTAGCAACGTAGCCAGTCAAACAGCTTTCCAGTGAGTGATGTTTTACTCGCCACGTCAATGCCAGCAGTTGAGTTTGGAGTTGACGAGGGCGCAAATTAGCCTCCCCATCAGGGCGCACTACAAATAATGAGGATCGATTGCGGGCAGCTATTCCCGGGGCCCGGCCTTCGGCGGCGCGTCGGCACCTGAGGCAGCGCGCGGGCTTCCCGCCCACTCCGCCCACTCCGCCCACTCCGCCCACTCCGCCCACTCCGCCTCCTCCGCCCCCTCCGCCCCCTCCGCCCCCCTCCCCTCCCCCCTCCGCTCCCTCCGCCCCCTCCGCCCCTCCCCCCTCCGCTCCCTCCGCCCCCTCCGCCCCCTCCGCTCCCTCCGCCCACTCCGCCCCCTTCCCCCCTCCGCCCCCTCCGCCCCCTCCGCCCCCTCCGCCCCCTCCGCCCACTCCGCCCACTCCGCCCACTCCGCCCACTCCGCCCACTCCGCCCACTCCGCCCCCTCCGCCCCCTCCGCCCCCTCCGCCCCCTCCGCCCACTCCGCCCCCTCCGCCCCTCCGCCTCCTCCGCCCCCTCCGCCCCTCCGCCTCCTCCGCTCCCTCCGCCCCCTCCGCCCCTCCCCCTCCCCCTCCGCTCCCTCCGCCCCTCCGCCCCTCCCCCCTCCGCTCCTCCGCCCCCTCCGCCCCCTCCGCCCCCTCCGCCCACTCCGCCCCCTCCGCCCACTCCGCCCCCTCCGCCCACTCCGCCCACTCCGCCCACTCCGCCCACTCCGCCCACTCCGCCCCCTCCGCCCCCTCCGCCCCTCCGCCCCCTCCGCCTCCTCCGCCCCCTCCGCCCCCTCCGCCTCCTCCGCCCCCCCGCCCCCTCCGCCCCCTCCCCCTCCCCCCTCCCCCTCCCCCCTCCCCCTCCGCCCCCTCCGCCCCTCCCCCCTCCGCTCCCTCCGCCCCCTCCGCCCCTCCCCCCTCCGCTCCCTCCGCCCCCTCCGCCCCCTCCGCCCCCTCCGCCCCCTCCGCCCACTCCGCCCCCTCCGCCCCCTCCGCCCACTCCGCCCACTCCGCCCACTCCGCCCACTCCGCCCGCGATCGCCCACGAGCGATGGAAGTGTACGATTCGCGATAACACGCAGGGTCGGATTAACTTCGTTTCGTAGTACCGTGCTGTTATATCAAATTAACGCAACCGAACAGAGGAATGAAACGTGCCATTGTCAAAAAGGATTTTGTCAGTTCTACAGTTAAAAACAATAGACACAATGATTTGTAGCTAAAGATGGCGTGTGAATACTCCTATTCTAAGAGAAGGTATTACTTACTTGTGTGATTTTTCTTTTAAGAACGTAATATTACGTAAAGTATTTAACGTCACATGGCCGATAAAACCCAAATAATTGACTTGGTTGATTGTAAAACGTGGATAACGCCTCATTTCATAACTGAAACCCTAACCTTTATTTTTTGTATATCGGACAGTAATGATAACTATTTAGGGCCCTAGGAACGGTCCAACACTGATAGTATGTTTCAAATTAATGTAATAATAAACTACAGTCTTTGCAACGTTCAAAATTAATATTATGATATTTTACTGTATATGAATTCATCAAATATTGTATGAAGAATAATTTGGACCTCCGTCCATGGGAATTCTAAAAATGTGCCTTGTTTGTTTGTGAATTAATAATCCCCTAAGTCTGCGCACTTATAAGATGTTTGAAACTGAATCTGAGACTGTAATTTGCTCCGATTATTTAAATATAAATTTTTACGTACGTTCATGCATACTTATCCTAGTCAAACATACTTAGTCTCCTCCGTCCGTTGCGTCTCTAAATATTTAAAATCATTCATCTCCTCTAAGAGTGTCTATGGTTTATATTTACTCTGATTTCTTGTAATACATGAGACAACTCTTTAATCAACCGATTTTCAATTCCTTTTGTTAAGCTTTTAATTCTTAATATATTCTCTAACTCTCGATATCTACAAGAACGAGTATTTTCACATTTTTGGATTTTTGGATTTTTCAAAATTAACCTCAGAAGTTTCCTGAGGTCTCTTTCCGGGTTTTGTATCCTGCCATCGTAGTACAGAATTCTGCTACATAATTATATATGGGAATACGTTCTATGGAACTAGTTTCTCATTCCTGTAATTTCTGCTCTTGTCAAATAACTTCCAGTGAATGCATTTCTATTTGCACATGATTTGACATCACGCCGTGAAGGACGCTTATACTCGAAACGCAAAAGCGGCGTTTTGAGATTCAAGACTTTTATTTTTAATAACATAACTATTAGTTAATATAATTGTGTTCGTTGATTACCTTCAAATCTTTCTATTTTTATTCCACAACTTATCAATTATTATATTTATATTAATTATTCTTTTCTGGTTGATCGAATGGCGTGATGTGCGAGGGCCTCAAAGACGGAAGTTCCTCAGCGACGTTACTCAGGTGGGCGTCTAGAGAGCTCTCTGTGATCTGGAGATGACTGCGCAAGTTATGAGAGGGGAAAAGCGAAATGAAGGAGATGCACGATGAAACAGATGTGGAGAAATGCCAGACAGGGGAAACGGCAAACTCTGATGAAAACCTACTCAGAGACGATCTTATCCATCCCAAATTCCGCGTGAAGTGGGTCAGGCTTTGAATACTTGTATACTCAAGGTAGAGAGTGAGTAGACCGTGACTGCCTTCCGTGTGTCAGACCGTCGCGCATGTTCTTCCAGGGTGAACTCTTTTCTTTCTGTATCGATTATCAGTCCATACTCTACTTGTAACATCTGTTCTCATTCCTGCCACGTACACGCCCATAATATTTTAAATATTTTGCTTCGAAAGTGGAAGTTTTTGAAGTGTCAACAGCCTTCGTTTTTAACTTGTCTACTTATGTCTGATTGCAGCACATCGCGAAATTCCTATCTCCATTGATAATACTCTATTCGTAATTTGCTCGATTTCCCCCATACTTCAGCTCCATAAGCCTTAATACTTTCAATTAGTTCGTTGTATACTCTCAATGCTATTTTTTCTTTACTTGTGTGCCACAAAATCGCCAAATAAACTGTTTCGTACCTTGACTAAACCTTTTTCTTTTTCAAATATTTATAAGATTAATGTTTATAAAATTCGTGTATGTGTCTAGTATTATTTTTTAAATTTTTAATTTGATCTGCTCCATGTTGGGCAATCCATTGTAATTAATCATGATATTTTCTGTGAATATCTAGTATGATGGGCTAGCATGTTCGCATTATTAATGTCAATACCAACATTTAAACTCGTGTTACAATCCTTTTTTTGTAAAAGAATTTTATGTTATTTCTATAACTTCAGTTGTCCTGCTTTGCTCACCTATTTATTTCCAAATGAAACAGTTTCCTCGTATTATTAATTTTATGATAGTGCTGAAAAATCTCAAGTACATTTACCTTCCATATATTTCGACCTGAGGGTAGCAACATGCGTCAGATTGTTACTTACTTGGTAGTATGCAGATGGGCCGTCCATACGGACCAGCTATTTCTGGGAGTTTTGTTTAGCTAAAGATTTCTTTGATTGATTGCAAGCTAATACAAATAATCAGCCTTTTCTAAATAAAGAAATAAAGTATTTATTCACTGCTAAATCGGCAACCTTACTCAATGAGCTCATTTACAAACGTTAATTCTGACCATAGTCATTCTTTTATAGAAATAAACTAAAAGGTCTCGTTTGCTCCCATCGGATCTTCGCGCGAAGGAGGGATCTTCTTCTTCTCAAATCGAAAAAAGAAAAAAAAAGTCCAATGTTCTACGATGTCTTCTCTCTTAAGTCGTCTCAATCATATTCCCTGCCTCGTCCTATTTCCAACGCGTCACCATTCGATGTCGGTCATTATTAAAAATGTTAAATTACAACTCTATTGAATGATTTGCTAGTTCGTCAGATAAACAACAATTAATTTGTTCGTGCAAGCGATACAAGCCTAACCAGTCATCTTCGAACATCCATAAAAAACCGGTTCATGAAATAATGGCTACAATTCTGTCCCTAATTTCAATTATTTGAATACAACGCCTGCCCATTTGCCATTCAATCTTTAAATTTGCATGGCGCTTATATAGTTTTAATTATTTACTTATTCCTTCAGCAATAATAATAATAATAATGTAATAATAATAATAATAATAATAATAATAATAATAATAATAATAATAATAAGCAATTCTATTCCCTACGCTCTTAATTCAACAGTATATTCTTGCTAATTCCCTACACCATTAAACAACGCGTCCCCGTTTAATACCAGTCTGAAGCGTACCGGACGCGAAACGTCCAGCTCGGCTGCCGGCGACGAAAGAGACCGACCCTCTCTCGTCCGGCTATAATTACGCTTCCTAGGCGCAACGTTTTCCTATTCGACAAGGGACTTTATTCCCTCTTCCCAGTGCGAACTATGTCATTCGTTTCTACGTGGCTTTGTTGACTTACGTCCGCTACCATAGCAAACAATATGGAAGGGGGCTCTAGGCTTATCACACTTGGAATGATCTAATGGCGTTAGAGCAAATTACACTGCAAGCCAGATCACGAACGTAAGACAACCAAAATTAACGGACAGAACGAATAAGAGTACATCACACAAGAGGAAATTTCCCAACCTATTCACACATAGTGACAAGCTTTGGAGACAGATCTGAGATCATTGTCAAGATGGAAACATGGGCCTTGGGGTGTGTGGGTGGGGAAGGAGAGGGCGGGAGGGAGGGAGGGGCGGTGTCCGGCGACCGCCGCCTCGGCCAGGTGGCGCCACCGCCAGTGTATAGAGAGCCCATCTCGCGCAGGTGCCGCGGCCGCAGACGCCCCCTCCCGCCCCCGCGCCGCCCACGCCTCCACCCCCGCCGCCCCTCCCGCGCCGCCACCGCAGCCGCCCCGCGCCGACCTGATTTACCGGCCTGAGTTATGGGCGCAATAAGCCGAGGCGACGCGCGCGGGCGTCATGGCTGCCTGCCACCCACACAAATCTTCCTCCGTCAGCCGCCCACCCGCCCCCGCCCCCGCCCGCCGCCCGCGTCTGATTGTCCGCGGTCGCCCCGGCGCCGCCGCCTGCCGCCCCTGTTGCATCTTTGCCTGCGCACGCGGCCACCGCGACAGGGCTCTGGACGAGGCGCGGCCGCCGGCGCCGCGCGCAGCTGCGACACGCCCCCTCTCGGGCACCACGTGGGCGAGGGACTGCCACGACTTCACTTGCCCACCTGCAAACAAGGAGGCCAGTTCAACATTGCACAATTATAGCAGCGAACGCATTCAGACAAGAAAACTAACATGACGTGGGTCAGAGAGGGAGTTTTTGACAGTCAGACACGTTATTTTACTCTAAGTTCACCATACAAATTATAATTAAATTGTTTCGTTCATTTTATGACATTTTCAGTAGATGCATTGATGTTATTGTGACATACCGAAACTAATCGGAATAGTGGGGACTCTGTATTATGTTGGGAATAGACAATAGACAGATGAACCTTTTGCGAAATGTATCCATGGGGACGCCGGCGAGGTAAAAATAAGTAAGATGACGTGAGAGTAGAAGGGGGCCGTGGAGCTGATGGATATGCGTGGCAGATAGCGGCGGTTGAGGCTAAAAGAATGGTGGAATGTTTTGTCGGTGAATCAAGAAAGATTGTTAACAGCTACGCGGAGTAGTGTGGAGAAAGTTCGCATATTGCCGGCGATGGGCGTGCGATAGAAATTTTAGGACATCGGAGCGGACAAAGTACGAAGACAAATCACTGTGACGACTTCTACCCGAAAATATGAAGAGCGCGCGAAGATCGGTGACTCATAACGAATAAAAAAATATTTTTAATAATTTTAGAAAATATTAAAGAGAGAGAATTTTTTAAGTAAAGAAATTACGAGCTCAATTGAATTATATAGAGTAATTAAAATAAAATACCAACTGTTGATTGAAATGCTGATTATTGATAATTACGTACAATTTTAATAGAGTATATTAAACAAACGGAATTTACAAAAAAAAAACTTGTCCATTCTGCTAGAATTTCCTGCGTGTGGTCACGTATCAGACAAGTATCAGACAAGTATCAGACAAGTATCAGACAAGTATCAGACAAGCATCAGACAAGCATCAGACTGGAAAGAGTTGTTGAACCTCATCGGTGGATTGTAAAAAAGAGTTGTGTGTAACGAAATGGCTAACGAGTCACCATTCGTGTCATTTAGCTGTATAATGTCTTCCTTTACCTTAAGCCACACCTCTCCACACCTGTTTAATACAGTTTGGGATCAAACACTTGTAATATTATTAATTTACACAATACTTGCCTTTCACTGTGCGTAAATGCACAGTGCTAGAAAACTAGAGGTAGAGTAAAAAATAATTCATGTTATAGAATACAATCGCACGCGTCTAGTAATGGAATAAGTTCCTTCAAGTTTTGAAAATAAAAATTATATTCATCACTCTTAAAACCTCTCTTTTCATTTTATATTTGGCGCGACTAAAACTCAGATTCTCTTGGAATAATTATCAGAAAAGCATTTTCAGAAATAGATATTTCTTTCACAAAAACTGGTCGAATGCAAAAGCAGAAAACTCCTAGATGAATTAGATTAGTACACAGGAACTCAACTCCAACGAATGGGAGATATTCTAATAGTCGCCAATGATCAGATAACATTAGAAAGTTAGCGAGTAGGTATTTGGACGCATAGCATTGTGCCGCAGGCTCCCACTTCGAGAACTGTTCCTTTGTGGAGATCCATACATCACCGGCGGAGGATTTCGGCAAATATCGGAAATTTCTGAAAGTGCTCCAGAACAACTGAAGTGCGGAATGCGAGCACTCGCATTCCTGGGCGGAAGCTGCCCAAGGATCGACCTCCATATTTCAATGACATCCTCGCCCAGGGGTGGGCCAGGAGTGAGACGGGGGCGGGGGCGGGAGAGGGGGCGGAGGCGGGGGCGGAGGCGGTCGAACACTCCGCTCGCCCCTGGGGCGGCTTTAGCCCCGCCCCGCCCCTCCCCGCCCGTGACCGCGCCACCTGCTTCGGTAAATCAATAGTAAACGGTTATGGGCGAGGATCTTCGGCTCCGCAAACACGGGAGTATGCGAGGATCTGCATATTATAGGAAGCCCCGCCAACAAAAGCAGTAGAGCTCGCTCGGGGACGGAAGGGGCGGGGCGGGGCGGCGGGGAGCAGATAAGGCGTGAGGCAGCGGCGGAGAGGAGAGGCGGGTGGTAGCGGGACTAGACCCGGGGTTAGACGCCGTCCCCGCCTCCACCTTCGCTACCACCCCGCCCCCGCCCCACGCCCAGCCTCCGCCTCCGCCTCCGGCCTCGCCTTAGCCCTCCGCGGGCGTTCACTTCGAGCGAAAACTTTGTTGACTAACGTGATTTATACGAGCGCCTCCTCCGAGCCGATTGTATTCTGGTTTGCAAACCGCTCGCTTAACTTTTCGCAGCTCCAAAGGGGACCCGCTCTCCGTCTCTTTCAGAGCAAGTTTTTTTAATGGGTACGAACTATATGAATGGTAAATTAATCCACTTCCAGCACTATATATTAAACTAGTCATAACGGTTCGATTTGGAATTCAGTGGAATTGTTCAGTGTAATGTACGATGTTCCACCTCATTCTTAAATCTTATTTACTTTAATGACATTCAGATTTGCTTCAGCAATTCTTCCTTCGCTCGTTTGAAAATACTTCGGAGCAAATACTGCTACGTGAGAATACATTGTTTAGGGAAACTAAATATTTTATTACAATTCGGTTTTCATTTTAAAGATTTATTTTATTGAAAAATATTTGTTTCATTAACGAAGAAATATTATAGAAATATGGGGCTTTTGAGTACAGTCCGATGAATGCGACAACGTATTACAGATAATCTTAGGAAGTCCATGCTATATTATACACATTGGTCTAAATGAACCTTCCCAAAACGTTATGTATTTAGATGTTGCAGAGGACAATAAATCAGTAACAAAATTTTATCATAAATAATGGCTTGTTTTATAAATTGTCAACGTTGCGTAAATAATGTCCCAATTTTGCATTTGCAATGTAAGAAAATAGGCAACTTCTGCTGGTGATTCAGACTACATCCGTAGCGAAAACTTTTACTACTAGTTATACCACTATTTGTTTGCACGTGTTTTAATTTTTGGTACTTCCACAATATTTATCGTGTCGTAAATAAGTCGTATATAAGACAAGTGAGTGTGAAATTGTGTATAAATGTACCGAACTACTCTATTCTCATTAATAACATGTCATTTTTATGACATCTTCTTCTTATAACATCCTGTACAAGAAACAAAATTCTTAATGAAACTTCGGAATTGTACCAAAACATGTCCCTCTCTTGGCGTGTATCTCACTACTGTTGATGTGTTCCGTGTAGGCTGCAGGTCTAAATCCCCCTTCGCCCAAGGGAGAACGTCGTCTGCCGGTGAGATGTTTAATCTCTTTGGAGGAAGTCGGCGCGAGGCGACGACACCGGAAACGCATTCGCAGCGATGACGCGCGCAGCTTTCGACTCTCGTTTGAATCGCGCGACGCGAAGGCCATGTTTAAAGCGCAGAGTACGTTTACACAGGGCTGCCAAAACTATGTCTGTGATCAGATGAAGGCCGCTACATTTCGTCGTATTTAGTTTTTCTTAAATACAGAAAGGTAGTATTGGAGGGTTAGATACAAAAATTGTTTTATGTCAAATTTTGGCTATTTTAATTGTCATAAATATTAGACGAGGGAATCAAGCTGTTTCGTTTCAGTTCGTTAACTCTCTTTTATCAATTAATTTCATTGGATAGCATTAAGAAAATTGTTATGTATACAAATTATCTTGTAGTAAATAATTTACCAGATTCATAAATGATCAATTATTGATGTTTACCTTGGATTTGCTACTTTTGAAATGATGCTATGGCGAACAGGTAAACAATTGTCGTTTGATTCTAGCATTTGTTTTTCAAGAAGACTACCGAAGCCTGAACTATTTCTTCCAATGGCGTAAGTTAGTTGTTTTGTTAACTCTAAGGATTGGATATATATATATATATATATATATATATATATATATATATATATATATATATATATATATATATATTCTAACCTCCTTACCTATCGTACACCCTCGTACCTTGTCTGCACTCTCAGCATGCACTGTAAGCAAGTCGTTAAGATATTATGCTCGTGAAGCGAGCTTAGAATCTCAGGAAGCAGGATCTTTGGGGTACGAGAAAGGTCTGAACCCTTGACACAATAAAAGTCACACAAATCACACATAAACGAGCATATAATTCACACAAAATTCTGTGGCATGAATTAATAAAAAGGAAAAACAAATCACACATAGAATTACCCTTCCAAAAATGATTGAATAAACACAAACAAGTAACTTTGACAACCTATTCAACAAAATTAACATTTAATTTTGTTTAGAACTGATTTTCTGAATCAATTTCTTTCACCAGTACTGGGATTCCCTTCGAAAATTCACTACGTCTAAATTTAACTTATTCTAATTACAATTGCACTTGAAACTAATCCTAATTTACAATTTCTTGCCTTTTCAAAATTTTACATACAATAATTAACTTGTGGGCAAGCACACTACTTTCAATTTCTCCTTAAATTCTAAGTGCTGGTAACAGAATAATGACTGCTACAATAGAATGGTTAAAGGCAAGCAATTACGCATTAAATCTCCCACTCCCAAGCTACAAATTATTAATATCCGTGTCCTCAATTTTAACACTTCTGAAACTGTTCTTTCCCTGCCGACGTGAACTTGACCTAAATTCAGTCCTACGGATTACCTCGAAACTGTCCGCCTTTCAACCTTGAAACAGCGTGCTGCGTTCCGCACCGCGTTGCTCGACTCCGAAGTTCTGCGCTGCTCTCGCCGTCCTTTTTGCTCAGTCGTCTTCTCGGTCGCCTCGCGTATTCTTCCGTCTCCACTAACCGATTTCTTCTCCTCCACGGCTGCTATCGCCTTCAATTACGCCCGATTTGCAGAAAATGTCCCTTGCACTTCCCTAACTGCCAGTGCAAGTACTTCGCTCGTTCCTAACTTTTATTCTTTTAATTAAGAACTTTCAGAGCTTTCCTGAGAACGGGCACACTTTTACTTCCCGCGTTAGTTAATAGAGGAATATTTCTCTAATTCCTGACTACTGCGCGGATGACTAGCTAGACGTTTCTCTGCAACGCCGTACACTCCTATTCTAAACAGTCGTTGCGGCAATTTCTAACTAATCTAACGCTCTGATAAAATCTGCACACTTGCCAAGCGGTGCCTTACGTGAAGAACTGCTGACCTGACGCGTGCTAGCAGAAGAGATGTTGACTGCAGGCGAGATGGCGACAAAAGAGACTTTCCGTATGCGCGTCAGCCTATTTATTAGCGCCGCGCTGGGGAAATTCTGAGCAGATACTGAGAGGTGGGGTAATTTCTCCTACTTCACTCCTTTCAGGAAAAACGTGACTCGATAGTTTGTGGCTGCTAGTGCGAGCAACGGATACCAGGCTGCGCGTTTTGCTACTCAGGTATTCGACTGCTCTTCTCGCCGCCTATGAGCGTTGACGCCGACGAAACTGTGGTGTGACGGGGTTGTATAATCCCGTCTCGGCACAATATATATATATATATATATATATATATATATATATATATATATATATATATATATCTTCTCCTGCCAAAAAAGGAAACTACTATCTGATATCACAGTCTCAACTGTGCGATATTCATTTTATATTTATAATAGGGAATATATCGAGTGCAATGTTGTATATCATCGGACATGGTTCATCCAAGGTATTGACAGGCAGGGATTACCTCATCGTCACTGCCTCTACAGCAACACTGACTGGGAGGTTCTAGGGTTCGAGTTCGACGTTGACGAATTTTCGACATAGCTAAATAGCTAGGTCGGATTCTGTCTCAGGAGAGGATAATTCTGGCAGCCAGCTTCTTTAATCGGTAGTTTTCCGTGGTTTCTCCAATCTACATCAGGCGAATGCTGAAGCAGTACCCTAGTAAACTGGCGCGAGCTATCCTCACCCCTTACTTACACACGGTCACCTACCCAACACTATCACACGTGTAGAAGGGCCAGTTGGAGGCTTAGAGCTTCCCTTGGCCAGGGCGGTGCCACGCTAGAGTAGATACCTGGTGGAAGAAATCCCACGCATCACGACCTGTACGTCGAGGCCAAATCTCACCATCCAGTCAGGGAGGATCCTTGCCAGCTACCGCAATAAAGCATTCCATACACTAATGGAATTAATAATCATAGCGGTAAACATTCCCTGAATCGTCTGCCAATCCAATCATTGGTCAGTAACATCTTCCAGTTTTTGTTTTTTGTTGTTGTTTAAAGGTCGCTTTTCAACAACTTCGTCATATAGCAACCAGTGTGCTTTTAACTGTTTGGGGGAACTGTAGGGAGAACACGTAAGGACAACACAAACACACATGCTCGTTTGTGTTAGCGGGATTCCAACCCAACCTGCGAACCAAGGGCAGGCATCTGAGGCCCTTCAGATTTAACGACCTCGGCTACCCAGGACGGCCTTCTCTAGTTTATAGAAATTTTAGGACTGGGTACTAAGCCTTGGACACGAGACTGTGATAAGGTATAAAATGAACGATTGTTCTTTCTATCGCGTTAGAGAACACTTTACCTGTTCTCATACGTAGTTCTATTCTTTGTCTTACAGAGCTCTCAGAAGAAGCGGCTTGATGTGAGAATTTTTTAACAGCAGCTTACAAACAGCTTTGAAGGAAAGCTTATAAAGCAGTTTTATCTTCCCTAACTAAATTGGAGTTAGCGTCAAAGCAGTCGCAATGGGAGGCTGAAATGCTTAGTATAATGCATAATAATATTGTTTGGGACAGGAGGACACATCTTTGGGTCACTGGCTTTGACACTCAAGAAAGATTAGACCAGAAGTAAGAATTTCGTAGAGATTTGCAGCTATAACAACAGAAAGGAGAATTTTATTTTGATAATTTTTAATATACCTTACCGAAATACCGATAGATCAGGGCTTTATCGATACTAAAATGTTTGAATAAATTGCGTAAACACAAGTTGGCATTAGCTGGTGACAATAAAATATTCTACTTGGAAATAATCATGTAGAAGCTAACCGTCATGCTGTATAATGTGCCAATGAAATAAAAAAATACAAAAGTGTTCATTCTATATTTTACATAATATTACAAAATAATAAAATGATAAACATGTAATATATTATACAAATCATATTGCATACAAAATGCACACGCATACGCTTTGTCTGCGTTAGAATTGTCTTTCCGAGCAAAAATTGTCTTTCCGCTTCCATTTGTTTCACACCTCTAATATTCACCGCGTTAATATGTAAATAGTCATGAAATACTGAGGTGAACTTAAGCCGTTTGTCGCAAACTCTTCGCTTTTCAGTGGGGGGTGAGAGCGAGTCTGAGGCAAAGGGACACGAGAGTATTTCAACTCCCATATACACTAGAGGCAACGCTCACAGGGGCACGTTCTACCCTTGAATCTCCCTGCAGAAACTAAATGACAAACTACATTAGTGAAGGAGCTAGGCGTGGACTCGCAGGACACAACTAGACGCGCTCAGTGGAAAATTCCGTGAGCTTCGCGCTTTATACTACTACAGTTCATTCCTATTCATATAATTATCATTTATAAAGGTATTTTCGCACCAAGGGATTTATAAGGGTTCTAATGATTGAGCGCCGGCAAAAAGTTCGAGGGCCAAAACCACGAAGTTCCAAGTATCTCGATCATTAGAAACGGTTGACGCCCGTGGTACGATTTTATTTTTTACCTAATTTTAATGATTCTGATTTATTTATTTACTAATTAATTAGTTGTTAACTTTACTTGGTTTGTTTTTGCATATTTCGCTCACATAATTTCTTCTCATAATTCCCTCCATAAGAGAACATGTAATATCATTCAACGGTTTTCGTATTTGCCTCGTAACCACGACCCTTTCAATCTAGATAAATGTGTCCAGTGTAATGTGTATCCAGTGTCCAGTGTAAATGTAATGTGTCTCGGGTAAATGGAGCTCCGAATCGAAGGAAATGACAAGTAATAAATTATCAGTAAAAAATAAAATTCTTAATTTCCGTACATTTCATATTTTCCGTATACGGGCCACTTTTGCTTCGTGCATTGTTGGCGAACATTAGTCCATCGCCCAGTTTTGTCAACAGTCGCAACGGAGAGGTGTTAGGCTCTGAGAGGCTCCTCCGGGGAGTCTTGCGCCATTTGCCTCAGCCGCTACATTTTTAGGCGTCCCCACCCCGTAATCCCTGCAGATTTACTCCTCCGCCGAAATCTGCTCCGGCCACCCTGCCTGCTCTGGGGCGGCCTCGGATGGCACGTCGCCTGAGGAGAGAGCCGTGTCTTCTGTGCGTGATGTTCAGCCCCGCGTTGATGCTGAAATGGGTCGTTTTATTCTTCAGCGCACAGCGATACCATTGGCGGTGATCCCGAATTTCTGTTCCATTTAGTTATGTGATATGAAAATGCTCATTCATTTCACAAGCTGTTACAGTTTTTTGTTCTTCAAATTAAAATCCAGTTTGGATTACTATTATAATGTCGTAAATACTCCATTCTGGTGAAAACATTCACAACTGAACATATAACACACAAAATTACTAACTCTAGTTGGATTTGTTTAATACAGTGTTTCTGTAAACATTAGAAAAACCTTTATGTTGTTCTTGCCTGGTGATATCTGTTTGACATGACCTAATTGACATACACCTCATGATATTTACAATAGTTACTTATTTTTATAACTATTGAACTCTGTATCGAAGCAATAGTTAACCGTCACATAATGTCTATTCATTAATATACTTTCATCGAATGCAATTTACAGATTTCACCTTCATTTTTGCTCCAAAGGGTCAATTGGCATTTTCATAAATAACAATTTAAATAAATAACGATGCCACAGTAAGTTTTATAAAATTCTAGTAAGAATGTAGAATAAACTGTAGTTGCACAGTGTTAAGACATAAAGGGAAAACAGGTTTACTCATCTAGAAATGTGTTATCGATTATAACAGTGTTGTTTCTCGTAAAAGCAATGTACAGAAACCGAAGCTCCTATAATATTCCGCGTTCAGTGCAGTAAGTCAATTTAATGGATTGGAAAGAGTACGCGCACGTTGCCGTCAATGTATCTTTTCTTGGAATTGTGGAACGGACGAACTCCGAGAAGTTATAGTGGGAGATGTAGATGCCATTGAGGAGTTAGGAGGATTCTATGACAGCGAATTCGTTTTCAAACGGCCAGAAGACTGTCTGAGACCACGAGTAGTGAGTTTTACAAAGATTTCTTTGCAGTCTTTGCAGTTCTTTCTTTACAGTCCTTCTAAATAAACTATATAAGCAACATAACTGGAAAAAGTCTTGCAAACATCGACAAGGGGTATGAAGCCTTTTCAGTCTTGCAACCCACGCTTAGTGGATGATCACACGCATACGAGGAGCACGTTTGTATAGGCACAAATTGTATAATTTATGTGCGTCTTTAATGGTACATATATGATCTTTTCTAAAAATAAAATATTTATTTGTCACTCCATACTTCAGTGCCTGTATTATTACATAACATGTTACACATCGCTACAACATACTCATCACAATACTACTTCATGAGTTTGTGCTTAGTTCCGCAATGAAAACCGTTTTCCCTGATTGCAACGAACTGCATCAGAGAAGCTCATTTTTCGTATCGCAACGCTTACTTTGAGCCACTCTGTTGTCCGCAGTGGAAGGCTGGGGGAGTCTGTGCCCGAATGCTTTTCACAGGCATCGAGCGCGTCTTTCTCGTCTCGTCTCGTCTCGGTTTGGCTGCGAGAGGAGGCCGAAGGATTCAATTGCGCTGTGCTGCGCGGGACGCATTTGGCTTCCATTCTCCAGGACTCCCTCGGGCAGGTCATTTATTATACGTTGAAAGCTAAGAATTAGAAGCCGCTTTGAAAGACTGGCGTTTGCATTTCGCGGAGGTGGAGGTGGAAGAGAAAAATGTTATTTATGATTCCCACGTCAGCCGCATTGGCCTCCTCTGACGAGCTCGCGCTAATATCGAAGCGCTTTAAAGTTCTCTAACAGCTCGAAATTGCACGGCCTCATATACTGCGAGTTGAGGTTTCAGACTTTTTTTCAATGGGTGTTTATTTGTTTAGAGTACATACACATTAGGTGGCTAGTCACGAAATTATTGTGGGATTAGATGTATATTATTTAAACGTTAATTATTTATTTAGTGGTTTTTGAAGGTTTAAAAACTGGAACAAAATTAATAATTTTGAATGCACATTTTTTTTCAATTTTTGCGATCTGTTTGTTTGACACGGTACGGTTTGAATCTGATAAACCAGTGTTACATAATAATAATAATAATAATAATAATAATAATAATAATAATAATAATACAGTAATGTCATAACAACCTCGTTGTATTATTGTGTAGTTCAGTGGTATTTTTCAATATGATGGACAAACTTCCAAAGTAAAAATCTAAACCGTATTGCTGTTAAACACGCCATTTTTGACAATACTTTAGTTCAAAATAATTGAAAATACGCAATCAAAAATGGGCTGAAATAAATATGTTCTTTATCATCTGGTTCTTTAATATACAATAACATTAAAAATTAAACTAAGGATGAGAACATTAGAAAATATTATTCAATGGATAAGAAAGAAAACTACATATACCTCAATTACAAAATGTCAACATTTTATAGAATTAATACCAATTCTCCTACAGCCAATAGTGAAAAATATAATATCACTTCACGGAGGCCAGAGCATGAGTTACTTTGCATCATGTAATGTTTACGTGAAGCCATCCATTCCTCAGTCAGTCGAGAGTAAAAGAGAAAGATACAACCGTGCGCAGGTAGAAAAGTGTAGAGAGAGGAAAAGCGGGTAAGGACACACGGGAGAGGTGTGAGATGGAAGGAGGAGGAAGAGGTGGGAGAAAAATATAAAATAAAAAGAAGGGGACCTCTTGTCGAAAATTCATTATTGTTTTAAGATGTTCAGATAAGTTGTTCAAAATGTTTTATTAAATTTATTAAAGGTAAAAAATTATTAAAATTGTTAATTTATTTAAAAAATCCTAAATGTCAATAAATAGACACCAAATGTTAGTGTGATTCAGTATCAAAAAATTGGAAATTGTAGAACGGTTCAAATTAATTCTGAGATGTGATATTGAATTTAATTTATGTGAGATATATCTAACATTTTTCTGACGATCAGCTAAGGCTCACTTTTCTCTCACATATATAATAATTGTCACAATTTTAAAAATAAAATTTTATAGACATTCTCAGTGCCTTGTGGCAAACATTTTCTTTTTACATTCCTTGCGATATCACTATTAATCATTTTTTCTAACAACACTGTTGGTGATACTAAATTTAGTTCCCGATATTCTTCTACATTAGATATGAAATTGATAAGAAAATTATTAGAATTAAACTTGGCAAGTATGTCATGAACATGTTTTTGTGAACCAAAATCTAGATGTAGCCAACATATTGCTTGTACAATACTTTGATCAGGTAATTTATTATTTTCTAGTTAGGGCATGAAACCCGCCGAAGCCAACAAAACTTGTCGACCCACCAATGAATGTGACATCGATTTGATGATAAATGTTGTGTATTTACATATGAAAATTAAGTCCATTAAGGAAGTCATGTTTACTTGGCACAACATAAATTTGCATGAGTTTGCATATGGTTTGGACACGTATGAAAAATACAATTTTGCCTTTGGTTGCCGTGAAGTCGTAAATTTGAAGTGGGAGGATGTAGGTCCAGGATCCATTTCTGAGTGCAGCGGGACCGGCACCGAGTTGACTCATGGCAAGGTGTGTGTGTGTGTTATGTGTGTATGTATGTATGTGTGTATGTATGTGTGTATGTATGTATGTATGTATGTATGTATGTATGTATGTATGTATGTATGTATGTATGTACTTGGCGCGGCTCAGGCTGCCCTGGCTCAGGCGTACCGGCGACGTCCCTGCCTCGCAACCATGGGATAAGGTGGTACGTGTGGTTAGTACGTAGATATCCCCCCACCGTATTCCAATCTTCTCAACCTGAGAAGTGAATTTTCTCATCGTTACCCAGCAACATGCACTGGGACATTTCAAGCAACACGCACACTTAAGTCTTGGCTTGACAGGGAATCGAACCCGTGGCCGCATAGTGGGAAGCGAGCACGCTGACCAGCAAGAGCTAGCCACGAGCTCATCAGAAGAAAAGTACATCGTTTAATTCATGATATCATTACAAAACATTTTATAAGCATTACTATCGCATATTTAGGAATCTGCAAATCTTTAATCAGATCCCAGAACAGATCCGTGGCCTAAATAATGTGATGTGGAACCCATGGAAACATAATTTCAATATAGAAAGGGGCTAAGATATTCTGTGCTTGGACTTCAATATCACTTATTTTGTCGACAAATTGATAACTATTTATGATTACGTGTTGATTATTCATTCGCAAAATTGGTTTCAATAGTTCTTTTAAATATTTATAAATTTACTAATTGTCCACAAAACAGGACGTACGGAATTCTAGGAGTAGTAATAAGTAATAATATGTTTTGTCGTTAAAACCACAAGTAGGTCGAACTAAATATTCATAACACTTTCAACGTTTAAGATGCCCTGTTGTTTACTAATAAATAGATTGATCTTGCATCTTTTTATATGTTCATAGATTGATGTATCACAAAACTGATGATAAACCCATCCGCTGTACTGTTAAAGGAAATTGACATGCCATTACAATGACAGAACACACGCGCTAAATTTTCTCTGTTCACACTATTTCATAATAGAGCTATTAGTTATACATTTATTGCAATTTATAATTTTCAACAGAGCTGCTCCATTATCAAACGACTGAATAATAAACACGGCACAACACTTTCACTATTAATAATTTTGCGTGAATTTTTTTTCTCGCAGAATTTGCGGCAGAATGTCGCCACTTTGTTTTCGCCAAAATGAAATCTAGAATGTACCCACAAAAACATTTTTTTCGTAATTCCACTCGTCATCGTTTACACATATTACATGTCCTTAGTATAAAACGAACAGAGTAATTTTTTTACCCGAAAAAAAGTATTGTACTATATTATAGAATCACGGCCCACAACACGTATGTTCATTTTATTCGGTGCGTTGCCTGCTTTCAGGGACATTTTGTGACAAAACACGCGATTCGCGATTAATTCATTATCTTTTGCAATGAATTTCAATTAGCGCCAGTCTGTCGCTCGCCGAGCGCGGTAGCATTGTTCCGCCACTGAAACATTTCCGGGCGCAAATCGCAGCAGGCGACGCCAAATCGCGCTGGCGAACAAGGCTTTCCCTGTCCGCGTGTTGCCCGATGCCGCCTTGTGCAGTTGGTACAAAGCGTGACATTGCGAGCGGTCTCCTCGGGGGAAAGTTGTGTACGGTTTCCAGCTCAAAGACTGCAATTGCAGCGATTTTTACTTTCTCGTATATGTACGTATATGTTGAGTAGGATTTGGAGTATGTAAAAAGTTATACAATGCAAAACCAGTGGTGTTAAAACAGCATATACTTTCTCGCCGTATTATCACGCAAAATTACGCAAATAGTACTAAAATTTTCGAAAAATTGTGTATGATTTTATTTCATAATCTATTTTAAGGCACATATTTCATTCAGGGAAAAATCTCAATGTTCATAAATGAGGTTGGAGGAAAACCCCCAAAAAGTTGTGAAATTTTCAGTTTTTGAAAAATTAGAGTAAACGTCCTTCACACTATTCCACAACATTTATTCAAAATCGATGGAGCCTTTTTTTGAAAATTTTGAAAATATTTCAAGGGCTTCATTTAAAGTAATTCCTAAATTAAAATATCGGTTTCAAATTCAAGGCGTCTCGACATCAGCCTGATCGTGTGGGGAATATCATTTTGAGAAAATCGTCTGGACGGTTACCGTTACCGTTGTTCTTGTCAACACGGACAGACATGCACGTTTTGCCGTCATTCAATTTTTCGGTATCAAGGACCTACAAAACATGGATTCTAGATATTCCACGTGTTAGTGGAATTAGTTTTCTAAATTTAACAATTGGGTTTATCCACTTTTTCGTTACCAAGGCTCTGTAATAAGATTTTTTCTGATGAAAATACGCTATTTTTTCGTGCATCATTACATAACTTTCTCTCCACTGCGTAAGTGGTAGAGAGAAAGTTAAAAAATATGGTTGAGATTTCGAGGGTTCTTGATAATAAAAAAGTGTTTTTAAACCATCTCCGATTGTTTCAACATTACTGCGTAAACCGTACATAGTATGTTCACCAAAATTGATATTCTCCTATTGTTATCTTGAATTTGAACCGGATAATTTATTTTTAGTAGATTTTGTTGTGACCAGAAAACAACAAAGATAAACACGGTTTCTTTCGACGTGTTTTATTTCACAATCCAAAAGAGCAAATCCAATAACAATAGCCAAGTTCTAACAAAATTCCAGAAGAGAGTCCAAATACGTCGCTAGATCACCAAATATCCGTGGGGCAGTCCAGAGTCCGTTAGCACTTCGACGTATCACTTATTCACAATGTCACTCTCTAATCACTTGTAGGCGCTCGCTATCGACTGCCTCCTGCTTGCCCGAGCGGCTCTTTTATAGCCCGCTCGAGGCGAAGGTCCGCTGGCCAACCCGGTGATACGGGTGGGTTCTCGCGCGCCGCTGTCTGCTCGAGCGTGACGGTACTGCCGCGCTGTCGGACAGCGCACTCTCTTGGGCGGTATTGGTACCGTCATCCGGCGGCAACTTTAAGGGTGTCTGTTCGGCCACGGCAGATTTTCTCATGGCGCACCTACGGCAATGGCTGCAAAGAATAATATTTTTTAACCTGTGGATATTTATTCCTTAATGCAATATATTCTTCAATATTAAATGATTTTATGTAAATATTTTTCGGGATATTAAGTATTACTCGTAACACTGAGTTAAGACCTTTGATTTTTTTGAATGATATCTGAAATGTTAAAAGAAAGTGCTGTTGTATTAGCATTAGTTTTCATTTTGAATTGGCAGAGTACGTTGGGTTGCAACGAAAGTTAACATCTCCATTTATTACGCCCATGTGACGCGTGAGCCCTTATCGGACCCTGTTCATACTTTTGGACACGTGAAGCGCCCATAATATTTAGTCCGGTATTAGAAGAAAGAAGTTGGGCTACGTTCAGATGGCGCAGACGCGGCGGCCCGCACAATTTACCGGGAAAGAAGAAAGAATTAACGGTAGGATTTTACGTTAAAGGGCGGTACGCAATGTGCAAGGAATGTGCACGCTACTTTAAGCGGGATTCAAACCCATAGACCGGTTGAAATGGTGTACTTAAACGTAAATGTCTCGAGCGGACATAAATTAAACGAAGAAAGTAGAAATATGGAAAAAGAGAGTTGTGGAACATCCACGCCGCAATACATTCACATCCATACGAGAGGTCGAGGGACGCTTCGAACTGAGATTACTTAGAAGCGCCATCCTTAGCAATATAGGGTACTCACATCGGAACGGGGTAACCTATTTTTACCTGCTGTTTGCTACTTTTCCTGTCCAATACATCAAGCACCAATTTTTCACCTACGAAAACAGATGCAACTTTCTCCCTTCTTTAGTTTGGGGTGTGGTTTGGAATATGGAGATAGGTATGGATGTACCGTGCTTGGAGAAGGAAAAATATTGGCTGGGTTGGCTCAGGGTATCAACTGACATTACCGCAGTGCCGCTGACAGTCTCGACAGTGTCAGGATTTTCGAAACCGGCTAGATAGCTAGAACATCGGGAGATCATTCGGGAGGCAGAGCTTGTTCCGGCTGTGGCGGTGTCTCACTGAGATACCTGTTTGGGGAAAACGCACCAAGCCGACGCGTAGGTCGGTGCCAGCTAGCGAGCAAGATCGCCGCCACCTCCCGTCATAAAACATGCCCTACGCTACGAGACTACTGACTATAACAATTGTCGTGCCAGGAAACACAAAATAATCAACTAATAAATCACTCGAGAAGGAAAACAAAAACTCTTAATATATTAATATTAAATAATATTAAATAATATTAAATTAATAATATTAAATAAATAATATTAAATAAATAATATTAAATAAATAATATTAAATAAATAATATTAAATAATATCTTAAAATCTTAATATTAAATTAATATACGTCAGTTCAAAAGAAATACATTTATTGGAGCATCAATCTACATAAGACTGAGAGGACGAGACACCCGCTGATGTTGCTACAGCTAGACTAGTTTTGATAATATAAATGTGCACCACGGTCGTTCGATGAGATGAAGGAAAGAGAGCCCTGAGGAGATGGTACAACGAAAGCGGGAGCTGGCTGGGAAATGGAAACGTCTCTTCTGTCTGCTCACAAGAATGCTACGGGCCAACTGTAATTTTCCAAGGCGTTTCTTTTGCGCATGCGTCAATTATTGGTCATCATTAACACTAATATTACGTATTCTTCGGTTCGTGCTACCATATGCGTATTGTAGTGATACACTGTACCATTGCACATCTCCTTTCTTGTGAAATGATATGCAACCCGCTTGCCTCAGACTTCTAACCGAGCGGGAACAGAATGCCGAATGACCTTTTCTACCAACAAAGTAGAAAACCGGGCACTGTAGCTGGTTGTGTAAAACGTAATTAAGGTTCGTACTTCGAGAGATCCTATCTTCGAACACCGATAGCGAGTGGAATAGAATGGCTGTGTAGGGTTTCTTTTTGCTTAAACGAACGCAAGGACCCATCTGTGTCAGTTGGCTGTAACGAAATACCCCTGAAACAAACGGACAACCCATTTTGTGAAATAGGACGTTATAGAAATAGGTTGTATTATGAAATTTTTAGAAGATTGTAGTATCTTTGTACACTTTGAAACCGAATCCAAACGGAGAAGTGAGGAGCAGGATCTCTGAGCCGTTGCTTTCAAGGTCAACATGCGATTACTCTCTCTGCGGTGTCTCTTCCGTAAATTGTTTCCAGCTGCCGGGTGCGCCGCCGGTCCTTCCGCCCGTGCCGCCGCTGGCGTGCGAGCGTCGCGTGACTGGTGGGATCCCGTGAGGCAAGGGGGGGACGGAAGGCGCGTCTAGGCAATTCCTTTTACGGCCGTGCCCGCCTGTGGACGCGAAGGGCTTTGCAGAGGGCGGCGGTGGCGGAGTAGAAGGTGGTTGGATTCGGAAACGCTGTTGTGATGGAGGCAGGGTAGTGTCCGAGAAGGGTTGTAGATGGAGGTACGATAAAGACTGTGGCTGGTAGAGACCGGAGGCAGGGTAGAGACGGAGGTGGGAGGTAGAGTGGGGGTGGAAGTGGAGTGAAGGCGAGACGGAGGTGGGATGAAGGCGAGACGGAAGTGAAATGGAAGACGTGACGGAGGTGGGATGGAAGCGAGTCAGAGGTGGGATGGAGGCAGGACAGAGGTGGGAGGGAAGCGAGACGGAGGTGGGACGGAGGCGAGACGGAGGGAGGGGGCGAAACGGAGGTGGGACGGAGGAAAGACGGAGGAGAGACGAAAGTGGAATGGAAGACGAGACGGTGGGATGAGGGTGTGTCGGAGATGGGAGGGCGGCGAGACGAAGTGGGAGGGAGGCGAGACGGAGGTGGGGTTGACATTCCTTTTGCTACGTCAGTCCGAAATGACCAATTCGGCCTAGTTACACCTGTAGCGAGGACGAGGCTCCCTTTCTAAGTTGTATGATCTACAGAGTTAATATACTGTTGAAAAAAAGAATGGGGCAATAAACTGGAGTTTTTGAAGTTGATAAATGTATTCGACATTTAAATAATGATTTGTATGCACTTAAAATAAATTGAAAGAAGATAGAGAAAATTGTAAAAGAAGAAAAATAAATTGAAAGTAAGAAAATAAATTGTTTATTCTTTAAATTTGTAAATTATATCTGAAAGATGACTTATTCCCCGCATTTGACGACGCTGGCTTATTACAATTTCTATAGGCTGTATATATTCAAGTATGCTCACTAAAGTGCTATGTTCGTCTACGGAGCTATTTGGTTCTTGAAATGTAATAAAATATCTTAAAGCATTTTTTAGTTCATAGAGAAACATAAAAAATCTGCATACCTATATATTCCAATTCATATTTAATGGGTGCGAACAGAATGACGCCCTGTTTGTAACACAGAGCATAATGCAACGGTTATAAGAGTTTTAAATGTTAGATTTCAAAGAATACTGCCTGAAAACGCGACCTTCCAGGAGATCAAAATGGGCACATATTTTAAAATCGCCAGTTGTTCTGCTCCTTTCTGAACTTGATTAGAGTGAAGTTCCTTCCCCCACCTGAAGTGGTCTCAAATACTTGTGAAGTGGTCTCAAATATGCTTGGTGACCTTTGTGAAGAATCCGTGCATTTTTTATTGTGCAACTGTGTTTCTTTCAATTTTGTTCCTCTCATTCATTCGACATTTTATATTTTTCCAACTGCAAACAGTATTCACATTCATACAGTATTCTGTACTGTACTGTATACAGTATTCACGGAAATCGCTGCTTTAATCTCTTCCTAGCATAAATCTACTATATTCTAATATTATAATTTGAAATAGAGACAACGCACTAGCATTGTATTTTACACTTTTACCCTGTTTAGATGAAGTCTTCTCGTTTGACCATAACCATGTTTTTGTTGTATTTTTTATCAGCGTTTATGATATTTTAAGCTCTTCCGTAAATTTGTAATGGTCTGTGAATGCGATAAAATTATGAAAATGTGTACAAAAGACAATGAGTATCATAGCAATGACAGCCACCTAACGAATATATCTACAATGAATTAAATGTTATATACGGGTGTTTAAGCTAAGTAATGTAAGAATCACTTTTATTGCAGATTTTTAAAGCAAATAATTAGAATAACAAAATCAATACTAAAGCAGACCTGTTTTCGTATATTGGTGTCAATTAAAAGAAAACATCTGGCATGTACTTTAGCTAATATTGTTCGAAACGCTCAATGAAATTGCAGAGCTGATTTTAGTTGCATTATTGGACACAGGCATACCGCTTCCATTTTTGAATTGAACCATGATGGCTGTAGAAGTTTTAGGCAAGTGCCATTATTAATGCGTACATTTTCAATTCACGTGAACAAGTTAATTCGCGTAATTACTGCATTGGCACGTGGACATTAAATGATTCTAATGTTTGTGCAAATTATTTTGAGAAAAAATGTGATTGACATCACTAATATTGGCTTTGAGAGATATGATACAGTTAATTCACGCCAAGTGATATTATTTTTAAATAGATATAGAGAAGAAAAATATCACTACTGACAGTTAGATGTGTTGGTTTTCGAGTTTGAGTGATGCATTTGGTAACTAAATGTTGTCCTAAAAATAATTTTTCAGACGATTAGTAATAATTTTTAAATAAATTATTAATTTTACGCATTAGTCGTAAGTGTTAAGAATCATAAAGCAATCATGTGCCGTAAGTATTTGCATTTTATTGATAAATAATTCAGCCTTCAATAATATGGCAAATTGATTCAGTAAGAAAGTACTCAGATTGTTTAAGTCTCATTAGTTTTAAGAACCAATTCACAGAGAGGACACAAGCGTGATCTACCCCTTACTGAAGTTGAAATTCGTTCAACTCACTCTTATTGTATTGAAACAAGTAGAGTAAAGAGATGCATTGAAAATGTATGAAATGTACAGGTAAAATAACTTGCTGAAGATTGCTTCATAGTAATTAATGCTAGAATTATATTATTAGCATTGCCTTATAAATTGCAAGGGAATATAAATAATATGTTTCCTGGATTATTAAATAAAAATGTTTCACTTCCCAGTTCAAGTAATGGCTCAAAAAATGTTCATTGACATTCATATAAAAATTGAAAGAAACGGTCGAATCTAGTAATCTGGAAGGCTTAAAACCAGAATAGTTTTTTCACACGCGTAACTACCTCTTGTATCATGAGAAAAATATTATTTATCCACCTATTGGAACATCACTTAATTCTGCACCCTTGCCTTTTATAATATTTTTCAGTAAATCGGCTAAACAGTCACTTTCTGCAGCTTTTATTGATATTTTATGAAGTACGAAACAGATTCATGTAAATTCTTATCTCTGAGTTAGATGTCATGCAATAATCTGATGAAGATATTATCAAGGATGGCTGGACTAGTTATGAAGCGCGATACCAATGGTAAGCAATGACTGTATTAATGATGAAAATGCAGGAATAAACGTGGATCCCTTTTTTATTCTTCTGGACTTCCCATGAATAATTATTAGTCTTTTGTTTTACACTTTTTTGCATTTATGATTTAATTTACTACTATTTTTTGTTTTTTATTTGCTTTATATATGTAAATCACCAGTAACCTTCTCTGCCATCAAATGCAGAATGATAAATCCTTCTGTTACTTCCAGTGTGAAGAAAAATCTACATTTTTTGTCTTAATTTAATTTTAATACAATAATACCATTGTAGTAAAGCCTTCTCACATCACTCAGCTCAAAAATCACTGAGTATGTGAAATAAATCAGTCCGATATGGCGTTGTTTGCACACACATTACACACACAAATGTAAATAAAACAAGCAACTACTATTATTCGCGAATATATTACATCGAATATTAAATGAAATTTTGAGAAGTGACATTCCAATTTCTCTGAGTTTGATGATATTTATATTTTTCTCATAAAATAAATATTTATTTATTTCAGGAATAACAGTGGTCTCTTGGTAGAGTCTCATGACATTCCCCTTTGTTAGAGAAAGAAACGTAATTAGCGTTCCAGGTTCTCGTTAGATGAAATCATAGACTGCTTGTGTACCTTCATAATCCGCAAACGTTTTCTTTGTCGAGACTTTGAACCTTATTTCCAGAACTCACTGTCGCAAATTCAAATCTAGTATTTTGTTTACAGATGTGTGAGAAAGAACGCGATTCAAAAGCATCACAACAACAGAAATCAAACGTAAAGCATAATCACATAAATTATCCTAGTAGCTAAGTTTCCAAATTGGATTCCTAAATGTTCATTGAACAATATTTGAGGTATTATTCTTGCGTTTTTCCTGATTCTGTCATTTTGAGATCCGTGTGAAACTTTTCTATATTTTATCGAGATGACTTTCGTCAAGGAGACAGACTGACCCTCCCCACTTCACCCTAGTCTCTGGCCGCACTTCACAGACCACACCCGTTACCCGTAGAGTAATTGAGTGCACGATGGCGTTGCTAGGTGAAGTAGTTGCCGGCAGGGCTCGCGTTACTCGCCTCCTGGCAGCAACCACTTTCCTCCTCTCCTTTCCCATTCTCTTTACGCACATCCCACTCCCCACTTCTTTCTCCTCTCGCCGTTCCCATCTCCCAGCTCCCCTTTTCACACTTTCCGCTCCCCACAGTCCACTTCCAACTTCTCGCTCCCTTTTCCCTATCCTCAATCGAACTCCTCACTTTCCAATCCCCACTTCGCGCAGCACGCTTCCTCATCCCATTTTGCAATGTTTGCTTCCCGTTCCACACTTTCTGCTTTTCCCTCCTCGCCTTCCACAGCCTGTTCTACGCACCTGCTTCCCATTCGCACTTTTCGATCCCTGTTCCACACTTCCTGCTTCCCGTACTCGCTCCCCACACCTTGTTCTTTGTTGATTCCTGTTCCTCGCTCACCGTTTTCCGTTACCCCTTTCTCGTTCTTCTTGATTCACTTGCCAGTCCCCATTTCTGCCTAGTGTCCCAGCCTCTGCTACCTCCTTTCCGCCATGATCACCTCCATCCTAGATTTAGTTAGATGAAAAACTAAAAAAAAAGGTTATCCGGAAACTTTTAGAATTCGGGTTCGTTAAGTTTTAAGAATATTGTTTTTCAGTTCAGAATAGGTATTGTTCAAAATATAAAATGCACCACGTTTTCTATCTTTTATTCATTACAAATAGTCGATTTCTAACATATAATTTCACCGCGCTTTATTATTGGCCAGAAGGTTGTATACCACACGTACGCAACTCTCGGTGACTTTTAAACGCATTGTCCATTTTGTGATTTGTCTTGTCTTTCTGTGATTTATCATTCTTGTATTGTTGATAATTTTATGGTTTCATCCACGTCGATAATGATCAGTGTGCTGGTTTATTTCACTTCTGTTATTCAGATCATTTTTTTTATTTCTTTTTCGTTAATTTGTTCCACTCTATTGTTAAGGCTCTTTCTTTCTTCAGATATTTCATTGCCCCTCCACCACCTCCTCGCCTCCCACGGGCCCTCAGCGAGGGCTCCTTATCGTCTATTCGCAGTTGATTGACTTTCTTCTCGGTGGAATGGCGGTGTGATCACTAAGGGCACTTTATGGCCGAGAGGGATTCTAATGCGGTGACAGGAATAGCAGGGGGCGTCGACACCGCTCGCCGGCGGCCATTTGCATCTTCGATCCCGCCACTCGGCTTTCGACGCGCGATGAATATCTCTCAGCTGCGAGCGGCGCCTCCGCAGTTACGTCAAGATGGCTGCGACGCACGTAAGACGTCTATTGAGACTGCGAAGAGGGTATTTTCCAATTGCTAAAGTAAATAACTTTTCAGAGGAAAATAAAGATTTTTTGGGCACAATAATAACCGGAAATAAATGCTTTTGAACATAAATGTAGCGTCAGCATCTGTGCACGTTTTCTAGAACCCAGTCGGTAATAGTTTTATTCAAATAATCGTTCAAGTTCTCTCCGCCATAAGTCTATTCCTTCACGAACGGCACTATAATAGATCATTAAAAAAAATATAATGATTTCCCTTTGCAAATAGTCCTCATTACACGGGAGCAAATATTGTCTTATCATTTTCACCTGAAACACTCTTTCAACCGTTATTCGTAATTCAACTTATATATGAGTTCGGGTTGGGATCCCAGAACTCAACAAAATATGCACATACTTTATCGTAGTAGGTCGCACACAGTTTTAACTGTTTTCAACGTTAAATGAATAAATAAAAAATTCACTCTCTGGAAGAGAATTCTAGAGGTCGGCTGCTCTGATCAAATATCTTCCATGGCTTCTCCGACCAGATTTGTTCTATTAAATAAGAGCCTTGTATTATGTGTATATTCCTCACTACTTATTACTATTTCATGTTTAATTTCTTTTTAAATTCAGCCTTGTATAAATATTTTTACGCAGGAGCAGAAATAAGTTTCAATGGTGAATTCTTTTCTAATTTTTGTTTTGTATTGTGTTATTAAATCTTTCAGTTATTTATTGCATTTAGCAATAATAAGAAATAAATTAACAAGTTGATATAACATCAAAATCAGTTGTTTCCGGGCTTGAAGGCCGTGGTCCAATGGAAACTTGTCCATACGTTTCACCTGCAACTGTGGCAGGCATCCTCAGTGGCGTTGCTGGCGGGGGCGAAGTGTCCTAGTTGGCAGCGCCGCGTTGACTGACACTCCCGCGGCTCTGGGGCCTGTATTCATGGTGAAAGGCGGGGTTCGCGCGCTCGCGTCTGATTGGGGCGCGCCGCCTGTTCTCGCACCTGATTGGGCCACGTCAGCGGCACTGGTTAGCTGCCGAGTTTTGGTCGTACGAAGTGCCGGGTACCATGTACTGTTTAATTTTTCTCCTTCTTCTTTTCTGTTAAAATTGTTCTTGTGTTTGTAGATCTCGATGGCTTCCATTTGGAGTCTCTTGTAGTAGTGTGTGCTGGTGGAGAGGATATCCGTCGCTTCGAAGCGCATGTCGTGTCCGCGTCCCGACAGCGCGTGATCAGCGACTGCTGACTTGTCAGTATGTCCTAGACGGCAGTTTCTTTTGTGTTCTTTTAACCTAGTATTGAAACTTCTCCCTGTAGTACCTATGTATACGGAACCACAAGAGCAAGGAATTCTGTATACTCCAGCTCCTGATTTTGATGTGGAAACCGGCCGTGAAAGCTTACATTGTATGTTAAGTTGATATAAGTTGACAACTCTTGCTTACGGGACCTTTTAACAGACAAGACAGGCCGTTTAACAGACAAGACTATATGTCTGATAAACTTCCTAACCTGAAGTAAAATATTAAGTTGTTTTTATATCACTCTTAAGTATACACAGATTACAAAATCAAGAAACTTTTGATTCAATTTTTTAAATTTTCTCTCAACTGAGAATTTGAAATATTTCTGGATGATGGAATGGAATGGAATATTTCTTTGCTTTAAAGAGAAAATGGGAACTAATATAGCTACATTTGTGACAATAACTGTAACTTCTTTCATAGACTGTCATAACCCAGGGATCTAGAGACCCTCCGCCACTCCAAAGCAATGTACAATTCTTACTTTTAAATCTCGCGCCAATTTATCTGGATGCGGTTCTCGCGAGCTGTAGTAAGCTTGTTACCTTGCTCGCGACCATGCCTGCCTTACACTTAGCCGACTATTGACTTAAGTATTAGTCGCGCCCGGAAACAATGCAATCACTTACCTGGGTGTGCGTTACGAACACTTCTGCTTGTATAATTAGTGATTGAAACGTGATTGAAATTTGATCGGGTCTCCATGACTCCTTCCCTGTGATAGTCCGGACTCATTGAGAATTTTGAGCCGGTGTACGTTGGAGTATGTGATCCTTCGGCCGGTAGGCAGAGAATCCTGTTAGCGGCGTGGTCCGCCCCTCCAGACGCTCGGATCTGGTAAACAGTCGAGTTAAGAGCACGTTTTGATAGTAAATGATAAGGTGGGTTATGGAATATGGCTCGTTAAGGAATTAAAATGAATCAGCACTAGATTGAAAAATATGAACTGATATAAATTACTTTTGTCAAAATAACTGCGTTCATTTGAATTTAATTAATTGAGGAGTTCAGATATGACGTGTTGGCATATTGTCGTATAACGTATGTTGTCATGGAACGAAACATAAAAGGAAAGTGGTTGATAAAAGGGATATTTTCAAATAACATAGGGTACAAATATATTAAAAGAGTACAATAAATATCCGTATTTTGTAATGAGATAAAATGTTAACTCATCGTCATCAAAACGGAGCTACGTATAAAAGATATTTAGAACTTAGAATTTATTTAATTCAGGTTTGCTGGATGTTTGACAAAATTCAACATCATTTTGAAATAGTTATTTTTCTTCTTGAAATATATAATGGAATGTAATTTAATAATTTCTAATTATATCATACTATAACAAAAAATATCATTATTTCACATATTTCAATGAAGGAAAGTTTTCCCTAAACTCGTGGATATTATACATCAGATAGTTCCCTCCCTTGGTTCATGGTCATTCTCATTTTATACACTGTTATAACCCCAATGTCCTTTCGTTTTACAATGCAGGGTGCCAGTGTTTGGTAGGAGAGCCATGTACAATGGTGGAAAGATATCACCAGCCAATATGGCACTAACAAGATACGGTTGCAAAGTAATGAGATTATTACGAGAGAAGAGAACGTGATTGAGGGAATGTGATTGACAATTAAGTTAGTAACTGGATAACGTGTTCAGACTATTGATTTGCTCCGACTATTTCAAACACCCACGCTCGGTGGAACAACATTGCGGCAACATGAGCTTCAACTAGACTTGATTTTGTGCAAGAATGTTTTTAAACTGAGTATTGAAACTAACTATCTGTTTTTGACTGAGAGTACAGAGGTTTGAAAGATGTTTAATACATAGATAAAAATCATGAAAATATTTAGACAAAACTAAACTGTGATATGCTTTCCTCCACAATTTTTTAAACATGTACTATATTCTTTTCCATATACATTATTAAGTGAATTTTAAAACTCAAGAATTCTTGAATGGAAAAAATTATAATATAAAAATCATAGATTATTTATTACAAAAGTAAACAATTATCGAGCTCGGTAATTGAATTTTTATTCGAATTCAAGAAATAAAGTAGTATCTTGTGAGGATCTATACTTTAAAAATGGATTACAGTTTAAAAATGGCCGATTTTCAGTTGTAGTGAAAAATTGTGCGAGGTATCTTTATCTCATCCAGGCAACGTGTCGTTTGGTTTGCTCGTTGGGCGGAAGAAGGGTCCTGGCCTGTGAGCAGGAAAGGCGAGTTCTGCGACGTGCTGTAAAGCTTTCACCAAACTTGGGTGTTTTAAGAGAGGAAATATAGGACTTATAGAAATAGAATACCCATTTACAAATATAAATAAATTTATTGCCCAATTTTATTATAGCATTTGCATAGAACAGTTTCGTTATATATTTGAAACCGTATCAATATACTGATTTCATTCCTTACATGAATACGTTGTATAGTCTCCAAAACATTTCCTAGCATTTTAATGTTTGCAAATGAGGTCTCTGATACTAGGGAATCTAATTTCAGAAAACGGTTGCATAATTTGACCTGAATCTCACTATGGTGTAAATGTTGCAATTAACCTTTTTTTAATTGTGTTGAAATGTAGGTGCATACGTGAAAATCAGAAGCACTGATCTCAATTACACGATAAATCCATATAATCAGGAAAACAGAATGTACTTATGCAAGCCACTAATATGAACGTTAAAAATAATTATTACCAAATAATAAAAAGCAAGAACCTAAGACATATGCTGTGAAGCACATAGAGCAATTCTACGTAGAGATTCGAAGCGAATTTCATTCACAGAAGAACCCAACCAAAAGCACGTACTTTGCCAGTTCTTTCTTCTCCCTTCCCTTCTCCGTGCCGCCCCTCCCCTCCTCACATCACCCACCCATCTCATCCCTCAATCTCCGCCATCATTGTTTGTCCTCGCCCTCTCTCTCCTTGCGTGTCATCATACCTTTCCCCGTTCCGTCTTGCTTGACAGCCCATCTCTGTCTGCACCTTTGCAATGCAATTCCTAAATATATGCGTGCTATGCGGGTTGCATTCAGCGCTTTTTTTTAATATAAAAACTCTTCGAGTGGGAAAACTCAAGTTTTTTTCCGCAAGCCATAAGAACACTTGCAAAATTTGTTTAATATTGCTATATGTGTAATATGATCTTACTAAAACAAACATAAACATCAGTATTTTGAATTCAGAAATAATATGGAACGTATGCTTTGAACTGACCGAATTAAATTATACTGAGATATCAGCGATTTGTAAAACCGCCCGGTGATTATTTAAATATCTATAAATTGTATGGTCATGCCGGCTGAAAGGCGTTTCCCCCAGCAATTGCCGAGTGGCTGCTGTGAGTGGGGACGGCTCTGGAGGAGCGCTGGGCAAATGAGGCGCGCGCCTCCTTGCAGCGCCCCCTCCCCCCTGCGATCGAGGAGGCCAATAAATCGCGCGGGCGCATTATCACCCGCGGAGGAAGCCGCCGCCGCCGCCCCGCGCAGACTTTCGCAGGCAACTTGGCCCATTACGGGGGTCAGCGCGCGGCCGGACGTCCGCGACAGGAAGCCAGGACTTCCGTCTCAGCCCCCGCGACCCCGCCCCGCCCCACCCCGTCCAACCCAAGTCCCGCTTCCTTCTCACGCCCGGGACCACGCCCTTGGGTCCAGCTTGTCCGCTCCTGTTCCCTCCCCCTCTTCGCCCCGTCCCCCGCCGCTCAAGCGTTCCCGCACCCCCGACTTCCTCCCACGGTTCCTCCTAACCCCGCTCCCAACACCGCTCCCTACTCCGTTCCCAACCCCACTCCCAACCCTGCTCCCAACCCCACTCCCAAACCGCTCACCGACCCCGCTCCCGACCCCGCTCCCGACCCCGCTCCCGACCCCGCTCCCGACCCCGCTCCCGACCCCGCTCCCGACCCCGCTCTCGACCCCGCTCCCGACTCCGCTCCCGACTCCGCTTTCGACCTCGCTCCGACCTCGCTCTCGAATCCGCTCCCGACCCCGCTCCCGACCCCGCTCTCGAACCCGCTCCCGACCCCGCCCCTGACCCGAAGCGAAACGTACAAGTTATATCACATTTAGATATTTTCAAATTGTTTACCGCTAATCAAATTTTTAAAGAAATTGTACGTTTTATGTAGGTCACGACCTTCAACATTTACTATCGTAAATGTGTCTTCCATAGAAGAATGACTTATTGTGGAACATTTATGTAGGTCGAATGTTTGATGACGAATGTTTAGCTTTGTTTAATGTCATCTACAAATAATATAAAAATGATTTTTTTCTTTTGAATTACATTGAAAGTCATTAAAGCAAATGATTGAAACCTTGTAGAAATACGTTAAACATCTCTACGTTTACTTTATATTACGATGTTTTGGTCTTTAGTGAACCACTGTATTGAATGTTGATTTGATATTTCAGAAAGTGTATTTGTCGTGCTTTTTGTGTTTTGTTTACGTAGTTTTTAAGGAAATGTCTGGATTGTTTAAATATTTCAAAAGATAAAATGGGCAATTAACAAGAAAAGATCTCGGTGTTCACAATAAACAGAAAAATGAAATGTACCATTACTTTAAAAGAACTCGAAATATGGTGGTCATAAAATATAATTTTCCCTCTTTCTTCACTCGGTAAATGGTAAAAAGTAGTTCTGACGTCTGAATAAAATTAATTACCGCAAAAACATTTATTATCTGTGTTTTCTCATATTGATTCATAAACGACTCATTTAAAGCCATGTCTAACAAAAGAGGCAACTACATCATATGTCAAAGTGTCACTACCACAAAATTAATGCCACAAACTCCGTTCTCTTAGCAACGCAGTGGTAATATCCACTGATTATTGAAACTAGAAATTTTCGGGTGACCTCGATGTAAGTGGGAGCTGCAGCTGGCACATTTTGACAGCGTCAGCGCTTGGAGCGAACACCTGCAGCTACGAGACAGGTTCCGCCCCCTTCTCCTCTCGGATCCCGCCTCTTTCCTCATCTCCACCCCTATTACCTTCACCGCTGCTCCACCTCTTTCTTGCCTCCATTTCTTCCCGCGACCTCCGCTCCATCCGCTCCCGGCCCATTTTCTCAGTTCGCCCTCCACACCCGTTCCACACCCCCACTCGCCCTCCTCCCGTACCTCCCTGCTCTGAACGCGTGCCCCCGTCCCCGCCCCCCCCCCAGCAGCGTTTCCGCCCGCGATATGATCTGCAGCGAGGCAAGTTAAATAGCCGTAAGCCAAGTCTAACGGCCACCGTTTAATTTGCATTTCATTCTCTCGCCGGTGCGCTGCACAAAGGTGCCTCGGTGGGGGTAGAGAGGGGTATGGGGCGGGGCAGCGGGGCGGGGTGGCGGGGCGGGGGCTGCCTCTCGAAACCAGATTACTACGCGCGCCGCTCTGTGTTGTGCGGCGGCGATATTGTTTGTGCGACAAGTCTTCCGCGGCGATACAACTTGTGTACTGACCACAGCGGCTCGATAACTGCGGCGGCGGCGGGGCGGTGGCGGGGCGGTGGCGTGGGAGGGAGGGAGGTCGATAGCGGGGAAAGCGGAGCGGGGACGTGCGGGGGCGGGGAGCTGCGCTGGCACAGAGGTCGAGGATCCACTCAGATTCTGTCGACTCTTTTCGGAATTCGAACTGATGCGGAGCCCCAAAAATATACAGATAATCCCGTGAATATGTTTTCTAAAGGAAGTAATATTAATGAAATTTGTTACACACTTAAGCAAACAAATTCCTATCCTAAAATTTGTCGCGTTAGACTGATATTTAAGATAACAACGATTGAAGTTTAAAATGTAAATGTAGTATATGTAAAACAGAATTGAGAAAAACGAGAATTTCAAAACAAATTGTAGTGAATATGATAAACTTATTAGCAAATATGTGATTTGTAGACGTAATATATTGTTTAGCTTTCACGTTTCTTATTCGAAACAATCTTCGAGACATCAAATGTAACTTTTGGAATTTTGGATTAAATAAAAATTATTTAGTTGGAGGCAATTGTGTATTTTGATTAGAAAAAAAGTCTCTCCACCTTTTCAAATAATTCAGAATATACAGGCATTTAAATTACCCCAACTCAATCATATCGTATTGTATTTTAATGAGAGATTTTCAAATTTAACTTATTATTTTGCAAACGGAGCCAATTTTTGTTTTAACTTTTAATTTCCCCTCTAAACGCTGGCAACGTTTGTAAATAATTTCCACCGATTTACACCTTCATCAAGAAGTTCTCTCCAGTGCGGAAATACAGAGGACGAACTTTTGTGTAAAGGGAGACTCGCCGCTGTTTCGCTTGAACTGCGTTGCTCGTGTGGCCATCGCGGTGCGAAGTGGAGCCACAGAATCACCGCTGGTGCATTCTCTGCTAGGGAATAAGTGCGGGACGCTGTGAATTACATCATGTGGTCCTCCGTTCTACTGACAAGTGACTAATCTAAACATTTTCCTTAACCACACATAAGCAACGAAACAATTCGTGGACGTGAATGCTACAAAACCAAGAGTACCGAAGAATAAATATGCTCTTTAGCAGGAAACATATCCTTAACATTAATGGTAATACTCGTACATCACACATCAGCAATACAAATTAATTATTTCGACGAAGAAAATAATCGAACATTAACAAACCTTGTGAAAAGTACTCATTTTATCAAATGTATTCAAAAATATAGAAAATAAGCTCTTGTACGCCGATACCTCTTATATAGCGTGTGTTTTATTATAAAATTCAAATGAAGTAATTGGCGTTAGCGTAAAATATAGCTAAAGCGTAAATATGGAATCAGTCTGCGTCAAAAATTTTTAAACATGGAAATATGTAAAAATGATTCAAATATGTAAAATATGTGCCAAATAATGTTAACATGCAAAAACATAGAAAATAAAATGTGCATACTATGTTTTTAATAATAATATTTACATGGGAAATATTATAAAAACAAGGTAGTATATAATTTTTTCGTAAAAATTTACTGTTACATTCGTCCCCTGTCATGGGCAAAGGTTTCCTTTTAAATTTTGAAAGCGGAAAATATTCATGAAAACCATGTAATATGCCATTGAGAAAGTATTATAATCGACTTCAAAAGAGCAGACTACATGGCTGGACCAAGACTGGGTCATCAAAGAACTTTGTGCTGAGCAGTGTCAATTGAACAGTGCTGTGCTGGACTGCACTGAACAGTGCCGAGTGCCGCAAGAAGCAAACATGGCATTACTCTCTAAGATATCGAGACGTAAAGAAAGAAACAGGTACGTCTTTAAAGTTCCAACAGATTCCCAACCCACACCAAGTTATATTCTGGTGTGAATGTGCGGCTTATTCAAGATATTTCGAATTTTGAAAAATCCTTCTTTTCATGAAGAAAATGGGAACCGCTAATTTCTTCTCTCCAGCTCTTGCTACTGTTTACTACTTACTGTTTGAAACAGTGTTTCATATACTATTTCATTACATTTGTATTATCGAGGAAGGATAACATCATTAGATTGAATGTCATTTTATTCAGATTTTAAAGAAATCTCTTGGATTTGAAAGTAAACTATTAGGATTGTATGAGTTTAGCAAATGTAATATCGAAGTCTGGTCTTTGTGTCTTGTTCTGAAATAATAAAAATAATTAAAATTCCAAACGATAATTTTAGAAAACTCATCTGTCAACGTAAAACGTTGAATTTCGTGGCCCCTTTTTCTGTTACGTTTTCTAACACGTATTTCATTTTTAGCAGTGCCTTTCATCGTTGATCTTTTAAAGGCGACTGCAGGCCTGAATAGTTAATCTTTTATCTTCGAAAGTACAGGTTTTCTCGTTTCCAATGGCACAAATACAACTTAAGCGAACGGAGCCCTCGTAGGTCCTGCGACGGCTGCGCAGCCTCTGGGTAGTGCGGTTGCTTTTTCTTCTTACTTCCGGTTCCCCTCTCCCATCTCCGCATCCTCTTGTTCTGGAACGCAAGAAAATGGAGATCTATTGAGCAGCTTGGGCAACATTAATCCAGATAAATCTTGATCCGCCGCCATTTTTTCAACTTAGCTTTGCTTCGCCCGCGCGATTTATAAAACGCCTTAAGACGCTATTGCCCTTTAAGCCGGGTATCAGTAACCTCACAAGGAGCGTTGTTGCCACTCGAGTACCCGCTTGAGACTGGGAGGGGGAAGGAGTGGGGAGAGAGTAGAGGAATATGACGAATTTGAAATCAGCTTCCCTGGAGAGATCTTTTGAAGCAAGACGGAGAAAATTGCGCTAGAAGGGAATATCCTCGCTTCGCCGCGCCCGAAGTAAAGTATAGTTGGTGTACACATCCGAATGGAGTCTGATATATCACTGAGCATTTGCTCTCAGTTCAGTCGAAAAGCACTCGCAAGTGTCGCTCAAGATATGTTGTCAAAGTGAGGAGAGGAAATTTTAGACGTAAGTGAAAAAAATTGGGGAAAATAATTTAAATAATAGACATGCTCAAATATTCTAAACTTCGTAAATCATTGATTTAAAAGTAAAAATAGATGTATGCTGCGTAATTATCAATTCCAATTCCCCAGAGTGTAAATAATATCAAATAAGCTTGGTGCGACACGTGGATAACCACTAAAATTGCTTTTTGCTAACAAACGGAAGTAAGTCAGACGAGTAAGTTTTTTTCCCACAAAATAATTAATTAGTGGAAATTATTTCTTTCTCCATTTAATATTTCAATGTTTTACCAACGGTGTTATTGTTAACCAATAGGTTACGTGAAACGTTAAGGGCATGCTAAGAAATCAGTTTAGCCCTTTTCACTTAAACACGATGTGATCAAAAGTATCCGGATACGTGGATAAAAATGACTTACCAGTTCGTGGTGCCCTCCATCAGTAATGCTGGAATTCAATAGGGTGTTGGCCCACCCTTAGCCTTTATGACAGCTTCCACTCTCGTAGGCATACTTTCAATCAGGTGCTGAAGGTTTCTTCTGGAATCGCAGCCCATTCTTCACGGAGTGCTGCACGGAGAGGCATCGATGTAGGACGGTGAGGCCTGGCAGGAAGTCGGCGTTCCAAAACATCCCAAAGGTGTTCGATAGGATTTAAGTCAGGACTCGGTGCAGACCAGTTCATTACAGGGATGTTATTGTCGTGTAACCACTCTGCCACTGGCCGTGCAGTATGAACAGGTGCTCAATCGTGTTGAAGGATGCGATCGCCATCCCCGAATTGCTCATCAACAGTGGAAAGCAAGAAGGTGTTTAAAACATCAACGTAGGCCTGTGCCGTGATAATGCCACGGGGGTGCAAAACAACAAAGGGTGCAAATCCTCTCCATGAAAAACACGACCACGCCATAACACCGTTTTGGACGTGTCCAGATACTTTTGATCACATAGTGTATATTATTCTGTGTAAATGCTTTTGTAAGGTGCAGTTGTACCTTATATTTAACAATTTATATTAATTTTTATATAAAATAGAATATTAGGTTACTTTCGACTGTCTAACAAAATATGTTTTTAAATATTGTATTTAATTCGTTTCTATAGTAGTATAGAGAGTGGAATAGTTGGAAACCAGAAGAGGCATATTGAAAAAATTGTTAGAAATTTCATAGTAAGTTTTATTGTTTTATATAAACCAGAGAGATTTCAATTGTTTTCTTAAACATTCAATTTGTATTTTTAATTAATTTTCATTGTTCTTGTTTTGTATTAAGTGAGAACATTCGGATTGATATTGTTTTATGAATTGACAAATCCAATTCAATTTCAAAGAAAGATTTTAAGCGTTGCGAGAAACTTGCTGAATTTAATTCGTTACAAATGCCTTTTACTTGCTAAAAGATAAACTCAAGGACCATTTAGGTTTCGTGGGCAGAAACGATGTTAACGACCTGAGGATGTAGAAACCAGGTATTCAATTATTGATGAATATGAGAGAGAATACAGAAGGGTTTAATATAACATTTTACATGATTAAGTTGAAGTTAAGTTATCTGATTTGGTTGAATGTTAGACTTTATAGGTAGCTTACATACCTTTCACCAATGGAATATTATTTTTAATTATTTATTTTCATTACATTATTATTGTTATTAATTATATTATTATTACAATCTTGCGTTTTCGTCCATTTCAATAATATCAGAAATCTACGCCTACTATTCTTTCCGAAATAAATCCGACTTTTCTCGTATTCTGTGGTTCTCTCGAAAGCAGTCGGCCGCAGGTCCATACATAACAGCGGAGGGCGGAAGTGGGAAGCAAGTGCGGGGCGCGCTGGCTGCACGTGCGCCGTCTCTGGCAGGGAGAGACGGCGCCGGCGCGCGGGCGGAAGCGGCCTGGGAGGTGGGAAGGGAGGGAAGGCGCTGGGCAGAGGTGGAGCGGAGGCGAAGGAGAAGAAATGGAGAAACGAACAAGGGAAGGGAAACAGGACGGACGCAACGGAAGTGGGTGTAGGGCCGGCAAAGGGAGGAAGAGGTAATGGGGGGAGGAGGCAGAAAGGGGGAAGGCGCGGGGTTGGTGCCGAGAAGGAATCGCCCCCTGCGAGGGAGTGTTGGAGCAATGTGTTCTGAATTGGAGCTGGATAGGATTGGAGGGCGTGGCTTATGTTGACTGATGTTTCCTGGCACGTCAACTGCTATGGTCATTAGTCCCGTTAGTTAAGTGAATGTTTTATCTCGTGAGTTGACGGTGTTCCTACTCCTCTGAATGATGAGATCCGGCGCCGACCTATACGTCCGCTTGCCTGGAGATTTTTCCCCTTCAAGGGTCTTTCCTTGGCGAGGCTCCACCCCTGCCGGGACAATCTCTAAAACTCCCGTCTGGCCTTCGGACGTGTCTTGTAGTGCACTGCGTGTAAGTGTATGTAAGTAAGGGAAAAGGATAGGACAAGAAAGAGGAAGGAAAGATCGCGCGCGGTCCGCGGCCCATTTGTTAGGGTACTGCTCTGGCATTGATTGGAGAAACCACGGCAAACTACCGATCAGAGCAGCCTTCAGAATTCTCCTCCAAAGAGCGGCTGAATGCGAACTTACTTGCTATATTGCTAGTGTCTGCCACCGTCTGGACTCAAACCCTAGGACCTCCCAGTCAGTGTCGATGCAGAGGCAACAGCAATAACAGCTCAACTCAGCTGGTACGTTGCGTATTCGGGGAGGGGACGAGAGCGAGTGAGGTGTCATGAGAGACGTTGTACCGTGCAGAGATGGGAAGAATGAAAGCGTCGGGAACGGTAAGACGAGCAGAGCGTTGACAGAGGAAATAGGCGAGGAGGAGGCATGTAAAGGCATGGAGTGGCAGAGAATGAGATGCGGAGAAGGAACGCCGAAGAGCTGACGGAAGGGCCAGGAAAAGCCAAGGCGAGTTAGTTGAGGAGGCTGGATCAAGAAGAGAGGCGGGATTACGTCTGGGGCTAGCGAGATGCGGATGCTTGGTGGGGTGATGCGAAGCAGGATAGGACGGGGAGGAGTGAGGCAGAGCGAAGCAAGGTTGAGGGTCAAGGCGGAGTTGGTGGGTCAGGAGCAAAGAGGAGGCGGGGCGCAACCGGTGGAGCGGAGCAGAACGATGTTGGGTAGGACTGAGAGGAGAGGGGCTGAAAGTAATGAAGCAAAGTGGAGGAGACGGGGCGGGGCCCAGTGGAGCGAGGCTGAGTGGGGCAGGTCAAAGTTGAGCGGGTCGTAGAGCAGAGGAGCAAAGCTAAGTAGAGAAGTCGCGGTTGGAAAGGGCGAAGAGGAGCAGGGTGGAGCGGGGAGGAGCGGGGAGGAGCAGGAAGGAGAGGGGAGGAGCGGGAAGGAGCGGGGAGGAACGAGATAGTACGAAGCATGTTTGGACGGGGCCGGGCGGGGCTGTTCAGAAAGGAGGGAAGCGGGATGGAGCGGGTGAGGCGCAGAGGAGCGAGGTTGGGCTGGGCAGAGCGGAGCGAGTGGGCTGGGCGGAGTGTAGCGAAGCAAAGAAAGCGGGGTGGGGCGGAGTCGTGGGAGCCGCGTCAGGGAAGGACGAACCGGGTCGGACAGAACCGAAGCGAAGTGGGGAAGTGGGCGCGGGGCGGAGCGGGGCGGAGCGGGGGGGAGCGGGGCGGAGCGGGTTGGAACGGGGCGGGGCGGAGCGGGGTGAAGCTGGGCGGGTGCAGCGGGGCGGAGCGGGGCGGAGCGGGCCGAGGCTGGGAACGGGTCGGAAAGGAGCAAAGCGTACTAGAGAAGTCGGGGAGGGCTTGGCCTGGCAGGATGGGGCTCTGCGGGCAACCGGCGCCGGGTGAGGCGTGGCGTGGCGTGGCGTGGCGTGGCGTGGCGTCGTGCCGCAGGGGAATGCGCGTCCATCGCGCGCGGCATGCTGACGCGCGTATTTCAAGCGAGATGGCGCGCGTGCCGGGCGCGCCCGCCGCCCCCCGCGCCGAGAATTAAGGAAAATTCCGTTTGGCGCCACTTTATATTCGCGCGGGTGGAGGCCGTCGCTCTTCACCTCAGCGGACGGCCTCGCGCCCCACGCGCCGCGCCCCTCTATGCCGCGCAGGAACATGCTTGCCCAGAAGTCACTTTTTATTTATTCTACCACGTTTACTACTGCTCTTACTACTTCCACCACTACTACGACTACAACTACTACCACTGCTACTACTACTATTACTACTACTACTACTAGTAGTAGTAGTAGTAGTAGTAGTAGTACTACTACTACTACTACTACCACCACCACTACAACTACCACTACCTTTACTGCTACTACTATGATAATAATAATAATAATTATATTAATAATAGTAATAATAATAATAATAATGTTTTATTGATAAGGCGACGCTCGGGCCATGAATCCGCTCTTGTGTGATATATGAACAAATTAATCCAAAAATGTAATGTAATCTAGAAATGTAAATGTAATATAATCAACAGATGGTAAATAGTTAGAAAACAAACATAATTTCAAGTGACATGTAAATGTATAACATTAAAGGTCAAATTTAAACAAAAAATGTAATAACTTTAAATTCATAGGCGGAAATTGAAAACACAATTTGAATTGAAAAACATATTATGTGCTCCATGTATCTGCGTCCTATGCGGCATCCTGGTATTCACCCTCGACGACTGTAATCTATTAATAAAGAAACAAATCCCCTTACCCGCCGCTCGACCCTGGAGGAAAACCCGATAGTAGAGGAAAACCCATCACGCGGGCTGTGTCCTAATACAATGGAAACTTAGCTAACATGAAGTAATAGGTCTTCGGGACGGTTTCCTCAGCTGCTGTCATGAGACACAATGTCGTTTTCTTGTTTAAATCCGCCTCTGCTTCTAAGGATAAAATAACAGATCCGGCAGTATCAAAAAAGTCGCAGGAAAGTAAAATTTTCAACAAACGAAAATTTTTGCTATTTCTAACACATATTACTCAGTTCTTAACACTTCTAACCAATAGATAAAACTGACATAGGTTTGATTTGACCGGTAATCTACAGTGATTCATATTTGAAAAATGATGTCTTCTACTTTGTAAGAAAACCATTTAGGTCCTTCTCACAAGATGTTAATGAGGAGCAGTTTTTAGTATTGGAACAATTTATTGTAGTAATTGGTTTTGCTTTTTGGAATACAGACTAACTGCGATATCTGAAATCTAGAGGGTTTAAAATGTACGAAATAACTTGTTAAATATGACGGGGAACCTATATTTAGCATCTTAAATAAAAGACGAAGGTTATGATACAAACGCATATCCTTTAATGTTAATATGTTGTGCTCTTTATAAACTTCGGAGATGTCATCGTATTTTTTATATTATTAATGAAACGAATACAGGCACTTTGATCTCCGCAGAGTATGAAGGATTAAATCTTTCAAATTGTTATACACAATGTTACCTTAGTCGAAATGAGCACACAGCAGGGTTTTTACTAATATTTCTTGCGTATTTGCAGGAAGACATTTGTCGATACACCTAAGGGATTGCAAAGAAGCATAAACTTAGCGACAGACATTTCGGATCTGACATTCCCAGCTTAGATGATCATCAAGTATTAAGCCCAAGTTTTTCACTTGTGAATGACAAGGCATTACAACATTCTCTATAAGGGAATCAGTAATATGTAAACATTCAAATTTCTTATGCATTTGAAAAGAGCCACTTATGATAATTCGTAATTTTGTAGGATTTAAATTAAATTAATTTCGCATTGAACTTTTGACTACAGATGAGACTTCATTATTTAATTTATTTATTAGCACCTGCGACGGTTTGCCCGATATGTAAATTTGCAGGACATTCTTGTACATATGACGACTACATTCTCTAAGATCGCTTGATAGTTCATTCACGTAAATTAAGAAGAACAGTGGCCCTAACCTGGGTCCCTGAGGTACTCCTCGGTGGAGAGGTTTTGGATTGGAATGTAGATCGTCAACTACCACAATTTGTTGTCTATTGTAGAGATAACTTGCAATGGATAGCATCCAAGAGATGGTGGAATCAGAAAAACGTAGATTTTTGCATTTCGCTATTACATTATATCATACGTTATACTATATATTACAAAGCTTTCTCTAGGTCTATGAATGCGTTAAGTTTTCGCAATTATATTTTGCGCATCTTTCTTCAATTATTCTTTTTATTGTGAACTGGTCATGTGTACCTTTTAAGAAGCGACTTGTTCTTCAGATGTAAGTAAGTTTGATATGGCTTTCAAACGGTTGCTCAACATCCTAACTGTAGAGCGGCGCGGAATAAAATAAATAAAAAAATCCATATCACACTTGACTTCTTTTGATTTGATTCTTGACTTTGACACTTGAGAAAAGTTCACAACTTCGACCCTTCTGAAACTTCACCTCGTACACGGTCTCTAGCACGCTGACTCTTATGCCCTTAACGTGTAGACCGGAGTAGTGATACCCGGGTATAACAGCATTTCATCATCCGTTACGACCAACATTTCTGGTATTAGCAACATGCGGAGATGAATACTTAGCTAAAGCCTATATACAGGAGGCTGATTTTCATGACCTAAAACATCGCCAAAAATTATCAATAAAATGCTCTTAAAATGCATTAAAAATGGTTTAAAAACGTAAAAAATGTTATCAAAACCAGTTCGTATTAACAACTCAAGCTGTTAAATAGTTACTAATATAATCGAGGCTTCTTCTATTCGTTCAAGTGAACTCGGTTTTCAAACTTTTGGTTTGGATTGTTCTTTACCTGGAAATTTGTCTTCAGTTATCCCGAAATCGGCTGAACCGCCCATGGCACTGACGGACTCCTCAGGAACATTACATTACGTATTACTGAAATTACAACTGAACGAAGAAATTGAATAGTCTACCAGATATTCAGGAATTCTGTGAAGAAAATTTGTTGCATCTCGTAAATATTATTTGAAGGAAGTACCATTAAAATGATATTAAAATCAATGAAATCAGAAGAAAATGCATTAAAAATGGCGTGTAAAAATGAGTCATTTCCTTTTGTCATAACATAAAAGGAATTTCTATACTTAACGGCATTTTTTTAAGAAAAGAGAAAAAATGACATTTCATTAAAATCCGCCCTCCACTTACACTATGTAATCAAAAGTATCCGTACACGTGGCTGAAAATGACTTACCAGTTCGTGATGCCCTCCCTCGGCAATGCTGGAACTCAATAGGATGTTGGCCCAGCCTTAGCCTTGATGACAGCTTCCACTCTGGTAGGCATACTTTCAATCAGCTGCTGGAAGGTTTCTTGGGGAATTGCAGCCCATTATTTACGGAGTGCTGCACTGAGGAGAGGTATCGATGTAGGTCGGTGGGGCCTGGCACGAAGTCGGCGTTCCAAAACATACCAAAGGTGTTCGATAGGATTCAAGACAGGACTCTGTGCAGGCCAGTCCATTACAGGGATGTTATTGTCGTGTAACCACTCCGCCACAGGCCGTGAAGTATGAACAGGTGTTCGATCATATTGAAAGATGCAATCGCCATCCCCGAATTGCTCTTCAACTGTGGGAAGCAAGAATGTGTTAAAACATCAACGTAGGCCTGTGCCCAGATAGTGTCACACAAAACAACCCTCCTTAATGGAAAAACATGACCCCGCCATAAAACCATTTTGGACGTGTTTAGATACTTTTGATCACATACTGTATAAGTAAGCGTACTCTAGCCCTCTAATATTATGCGCTAGATTAGCGTCGTCAGATGAGGGAACACATGAGGGAGATGAGTACATCTGGAAGTTCCCGACCCGGAAATGGCTTAATAGTTCGTCAGCTCATCTTACAGAGGTTCATTGTCCGCATGATCACCGACGTCGCAGCCACCAGCTGTTACCGTGTATGTACTCGTATTCGTAAAGACTGTTTTTGTTAAAATGTATAAATTTAGCGCAGCGTTATACAAATGTATCTTACTTGTTGTTTTTGAGCAGTGTGTAAGATTCATTTCAAAAAATAATTTTGTATGGTTTTGTTCTGCAAAATTTTTGCTGCCGCAAGCCAGAATTAGAAATAATTATCAAGTTATCGCGAGAGGCTCTAGAAGGCTTATTAGGCTCTGATATATGGCTGTCGGAAAGGTGTTCTGGAAAAATCCCCGTCTCAGACACGCAGTAGCCAGGAAAGAGAGAGAGAGACAAAGAGGGCAGATAGGCCGTTGTCAGTAGCGCCGAAGTTGTTGAATCGCGATCAGAGCGTAGGTGTTGTTGACGCCTTAGCTACGATCGTAATTTTTAACAGTTGAACGTGGAAAGTTGCCCGCGAAGTCGCCAACCTGCAAAGTTCCTCGCATATTTGCGAAGGTATCGAAATGTCTCCACTTCATGGTAAACAATACAGACAGGTGTGTCAGGATATTAAAACTCTTAGAAATTACAAAACTGAATAGTCTTATATAACTACTGATTATTGTAATAGTACATAAGCTAGACTAAATCTACCATGGAATTTGTGAAACTATAAATAATTTTGTCATTTTTATTCTTGTTAAAACTGTAATTACTATTTTTGTTTATACAGTAGGAGGTACATACAGGAGCTTAAGGTTTGCTGATGATATAGATGTTATAAATCGATCTTAAATAAATAAGAAATACAGACGTAAAAATTAAGTGATGTAGTGCCTGGAAGCGAATGGTGACGTTCAACTGTAGAGAATGTAACAGAATCGGAAATAAGTGTGAACAAATCACACTTCAGGTCAAAAACCAAAGTGTTTCAATGTGAAGGAGGATACTGTAAACAATTTTTTAATGTACAGATACAACATATAAATTTGGCCGATGATTATAAAACAATGCAATTTTTAGTCTCGTGCAAATTACAGTGAATAAATACATAAGTTTTTATTTAAATGATAACCCATTTGACTCAAATTCATACACAATTTAAAACATTTTAAAAGCTAAATTGCGAATCATCCGTGAAAGGGCTGGCTTTAACATCGCAGAAGTTCATTGAAGAGGGTGTTAAGACGTGTTCCAATGCGAGGGAAGAAGCCAAGGGGCGTATTCTGCGAATAACTGCTGAGTGGAAAATCTGGTTTCATGGCGGGAACTGCGACGGCGCCGGCGCTCGCCGCCGCGCTGCTCTTCGCCGCCCCAACGCCGCCGGCGGAGGCGCGGGCGGCGGAGGCGGGGCGAGGGCGGCGCGGCGGGGGCGGCGCCAAGGCGCTGAATTATCGATTCCCGGCGGCACCGGCCCCCGAGAAAAGGTCGCCAAAAACTTAAACTAATTTAAAGTTGAGTACCACTTTGCTATACAAACATGGAAATTGAGGCTATTAGGACATGGAATATGATACGACTCATAGAAAAGGAGTCACGTCGGCGTTTCCATGGGAACTGCGGCGCGCTCTAACGAGCACGCGGTCGATGCTGGCGGTGGCGTCTGCCGGCGGCGCTACGAGGCAGCACGCGAGGCGATCGTGCAGGGACAGGCCGGGGCCGTTGCTCCCTTCGGAGAAGCACGCTGTCCAAAGTTGGCTCGTTCGTTTGATCATCTCGAAGCAATTTTCATTGAAACGTGATCGCCTTTCATCATGATCAGTAATATTCCTTTGTGAATGGCGTGGCTCAAGGCTCATCCGACTACGAACTTTCATTATCGGGAACATAAGCAACCTCCTACTGCACGTGAGGTCCGCGTGCTTCTTTAAAGCACATACAAGTACAGAAATATTAGGGTTGTTGTATGTGAGGAATATCCATTTGAATGTAATTCAGTCGTGATTCGTCGCCATCGATATTTGCTGCACTGCCTTCCTGGCACTTAGAGAATCTACCTTATTTTAGCAATATTTTGTCGTCTTCAATACACACAAACAAAAATGAGAAGTAATAAATGCTGGCAAAACTATTATTCATTGTTATCTCAAGAGATACTTAAATTGATCGCGTGATCATTTCAGAGACCAGGGACGAACAGTGAAACTAAGAAAACAGCATCGTATCGTCATATTACACATTAAAGGAATGAAGCTGACATTTTTCATCATATTTCATCCCCAAAATGTACAGAAAAAACGCAATTGACTAAGAAATGTTTATGTCTCCACGTTCAAGACTGTCTGCTAGATCAACTCACATATATTGGGTGAAGTCAATTTTGTTTCTAGGGTTCAGAGGTCAGTCATATAAGTAAAATAAGTCATATAAGTAAAAATATTAGAAGAGCAGGAGGAGAAACGGTTCATGTTTGTAATATCAGGAGAAAGGAAGTGTCATATTTTCCCTTTCTTTCAAATCACATCAAACGTAATTAATAAACGCATTCAAGTTGATTTCCCGTAAGTGTTATTTATTGTTTTATCACAAATTCTTTATAAAATACCCATAAATGTAACATCTATTCTCAGAGCTCTTCCTATATTATTTATTTAAACTTCTCTTCGACTACTACTGGTAATCTTCAACACACCATAGGGATACATTTGTTCGGATCGTACACTAACGAACTCCTAGACGTGTTACTTTAAGCTTGCTAGTCGTAGAACTTGGCTGCGAGTTCAGGTAAACGAAAGGTCTCCCGTAGCGTAATACACTCAAAGACGAGGAGCACCCCAGGAGGGAACCCTAGGTGTCCCACCCACGCCTCTTTGCATGGAGTCCCCAAATTCTCAACATGACAGTCGCTGAGGTCGTTTCGTTTGTTTTTGATGAACTAAATTTGTAAAGTATATTTTTGCTGGTTATTTTCGGCGATTTCTAGACCGAATCTGAATTTTTTTTTTGTTATTTAAGGTCGCATCAACTTCTAGGTCATTAGCGACCACTATTGCTTGTAACGGTATGGTAACTGTGAGGATGACACGATGATGATAGGAGATGAAAACACGAACACAATACGACCATGCCCGAGGCGGGACTCGAATCCGCGATCCTCCGGTCCGAGATCGCTACGGCACTACTGCCTTAGCGATCTCCACCACCCGATCGGCAATGTTTTCTTGTTTTTCCATTTTATTCTTTATTGTTTATTTATTATTTATAGTAGAATTAATCTCAGGGTTTCAATGGTAATCTTTCGAACGGCCTTCGAACGACCTTATCATACCACCGCCGTTTTTATCTTTATTTTTTTAGATTTTCTTCTGATTTTGCTATTTAATGTAACCCGTATATTCCCATTCCTCACAAAATGGGGCAGTCGACTCAACTGGGGTTTTCAACTTGAAAGGTCGGTTTCTACGATAGATTTCAACATCTGTTTCTTACTTTTGAAGACAAAGAAGAAAAAAATCAGTTCGCATTGTGTCGTGGTCGCAGAGAGCAGTTAACACCCGCTCGCTGTGCGCGCAGGCAGCGCGGCCCTCGCGCTCGGCCCAGCGTAGCTGAAGCGCCCGTCTCGTCTGTGTCGCAGCGCCCTCACTCTCCCCGCCCGAGTTCGATTTCCAACACGGCCTACCTCCCCACCTCCCCACCTCCCCCGACGGCACGCCCCTCCCCGCCCCGGCGACACACTGGGCCCAAACGCGGGCCAAACTGCTAAAATGCAGCACTTCTTGGCTGAATGGTTGATTGTTAGTGATTCCAAGCGCGTCAACTGCTATGGTCATTAGTCCCGTCAGTGTAGGGGAGGATTTTTCTCTCGAGAGGTGGTGGTGATCTTCCCTCGCAGAATGGGAGGTCCGGCGCCGTCCTACGTCAGCCCGTTTTTTCTCAATCTGAAATGCCACACCAATGGGGCGCCGCCCTACCCGGGATAAACTCTAAGCTCCTGACCGGGCTCCCGGCATGTGTGATAGTGTAGTGCATCTTAGTGTGATTGTGTGTGTGTGTGTGCGCGTGCGCGCGTGTGTGTGTGTGTGTGTGTGTGTGTGTAAGGGATGAGGATGGGACAAGGAAGAGGTAAGAAAGATCGCCCGCGAGCCGTGCCCCGTTTCATAGGGGACTGCTCCGGCATTCACCTGGTGTTAAACGGAGAAACCGCGGAAAAATCAGAGAATGCGGCCTCTGTAATTCTCCTCCAGACAGCGACTGAATTCGACCTAGCTATCTAGCTAGTGTCGAAAAACCTGCCACCATCGGCACCCGAACCTAGGCCCTCATGGTCAGAGGCACTGCAGTGACATCAGTTCATGACCTGAGCCATCTCTCCTAGTCGGTACTTCTTGGTGATGTAATGTTTTTTATAGAGAATTAGACAAACATGATTTGTTGTAAGTCGGACCATTTTATTCTGACTTCCATTTTCTTGATTATCTGTTTTTATAGTCTCTCCATTTTATTAGAAATATTTCTTTTCTTCGACTTAGGAGTAGAATTAATTTTTCGCCTTTCAAAAGATATTCCTTCAAGTGAAAGGCCTTCTTTGAAAGTGAAAGGCCATAACATATCACCGGTAATTTTCAACGTTATTCCTTAGATTTTTTTGCTACTTATTTTGAAAGAGTTTTCTTTACTCAATGGAATGAAGTGAGTCTGCGGTATCGTCTCCAATAATTAAAGCAGCGGCTTCCGCGGCCGGAGTCAGTACCTAGTTGGCTGTCGGGAGATGCCGCGTCGTAGGCACAGATGCCATCGTGTCGGCCGTCTTGCTGCGTCCTTCGTGAGGGCAAACGCGCAGGCCTCCTCCACACGTTTTGCCCTGAGGAAGGCCGCAACATGTCGAACAAAACGTTGAAATCTGTATGTGTCTAGGACGCGGGCGTCCCCCGAACCGCCAAGTAGATAAGTCTCCTTGTGGTTTTATTTTTAAGATGCAAACAAAAGAATTAATGCTTGACACTTTAATTTTCATGAACATTTTAAGGATTAATTAATTAAGAGTGTTCACTCTAGACTCCCATAGTTCAGGAACTGATTATATAAACCAATGAGACAAATATAAATAAATGATGATCAATCTCGATTAATCAATAGATACTCAAAAAATGAAAACCTAATGAAAAAATTGCAACATCATCTCTTTGCACATTGTTTCTTTTGTTCATCAGTATATTTCATGCATCACTCTTTCTTTACCATTCGTAACACAGTCATCCAATTTTTACGTTTACCGGGCAACCATTTTACACAATGGAGGAGACAGCAAACAGTAAAGAAACGTTTAATAATGTACTTCATACTAGGTATAAAGCGAAAATTTTGATTAGGAGTGATCGCATTTCATCATGAAATTTGGCGTTTTAAATTTCGTTGAAACGTTAAATATCAGCACCAAAGCACAATCTCGAAAATATTTTTTTTAGTAAAACACACAGCAATTTTACTTACATCATTTCGTTTGAACGTAATACGTATTTTTTCTTTGAAACGTTTTATACAAATTTCTTTAATGCTCTCACGCATGCAACAACATTTCGGCCCATTGTACGCTCCCCCCCCTCCAACACCGCCCTCTCCAACACCGCCCCCTCCTACCCCGCCTCGCAACGCCCCCGCTACCCCCGCGCGCGCAATATTGCGCCGGATTCGCTTTACGATATTAAATATTAAAATGATGAAGGGAGACGGTGTTTCAGAATAGTTCCTTTGGAAGACGCGTCTATATGCGCCGCCGCCGCCGCCGCCGCCGCCATGCGCACGCGGGCCGTTTGTGCATGTCGCTTTAATAAATGTTGTTCCTCAGTCTCTCAAATTTTAACGGCCCCCGCTCGCACGTTGCGCTGGTATGCGCTCAGTGCTTGCGGCGTTTGAGCATAGTGCTCTGCGTTCTCTGCGTTTGATTTGAAGCAAATTTCCAATATTTTGCTTCAAAAGCAATTTCACTTTTGGGAGCGTCTTTTGGGTTTGTAAGTTTTCTTTTAAACCGACGATCATCTGTGACAGTAATATTTTGTTGGGATATAACTCAAAATGGATATGTAGATTTGCAGGTTTTAGAATAATACTTGATGAGAAAGAATCGTGACCACTGTTACACCAGATACACAAAAACAAAATAGTATCAATAAACATATATCGTTATTCCGATGGGGCTGAAAGGTACGAAAAAGTGAAAAGAGTAAAAGCGACATACAGACCTTCAGGCGTACATTTCACTGATAGTGTAGCTAAAGTCCCCTTAGAGGCCCTGTTAAATCACACAGCAAGAAGAATAGTTATTCTCCAAAAAGATGTAATTATTTACGAAAAAATATTAACTAATACAACAGTCTGTAATGCACAGTTAATTTGCAGTTATGGCTTTGGTGGGAGCCCCGGACAAAGTCTCTATAAGCAAATTTCTTCTTCACTTTCTGAGTCCTTGGAATCGACGATATTTGCAACAACACTCATACCCTTGCGCTTGGTGAGTTTCAATAGCATTCTTTGGAACAATCAGAGACCTCAGTCAGTCACGTTCTGCAGAATAATTAAATTGGAATATAAAAAGGAAACCAGCAAGCATGTTCCTCAGTAAAAATTAAATATTGAGAAAGAAATTCACGAACTCAGCGAAGTGGCAATTGTGCTTAGCAATGCACAGGCTATAATGGTTATATTTTTCTATATTTGGCATTAATTATCCTGATAGCTTGTCAATACAGCATAGAATTATCCTGATAGCTTTTCAATACAGCATAGAATTATCCTGATAGCTTGTCAATACAACATTGACCCTGAATTATTTAGCAAAAATTGTATGGAAACTTGTGAAGTATACAGAAAAAACTATGATTGGTTACATGTACCTGTAAGTGCTTATGAAGTTATTGTACATGGAAAGCACATACTTCAGCCTAGTATTCTGCCACTTGGATGCCTGGGAGAAGAAACTTCAGAATCCAGAAATAGATTGTACAAAAAGGACCGAGTGACTCTCGCAAGGAAAGACAACAGAATTCTCCCCTTAACAGATATTTTCAACAGAGCATTGGAAACATTCGATCCCATCATTCGACTGTCAGCCTCCAAAAAATCATCATCAGCAACAAGGTTTGGGCCTAGTGGCCCGTTCCGCTCTCAAGAGTCTCTTTCCATCTTGTGTGGGGTCTGCCTCTGGATCGTTTCCCCTTTGGTTTGTATTCGAGGATAGTCTTGGGAAGCCGTTCTTGTGGCATTCTGGTTAGGTGTTCGAGCCAATTCTTCCTCGTTGAGTCGATCTTCTGCAGTATGCTGGAGATCTGTAGTTCACCTCCAAAAAATGAGTTCAAAATAATAAGAAAAAGGAACTTTCGCTTTAATTAACCAAAATGTTAATTTGTCCTGCACCAGAATCAAATTCATATAAAGTAATTGAGGAAATATCTGATCTTGCTGAATTATCTGATGAGAATGTTATGGAATAGATAGTTTCTAATGATTAGAGTGAACATTACTTAATATTGGTAATACGACTGATGTCTATTTATTTAACAACAATATGAAATCTTGTTAAATGAAAATACAGATGAATAACTTCAGAAGAAAAGTTTTCAAGCTAATTTTTAATTTCGATCTCTTCTCACCTCAAGACAGTACGTATTCGTGAGCCGCCATTTAGAAATTTTGCAACATGATAAATTTATTTCCTTATTTGCGTCTACATGTGTACCAAATTTCAGGCGATTTGCTCTTCAAATTTCCAAGTTCTGAGTTTTTGCTAAGGATAGCGCACTTTCATCCCATAGTGCAGAGGCAAAAAAGTAAATATGTGTAATAAATAATTTATTTTCATTTCGAATGATCATTAAATGTATATATTTTTATTTCAAATGTAATCATTATTGGAACTTTTCCAATCGTACATACTGAGTGTTCAAAATTTCTTGTCATCGCACGCGACACCATTTTCTTTGGCGTCGCGGACGGAGCCAGGACAGCACACTGTTGCCGAGGGCAACTAGCCTGCTCCCGCGCGTTTCTACGACTCCAGTTCTTTGAAAACAGTGGGCTGCGGCCTGTCCGAGTGTTTTGCGGGCTGTCGGCCAGCCAGCTGTCCTCGTGTAAACGATTTGTGTTTCGATGGAATGGTAAGGGCCACCGTAAAGTTAAGACGTCTGTTGGTAGAGTGTGATGAACGTCATCTTGAAGGTGGAAAAGACAAGAATTCTTGCTGCGAGTTCGTAGATTGAATTTTGGCGTTGAATCTTGAATGCGCCGTGCATGGTGAGAGCTGAAGATCCGTAACCGGACTGTTGTATCAGTAACTAGCGGAATCCGGCAGACGTCCTGTCCTCCATCTCTCTCTTTCTTCTTCCCTCTCCTTTTTTCTCCTCGTCTCTCTCACCGTCCGTGTCCCTCTCTGTCTTCGTCTCCCCGTGTCTCTCAGTCTCTCTCCCGGTCTCTTTCTCTGTCTCCCTGGGTCTATCTCTATCTCTCTCTCTCTGTCTCTCTGTTCGATTCTCTCTATATCTGTCTGCCTCTGTCTCTCTCTATATCTGTCTCTCCTGGGCGTAATTCCATAATTGCAGGGTCAGAATATGCAAAGACGACGCTCTTAATAATTGCACTTCAGGGTGCGGTGGGTAGCGAAAAAGCGCCGTTGCTTTGAATGCCCTGTTCAGGGGCACTTGAGTCAGCATCAATTAATTATCAACGCGCGTCTATGTGCGCAGTCCTATGAGCATTCCAATCGTAAGCCTATATTCTTCTCACACGCGCAAGCAATGAATTGACAACGTTTTATTGCAGTAGGATGAACGGTACGCCAGCGTATTAAGTACGAACGAACCAACCAACCAACCAATCAACCAACCAACCAACCAACAAACAAACAAACATTGCTGTTTATATATATGTATATAAGATATGAGGGGTGAAGGTATTGTGCACGATGCTGAAACATCGTGGAAGTAAGCAAAGGGACATAAAAAAGTTTATAAGTTACAAATTAAAAGCTTACGAAGTTCTAATAAGCTTCTAATCAGATCTCATAATCTCTCATCCAGGAAGCATTGTTGTATAGGTTCCTTGCGGCGAGTATGGGTCTCCAAAAATATATGGTAGAGTTCGGCGCCCAGTGCGTGTCATATTCGAAAATGCCCAACCAAGGAATTCATGTCGGTTTTTGGTCAATGAACACGTTTCCACATATCACTCTTTAAACAAAATTCTTTTTCCTAATTTCCTAATCAGCCCTGCATTCCTTAGAAACTGGTTTTGTCAATCTTAACAAATATCTGAAGTTCTACTCGGATTCATTTTGTTTCTATCTTCTATGTAAAACTCTTAATATTTCTTTAAAAAATTATTTCGGTTTCATACATTCTGCTTAAGCAATTTTTATGAGTGTTTAGGTTTCGAAACTGTAATGGAATGTGGGGAACTGCCATTCACATTTAATCTGAATTACTGATTTTCAAAGCGAGCAGAAATTGAAAGCAAGCTATCTTCGGCATTGTGAGAGATGCTTATAATTTTGTTAGATGGCGAGGAAGTTGGGTAAAATACAAAAAAACGTCTATATTATTAATTGCCAATGTGCGCAGAAATTGGAAGAAAACTATGCAGCTTCCGGCCTTGTGAGAGGTATCTATGGCTTTGTTACATGCCCAGCAACTCGGAAAAATTACTAAAACAAAGAAGCAATTTTGATTTGGACTGAAAAGTGCAAATATTTGTCATGCTATTCTCAAAGTGCGCAAAGTCAAAAGTCATGCTTTCCCAATATGCGCATACCGAGTTCTCATACTCAGTGCGTCACAGCTTAGGAAAAAGCTAACGTCCAAGCCTCCAAGGAAGAGACCGCTCGCCATTAAATATTTGCTCTTCACCTGCTGCGTTATGGAACAGCAACCTCTTTGATATCCTTGGCATGTAAAAAACTGTTGTTCTGCGTATACTATACTATGTTATTGCCATATTCGTAAACGTGTTTTTGTTGAAATATTAAATTTATTGTAGAGTAATTTGGAAGTATTTTATTTGTTGTTATTGGGCGGTGTGCAAGCTGTATTTTGGGATATGGTTTTGTGTGGTTTTCTTAGGCAGCATTTTATATGCTGCATTTTTCGTGCTAGTTCTAACTACGTCTCTCTTCGAGTCTTTAAATATTTTTTATTGCTTCACAAAGAGCTTGAACTTGTACTAATATACTTCAGCATCATTCTCATATGGTTTGTCAAAGTCTAATATTGAAAAAGGTGCACTTGTTGTACTATTCGATCATTAATAATTATTTTTATCTGACAAAATATTTCCCCCAAATGCAATAACGTTTATTTTACTTGTATATAATTTCCTATTATGTACACAGGTCTGTAGTTGGCATTTTAGGGTCGGATTAATCCGACTTTGGCAAGCAAGCGGTGTTCCCAGGCCTGCGCCCTGTTTAATTCAAATTATCCACGCCTGCGAGTAAGGGAGACGTGTGGCGACCATGACGAATGACCATCGTCATATCTGCCATTCTTGGTCTGCCTGATCGTTTCTTTTGTCACACAGCTTTAGAAAATGGGACGATTCCATTACAAAACTCCCGTTTCGTTTTTTTCTCGACCGGGAATTGAACCCAGGATTGCACCACGGAAAACTAGGACACAGCACGAGCTACCCGAGGAGCCAGTTTTAATTATATATGTCTATTTTTAATTAGCACTTACAAAGCTCTCTGAAGATTTTGTCGCTCTTCTAGATGACAACTTTGTCTTCTGCTTCACGTAACGTGTCTAAATACTTTGTAATATTTAATTCAATGTTTATAAAAATGACAGGATAGTTATATAAATAATAATAACAATTAATTATATAGTAATTATAATGAAAACAACAATGATTGTAGTAGTAATAATGGAATCGCGTTCCCTGAGCGCCCGCCGGCGCGCACGACCCCGCCGAGCCGTTTGAAGCGCAAGATGGTGCGCGTAATCCGATTACTCTCTCGCACGCCGCTCCTTACGCATTTCCAAAATAAATAAAATACCAGCGCCTCCCGCCCCCGCCCCCGCCGCCCCCTCCAAGGCGCCCCGCCGAGGAGCGCCGGC